>SJYO01033645.1:20021081-20592485 GCA_006410555.1 Capra ibex | reverse complement strand
GTGTGTGTGTGTGTGTGTGTGTGTGTGTGTGTGTGTGTGAAAATGAGTGTTGTTTATTGTGTCGGGGACTGAAGTATCTCTTTCATTATCGATAGTCTGTCTTCAAGGGTGATCCCTTAGACCAGGTGAAACCTGTTCATATCAAAGTCTACGGAAAATCTGTGTATCCATCCTTAAGGTCACCTTTCGACTTATGTATCCAACATCCTTAATTACGTTTGGTATCTTAATTGCTTTCATACAACTTATTCCTCTTTACTCCTGGCCTACTCTTCAGACCTTTTCTGGTAATAAACTTCCGACCTATCTCTTTCTAGTTGGTCGTTTTCTCGGGTTCTTCCTCGTAAATCTCCCCACTCCCCTCTTGTTCCCCTCTTTCCGTAGTATTTTCGTTTTTCTCTGTGTGACTTACGTAAGTTTACGACGAAGACCTGGTTCTATTACTCCTACTCTTTACATGAGTCTTAAGTTCCTAGACCTCTCGGAACCGGTGTCTTTCTCGGTAAAACCACTCCAAGATCTCGAAGGGACTATCGAGTCAAACATATCTTAGACGGACGTGACGTCCTCTGGGACCAAACTAAGGACCGGACCCTTCTAGGGGACCTCTTCCCTATCCGATTGGTGAAGTTATAAGGACCCGAAGGAACCACCGAGTCAACCATTTCTTAGACGTTACACCCTCTGGACCCAAGCTAGGGACCCAACCCTTCTAGGGGACCTTTTCCCCTTCCAATGGGAGAGGTCATAAGACCGGTACCCCAGTGTTTCTCAGTCTGTATTGACTCGCTGAAAATGAAAAGTGATCTCTGTTTTCTACCTAGACTACATGACTTGTGACTTACACTACCTTCTTTCATCTCGTCCACTGAAATCTGTTCAGGAAAACTTATCATCAATAATTCCTTTTCTTTTTCCCATCATTGACCTCCCCCACGCCTTAATTTCTAAAATTTCTACTTTCTTGATCTTGAAAAAATCACCGTCTAGTTTAATGACATTACACATCTTTTCCGACTTCCTCTCTCTTTCTGTCTCTGTCTTTGTCTCCGTCTCTCTTTATCTGTGATTGCGTTCGAAGAACTCTTTTCCGTCGCTTCATACCTTGGGTCACATGCATACCTCCCAAGATGGAAAGCTACATTCGTCTCTGAGTCAAACCTCTTCCGTGGTCGTGGGGTGAGGTCATGAGAACGGACCTTTTAGGGTACCTACCTCCTCGGACCTTTCGACACCAGGTACCCCAGTGACTCCCAACCTGTGTTGACTCACTGAAGTGAAAGTGAAAAGTGAAAATACGTAACCTCTTCCTTTACCGTTGGGTGAGGTCACAAGAACGGACCTCTTAGGGTCCTTGCCCCCTCGGACCACCCGACGGCAGATGCTCCAGCGTGTCTCAGTCTGTGCTGACTTCACTGAATCGTCATCGTCGTCTCTGAGTTAACATTTTTCGATCATCTTTTCTTATTAAAATCTTCTTTTACAGTACCGTTGGTCTAATGTTCATATATCTACTTTTACAGTACCGTTGGTGTAATATTCATACAAAGGATCTAAAAACATCAATTCACACCGAAATACTGATGTAAGACCTGTCTCCAACACCTACCTTCGGAATTTATGTCGAAGGTCTAGTTCAAGAATTTCCTTTCCTCACCTAAGAGAGAAGGAACAACGGGAAAGAACGACCACTGACACCCACACCTATTCGTGGAAGTCAGTACGTCACTGACGAAATAAATTGTCCCGTTAACTCTCTCACAAGTTTCTTTAACTCCTATACTCTCAAACGATTAGAACCTTTTCCTCAATACCTTCGACTTTGAGGAGACCCTTCGCAAGGAATTGGGGTGTGTAGATCTAATCCACGGAGAATTGGATACCTGAAGTCATTATGGACATAGAGAGTAAGTAATACCATTAAGAGTGTTAATGTACAGAAAATTTTTAAATAAATAAAATAAAAACCAACACAACCCAGAAACAACGACGTGCGTCCGAATGAGACCAACACCATTCACCCCAGATGAGAGATACCGAAGAGGACACCGTCTCTTGTCCAAGATCCCGCTCACCCGAAGCCATCAACCCCGTGTACCCGAAACCTCGCGGTGGAGTCATCATGACCGTGTACCCGGATTAACGGGGCGACGGACACCCTAGAATCAAGGACCTGGTCCCTGGGTTGAGCACAGGGGACGTAACCGTCCGTCGAAGAATTGGTGACCTGGTGGTGTCATCAGGGTGTTAATTGTACAGAATATTAGTGGGAAAACGAACAGACATAAGGTTCATAGATCGTAGACAGGAAAAGAGGTTGTCAAAGAGTTTGGTGAGGAGTGTGATGAGAGTAAAGAAAAGATAAAAGAATCCGAATTCCTCGGAACTCAACGAATATTAAAACACCGCGGAAGGTATAACAAGTTGTGGATACATGGAACGAGTAAAAGAGGGGAGATTGGTTCACGTCTACCCATTGCCCTCCACTTCTAGTCCTCAAACACCCACATTTAACAAAGTTCTTCTACCAAACATTTCTCCTTTTTCAGTATCTTTGATCACCCCAATAGACCACCAAGTCACCATTTCTTGGACGGACGTAACGTCCTCTGGACCCAAACTAGGGATCCAACCTTTCTAGGAGACCTCTTCCTTTACCAATGGGTCAGGTTATAAAAACGGACCTCTTAAAGTACCCGTCTCCTCGGACCACCCGATGTCAGATACCCCAGAGTTTCTCAACCTGTACTGACTCACTGACTACGAAAGTGAAAAAAAGTGCCCCCTCCTCCCTGTATGGTACTCGCCTCCTTCTTCCTCCTCTCTACTTTTACGTTGTACTTCCCCTCAGTTTGGAGTAAAGAGTTTAGTAGACACGGTCCCTAATTCGGTCGTAAACCTCTCTTGCACTCTAACGACTCCCGGTCCTTTGTCCCCTTGCAATCTAGTGTCGTCTTCCTCTTGAAGTTTCAGTTATACTCATCTGTCTCCTGTCTCTGGACCTGAGAATAAAGTCTTGTTCAGTCTTTCGATCTAGTTCCTCCGTTCACGTCCTCCGGGAATTTGTCCCGGTCTAAGTCAGGAGTCCCTTCGACGGAAAGACTGAGTCCGGAACAGGACAGTTCCAACAGTCAAAAGACAAAAAACCACGGACGGGTACACACACACACACACACACACACACACACACACGTGCGCACGTGTGCGCGCACCCGTGTCCGCACGCACACACGGAACGTCCCCTACGACCAGGTGGAACGAACTGAGAACACCGAATCTTGTTAAATGGAAACGGAACCCCTTCAAACTCGGTGGGTACGATGACGGGTTCCACCCGTGTACTAGGAAGAAAGTTATAAGATATAGTGTCAGCTCTATTCTCCCCTTACAAATTTATTCGTTATGTAGTCATTTATACGTTCCCTCTCTTACTTTCTCTTTTCGTGTATCACAGCTTACGTGTCGGTTTATTGGACGAACTATTCCATCTCGAATAAGGTCCATCGGACTTCCAGGTGTTTTGTAGTTGTGAAAGGTGCCCCTCGGGTCACAAGTGCGTGCCACCAGCACTTGTGTGAGACGGAGGTGTCGGGACTGGGACTGTGTGCACGGCGACCCTACCTCTCGATCCTTTCTTTGGTCGGTAAATGAGGAACCCCTCGGACGACCGGGCCACCGAATCAGAGAGGGGACACTGACACACCCAACGGAGGAGGAGAGTGGAAAGTTCCGGAAGAAAAGAGACGTAAAGACACTACGCGTCTATACGGAGAGACGACTCGAGGACGGGTGTGTGAGGGACGGGTGTGACTTCCAGGAAGAGAACCGTACTAATTTGTTTCTCCGTTACCTCGACTCTTCTGTCTACCCGTTCTCGGTCTCGTACATCCCTACAACCCGTCTCCTTTCTTTGGTTCCCTTCCTGGTCGGAAGGTCTCGGACCCCGAACACGACACCCCTCGTCTCGTATGTGACCCCTGACCGGGGGTGACCTTCCAATGTACACCGAAGTCTACACCCGAGAGTGTTCATCCGATGTCCCCAGACCTCTGGGGTCCAGTCCCGGAATGAACTCCCGATTTTCCCGGTATCCTTCCGAGTGGGTCCTTCAATTTGTCTCTCTTCCGAAGATCCATATGTAAACACGGAGACCCCGGGACACTCTGGACAACCACCTCCCGTTCCGACTCCTGTTGTTCGGTTCCATGACTTTTACCTTTCCGTCACGGTCTGTGTCTCTCCCAGGTACGTAAGACCCACTTTTCGTGTTCTCAAAAGTTTGACACCAACTCCCGTCAGGACTTACTAGGGTCGAAAAGGTACACGACGGGAGTTGTCCATAAGTATGGAACCCGAGACTAAATCGTATTGAAGGAGTCATTACAGAGAGTCGGCGTGGTGACGACAGAAGCGATCTTTTAAAGTTATTCCAAAAAGAATTTAGTCAGTTCTGGGCCTAAAATTCTAAGGTAAAGAGGAACCCATTAAGAGGGTCGACACGTTCCTTTCGTGGGACTCCGAACTCTCCCTCGACCCTCCCTCGACCCTCCCCTCTCTTTCTTTCGTGAAGCGGGAGACGACCGGTCTAAATCGTAACGGTCGTGTCGGAGATCCGGGTTCCGGTTCCTCCCCGCGTGTTGGGTACTCGGGGTTCCGCGAGTTTCCGTATAAGAATGGACGACGACGGCGATTCAGCGAAGTCAGCACCGGCTGAGACACGCTGGGGTATCTGCCGTCGGGTGGTCCTAGGGGACAGGGACCCTAAGAGGTCCGTTCTTGTGACCTCACCCAACGGTAAAGGAAGAGGTTACGTACTTTCACTTTTCACTTTCACTTCAGTGAGTCAGCGCAGACTGAGAATCGCTGGGGTACCTGACGTCGGATGATCCGAGGAGGCAGGTACCCTAAAAGGTCCGTTCTCGTGGCCTCACCGAACGGTAACGGACGAGGGTAAGAATGGACGATCTCTCCATTCTTATTACCAGAATCGATAATAAGTAATAATTCGTCAACGAAAGACAGTCCGTGGCTATCAAATGTAAGTATTAGAGTAAATGTAAAATTAAGAGGTTCGTAAAGAAAGTTAAAAGAAAGTTAAAACATCCTCCGACTCAGGGGGTCGATGATTCACTATAAAGTCTTGACGGTAGACTGAGACTAACCGATAGTCGTGTAAAACTGGGGTTTGAGAATAAAAACACGAAAATCCGGTTGGATTATGGACGTGACTGAACCCGATACGGGACTGGGTTCAAAGTTGGGTCGAACTAGTAGATGGAGACTAGGTTCGGAGTCAGTTTGGGATCGAAGTGGACGTTTGACCCTAGGTGGGTGGACAGGACGAGAACCGAGGATCACAAACGTGGTCTAGAAGGGACCTAACCTACCGGTCTGAGGGACACTTAGACTAAAGGAGGGTTCGACCGATGAAATAAAGGTAGACAGAAACGGTAATCGTCAGTTTGGGACTCGTTCTTTTTCCATTCCGTCCCACCCGACTTCTTTAAGGACACCCCTTTACCGATTAACCCTTGTGACTCCTCCTTACATGTAGAGTTTAGAATCGGTCCAGTTCCTCAAGACTCCAATCACTGGGTGACTCCCTTTACCCAGGATGTTTCCACCCCTACCTCCACCCCACCCCTCTCGATTTGGTCTTCGTCGACTCGAGAGTCGTCCTCCCGGGTCAAAACTTTGAGGACTTCCTTAGAACACCACTGAGGGATTGAGGAGGGTGTCGACGTACGTACTCCCGTCTCTCGACCTTGATTGTCGAAAAGAGGTGTTATCACCCACCAGGGAACAGATCCACATATCGGAACTCTAGTTTGAAGTCGTGTGACCGAGCGACCACTAAGTGTCCGCGACGAGACGTGGTACCGATCGAGGAAGAGGGGACCAATGATGGACCAATGGTGGAAATACCGGACGTTGTCAGTAAGAGTCCTTTTCTTCCTCGAACGGACCGGAACCGGAGTTCGACTCCGTCAAAGTAAAGAATTGAGGGATCTTCTTTGTCTGTTTGGATCCAAAGTAAGGTACACTGAATCCTCGGGACACTATGACCTGTTTAATGGATTAGAGGGTCTCGGAAACAAAGGAGTAAAGTTTTACCCCTTTATTATCGTACAAAGAGTATCAATATTTCTAATCGATTCTGTTATGTGAATCGGTTCCTGGACCGTATTTGTCGAAATGTTAAAACAACGACAACGAATCAGTGATTCAACACAGACTGAAAAACACTGAGCACCTGACGTAGGTACCCTAAAGGGTCCGTTCTTATGATCTCACCCAACGGTAAAGGAAGAGGTCCCTTAGAAGAACTAGGCCCCTAGCTTGAACACAGAGGACGTTAAGAAGACGTAATGTCCGTCTAAGAAATGACGACCCAGTGACCCATTCAGGTTGAAATGTTTTAGGACATATTAAAAAAATCGACGAGACACCCGAAGTCAAAGGATAAACCTTTTCAATTGTATTTCGTTACATTCAAAGGATTATAACGATATTCTCGTTTTACTCTATTAAATGTGTATTGACAACGTTTAATAACGTAAAAAAGAGTCTGTCAGTACAAACTGAGAAATACTGGGATACCTGACATTGGACGGTCTGAGACGACAGGTACTCTAAGAGGACCGTTCTTATGACCTCACGTAACGGTAAAGGAGGAGGTTCCCTAGAAGGGGTGGGTCCCTAGTTTGAGCACAGAGGGTTCAGAGGACGTAACCGTCCACCTAAGAAATGGTGATCACAGTATTGATACATATTTTTTAACCTAAAAAGGAATTAAGAGATTTTATCTGTTAACAGTAGATTTGCAAATTGGTGGATAGAATGACTTTCCAAATTAGAGGGACACAAAACACTGAAAGAAAGGTGAGAGAGCAGGAGGTTTAAATCCCAGAATATTTACATAGACACCTAAAATACAACCTGTCTCATAGACCTCTGGTCCTCCGACACAACGTCAGTCGGGTACAACCATTACGTCCATTCGTAGAGTAAGTGAGTTCGGACACGAGGGAGATCACCTACGACGAAACTCTGAGGTCATGTGGGACCCTTTTTCACTAGAAAGACGTCAAAGGTTTCTAAACTAGGAATCCCAAGGAAGATTCGGACCCGACTTTCACACCAGGTCCGACGAAAGGAAGGGTCTTTGGGACACTATCCATCTTAAAACCGAGGGTAATAGAGACGGGAGACCACAATAAAGACACTAATACCGCTTTTCCCTGAAATGTCTATATTAATTCCAATTATTGGACGACTGGAATTAATTTTACACCTCTAATAAAACCTAATAGACTCACTCGGATTAGATTAGTATACTTGGCTTTTTCGTCTCCAGAGAGAGTCAGAATATTCTCTTCGTCCTCGACCTCTTACTCTTTCTGAATTGTACGAAGATCACCGAACTTCTATTTCCCTGGTGCACAGCTCCTTTGTTTCTAGAGTCAAGGTGCTGGTTTTCTGTGACTTAAGAAGCTTATTGGACTTACTAGAACCTTCGTCTGAGAAGGGTGTCTGAAGTTCATTGTCGGGTCGGGTTGACTGTGGAACTAAAACCAAAACCCTCCGGGTCAACTCGGTCTCCTGGGTCAACTCGGTGTGACACGAGTCTAAAGTCTGAGTCTTAACACTCTATTAATTACTCATGACAAAATTCGATAATTTAAACACCGTTATACAATGAAGTCATTTTCTTTTGATTATATTATAAGTTCTTAGGGTAAAGAAAGGAATCAGAATCTCTTAGCGGAAGGAGTCTTCATGTCTTCGAAGACGAAGAAGTCGAGATTCGGGAGTGTCTGTCAACCCGTGTTAAGTGGGAAATCCACTTAAAAAAACACTTTTGGAACCTTTTTTTGGGACAAAAAAAATTTTTTAATATCACATAACAATATTAACAAGACGAAACAATAAAATTTTAAATAAATAAAAATTAACTTCTTACTAACGAAATGTCTTAAAACAACCAAAGACGGTTTGTAGTTCTACTTAGTCAGTATTCATATGTATACAGAGGAGGGAGAACCCTAGGGACAAAAATATTTGTTTTCGGTCCCGTCTCTCAAAGACTTGTAAAGATAAAACTGTGACGTTAAACTTTTCGAAAGTCAGATCCCCTATGTTTCGAAATCCATGGAAAAATACTACTCTCCTCCCTATTTTACTTGTTTTGGGTTTACTTATGAAGATACTTCAAAGGACGGTGTATCTATTTACGAATCGGATCGTTAACTGTGTGTCATTTATTATGAGAAACCTGATTTTCTAATAAAAACAACAACAAAACAACAACACTAAGGTCCTTGAATTTTAACACAAGGGACGACGGGTAGGACCGAGTTGAGATAGGTTGAACAAGGGTTTAACAGTTTTACGACAAAGGGTGTGTCCTCCCCACAATCTGACGTTGATCTCCTGGAGTTGTACCAATAAGTTCTACAGAACACCATACCACCGAGGTGGTAGAAGGGTAGGACCTTTTCGTCTCTGTCGTTCTACGTGTCGACTGAGGTCTTAAAACAAGGACGAAGATCCTATCCGTTCTACCGGTCAACAGTGGGAGGAACACGAGTCTTAAGATGGCCCACCGTCTTCGGTGGACAAGATCCTCTCAGAAGAGAACCCTGTCCACACATGTAATATTTACTTTTCGAATAAAAATCGTGGGACTTAGGTAGTCTCTGGTGGTTTCACCGGAAGTAATGGGTAAGATCGAGTTGTACTGACCTCCCGTCTCTACCGTCCTTTTGGAGAACTCTTTAACTGTGTAAAAGGAGGTTTTAACCTAGAAACGGACGAAGTTGAGAGTAGAGACAAACGGTTTATTTATAAATCCATGGATTTTGGACCGTATCAAAATCGAGACTCCTGGGTCGTTATTAGTTCTCTGGGGTACGGTCGGGATACCAAGAGTATTAAACACTCCTCCTATAGTGTTTTATTGGTGTCCAAAATCTTACTAACTTTCACGACTGGGAGTAAGAGAGAGGACTGTGGAGCCGAGGTCGGAGTCGGAGTCAAAGGCACCGATAACCTTCTTTAAAGTAAAGTCCAGGAAGCACAGACTCGGGGAGGCACAGTGGACATAGCACTGGTTTCCCAACCAGCCGTATGTCCTGTGGTCGTTGAGACCCTGACAGAGGTACTGTTGTGTAGTCGTGTAGGACGGGAGTCTCGGGTCCTCCGGGATGGGATGTAAGAACATGGTGAATATTACTAGTAAGAACTATAAGATATTGACTACTAAGTCGTAGGACGTTAGTACTTTTTTAATTACTGGGTACAACAAATGTAAAGGGGACACCAGACTGAAAACACCCACGAATTTTCAGTATAATGCTTGGAAAGTTGGTGTTTCGGGTTTTAACCCAAAACGAAGGATGGATTATCCTCTACAGGAGCGGATTTTTGAACGATGGTGATATCTTTATTTTTGAAAAATGCGTATAAAAGAAGAACGAGGAAAGACGGAGGACTCGTTGGGACCACGAAGGGGTACACCAGGACACACCGTATCACACGGGAGAAGGACAACCCCTGATATTCATTAGTTAGAAGAAAGAAATCACCGTAACTAGAGACTCATACAGTAGTGAGTCAGTTACATTATATTTAAATAGTCAAATTACAACCATTTAATTTAAGGTTCGTGTAAAATTTCATGACGGACCGTGTCGAGTGTTGCTTTCTGACCGTTCCGGGACCTCCTCGATTTTAATATCGTTCCCACTTATACTAAGTCTCTACTGTAAACTGAGACGAGGTGTCTAGGGTATTGTGGAGAAGACGGGGTTTGGATGTCTGGAATAAGATTCATACAGTTTCAAAGGAGTCTTGAGGGGTTTGTGAATAGAGATCAACAGGGGTCAGTACTATGAGACGAGGTAACTCGGAGGTAAGAGGTGGGATATAGAACCTTACGACATGTCTCTTCCTCCTGACCTAAAGACGGTCCTGGTTCCGGTCGAGACTCTTGGTACTACCATCCTATCCCGGCCCAAATGTCAGGAACTTTGATAAGAGGGGAACCTTAGTCAAGACTCCCATTCCATAGGGACCAGGATCCAAAGTCCCGACTTGACTTCCTTCCTTTTTCCTCGTCCATAAATGAGACCGAATGATTCGTTCTAGCTTAAGGAGTCTCGAGTACTCCAACTCCTATGTTTGGGACGACACTCTACGTTACCAGTCCCACATATACACTGACACAGATACTTTTGTACACGAATGAATGTCGTCACACTATGCATTCGAACGATATGACACCGTGTTACTAAGAAGTAAGTAGTCAGGAGGGTAGCGAAACTTCGGTTGGGTGATCGATGATGTGTCGGACACGGGGAACGGGGATATTGAGTCTTAAATCTGTCTTAAATAGGACCGACCGAGTGTAACCGAAACAAAAAAAAAAGGTAGTTGGGGTATTTCCGAATCACTCCTTCGTTTATGAAATAACTTGACGACAAACGTCCCATGTGAACACTTGGAGGGTACACCTCCTCGTAAATTTTCTATGGAACCTTGTTCTCCCGATATCTACACGAAAACACACAAGTGTTCACACATCTCTAGGTGCCTCCCGTAGACACATAACTACACACTTATAGTCATATACACACAAATACTCCACACTCCGACTTACATGTATATACCACACCCATATTCTGAATACATCCACTCTTTCTACACACGAGACTCTTCCCCTTGAGGTCTCGTAAAATATACCTAAAGTGTCAGAGGACCAGTCACACGTATACACGTTTATCCACACGCACGCACGCACGCACGCACGCACACATATCAAGGCCACTCGTCTCCAGCTTACATACGATGTGAGGACGTAGAGATCCACCATGTAGATGTCTCGGTCAACTGCGGGTAGAGACATTGGGTCGTCTGTCCTACCGCCTCAGAGACGTCCGTCTAAAGGGATGTTGAGACCTAAGTGAACCACCCACCCTCAGGACCCCTATCTGTACCCCAGTGAGATCCGGACCTCCAGGGAGGACCGGTCGAGACGGGAGAGGTAGAAACCTGCAAGGGAGGGGTCCAAGCGGGAGCAGTAGTCGGAGGCGCTCAAGGAGTCCGTAACCGGTGAGGGCGCAGACGGTGAGGTCGGCGAGCTACGCTATCCGCTAGAACTCCCGTGACCTGAGGTCGAGTCGGTCCTCAGCTCGCTTGAACCAAACGTCTAGCAGTTCAACGACCAGGTCCGGAGCGTCGGCCCGGAGGCACCGAAGGACATCCCGCTAGAGCCGACGGAGGCGTAAATGTAGGTTGAACAAGTAAAACTCGTCCTAGAGTGCCGGGAAAAGGAGGTATTATCGGACCCGGACGCCCATGAGCGAGTCGTGAAGGGCGTCCAGGAGGAACGAGTCCGTCTTGTCCAGGCTTATTGGATCTGAGAACTATAACCGACATGCCGCTAAGGGTCTGTACAAGGGACACCGGGTCCTCGTCTGTCCACCCTCCTGTCAATCAGTCCCACCCACACTCCCCCATAAAGGGTAGACTTGGTCCTGGGGGTGGAGGTGTAAACACGAAGACTCGGAGAGAAAGACGGAGTAATTAAGAAAGTAAGACATTACATGACCCACCCCTGATCCGGGACACGACTCACCCATAGTCACTGGACGGAGGTTCTCAAGTCAGATCTCCTTTATCTGTAAACTACCTTATCAATGGATTGTCGTGTCAGTTACGTCACATCTGCTCGTAGACCATGACACCCTTCTGTCCGTTTCTCGGGGTCTGTTCGAAATTCCGTCTCTTAAGTCCCTTCGGACCTCCTTGACTACGGATCTGACTCACCCTCCATTGATCCCCTCCTCCCCTCCCGTTGATCCATCCCCCTCCTCGTACTCGTCTCCCTTCCTCCATCCTTTCTCAACCCACCAATGTCTTATGTCGTCCGTCCTGCCTCTCCGGTCTCACGTCGCACTCCTCTACCCCTCTCTACCTCTCTCGCTCCAGTTCCGGGCGTCGGGACCGTTCCTCAGATCTGGAATCGATTTCCTGTCTTTGACAACTTGATAAAAATCGTCCCCTTGACATACCATAGTAAACGTAAAATTTTTCGATTACCACCCACCGACCACCCTTCTATCCAAGACTTACGACGTTTCAGAGTCTCGATTTTCCTGGAATCTTTCCCGTTCCCTCGGTGGTAAACAACTTGAGAACGGTGCACGGTCCGGGACGTGACCCACGGAGTGGGTATGTCGAGTAAATTAAGAATCTTTATTGAGATACCCAAAACTTATAGTGGAGAGAACCCACCCACTCCTTTAACTCCGGATTTTCTCCCTTCACTAAACAGGATTCAGTCCATCGATCACCGGTTGACGTATGGTCTATACCCCGAACTCCCTCAGGAACCTACTGTACGCACTCTCGAAATTCTATTGACCTCTTACCCTAGGTGCCCGACTCTCGTGTAAGATCAGAATCAGTCACTGCCACACGAATGGGGAAAAGTCAAAAAGGGTAGAGGACACCGGAACCACAGAAATGGACACGACAGGAGGAAGTGTCCGACTATTCTTCTTATTTACTCGGTCGCATGTCATGCACCGGACCTGACCTCAACTACCTCATTTGTCCTCAGGTAAGGAAGATGGAAGGAAAGGTAAACCGAAACTCTTTCAACAAAGAGTATAACTGAAGTTCACACACATGAATAGTGGGTACAGTGGAACCGGTTCAAGAGGTTTGAGAGACAAGAGGTTAAAGGAATGGAAATTTTACACTTATTATCATAGATGAAATATCCTGACGACACTCTTAATTTACTTAACCATGTGTACTTCTTGAGACTTGTCCCGTACATCATTCGTACATCTCTCATAATCGGTAATAATAATGATTAACAATAATAGAACCGTGAAAGGTCACTAAACAACCACGAAACCCACTTATGAGTGTCTCGTTCAGATGAGTGAGAAGGTCTCTGGGTTGTAACTGAGTCGGAGAAGAGTCCCTTCTCTGGGAGACACAGGACGGAGAGAGAGCTCGGGAGATCACTGAGTCAGTTCCCGGTCGACAGGAATTAGACACCCGGGACTTCATGGTAGACCAGAGTCAGGTCCCAAAACGACAGGGGGAAGGGGAGGGGATCGGGCCAAAGGTCTTGTTTACGACTCCACGGGTGGAAACTACAACTACTACGACTAGAGGGGTTTCATCTCGGGACGTGGTTCGTGTCGTATGACCCACTGTGGTAGCAGCCGGTGGTGCCGGTCGACTGGGAGAGCCTACTACATGTAGAGAGCCGGTTACAGGGGAAACGCCGTCTGTATAAGTGGGCCGCTCATCCAGACCCCGACGTCGAAGTCGTGGTCGAGGAGGTCGTCCGACCGGAGTGTCAAAACCTTCTAGACATGGGCGGAGTCCCATCCGTCCACGTGTCTGTGCCGGTGAAGACGGGCGTTGGCGAGCCCGTTCACGACATTCTACCGATGGAGTAACCAGTAGAAGAACAACTAGACGTCCACGACCATGGACCCCTCCTACCAACACCGTCAGGAGTGGTCCGGGGAATGTACGGAGGGAGATGTAAAAGGTAGTCCCAAGAGTCGAGTCGAAGTCGGTTCTTGGGTTGGTGTGACTCCAGACTGTTCCCAGTACCCTTATGAACTGTCAACCAACTATTTATAGAAATCAGGTGATAGAGGACCAGTGTCTGTATAAAACTGGAGAAGAGAGAGTAGGTCCCGGACCTTCGGAAATATGTCACCTATCTGGGAATTAAGGGTAGTCCGAAATGGGTGGGTGGTAAGGTACTACAGAACATGGTAAGGTGATTTTTATAGATGAAGTCAGTGGTTCGGGGTAGAAGAAATCTCCAGAAGACAAGATACAGGGATTGAACCACTGTGAAGGGAAACAAGTG
Organism: Capra ibex; assembly: GCA_006410555.1. Classification (NCBI taxonomy): domain Eukaryota; kingdom Metazoa; phylum Chordata; class Mammalia; order Artiodactyla; family Bovidae; genus Capra; species Capra ibex. The sequence goes on along the minus strand of SJYO01033645.1, from coordinate 20,578,576 downwards.
GCATGTCATACCTGAGGTACTGTATCAGTTGGTAGAACAACAACCAGTAGGGGACTCCTCATAACGAGAATGGAGAATGTGGAAGGTCCTGGAAGACTCAGGATGGTCCACCACCGTCAAGGGTAAAGGCCCAAGACCCAATCGAAAGGAACACATACTCAAGTTGAGGGATAGTCAGAGAATGGGTTGGGGAGAGGAATTCAGGTATGGGGCAATTACCTCCTGTAGTAAAAGGTTCAAGGTGGGTCACTTGGGAGGTTACTTATGGTATAGGATTCAAGGAACGAACTGGGTGGTCCGTCATTCTTGGGTCAATGGAGGGAGTCTCAGATAGGATGTGTGGAGAGGGACAGGACCAGACCTTGGGGTCGTAGGAGTGGTCAGTTACTGAGAGGAGAGGTCGGCCGCCAACTGTACTAAGTCGAAGTACATGAAGAAGTGGTCACGCACCAGACCCATCTTCCGACGTAGACGACACAAGTACAACATCTACTGTCTCGAGTACGATGGGTACTACCACCGCTTTGGGTACTGCCGGTCGTCCTTCAGCGGGTGGTACTTCTCCATGAGGAGGAGGGCCCGACCGTCGCCACACAGCGGGTGTCACCAGTCCTAGTCGCACCTCTTCATTTTCGACATCTCCATGACCGCGGCGTCGACGAGTTTCGGTCCGACGCGCCCCAGCCCCATGTGGGTCTACAGTGCGGGTTTCGGGTCCATGGCCCTGTCCCGTTTCATCTCCGTCGACAAGGTTACCTACTGGTGTTTTTACATTTCGTAGTCGAACCGTTACGCCTTCCGCAAGCCCATTCGACACGCCCAGAGGTACGCCAGTTTCCGGAGTTTTTCCGCCCCTCGAGCGTCTTTCGCCAAATCGGAGTCGCACCCACACACACCTGGGTCTGAGTGTATCCGTTGTAGGCACCCGTTGTCCCTTTGGTCCAGGTTCTTCTTCGAGGTCCACGTTTGCATCGCTGAGCTCTAGAATGGAAACAGGTGGTGGTCCTACGGGACAAGGTTCTTAGGACCACCCCCTTCCCCCGAGTCGGTACCCACCCCAGTCCATACCCCACCTCAGCCCCGTGGAAGGACGAGGTCATTACTCCAACTCCCACCCATTGGGTCCCGTCGTGTCCTTCTGTCAATGTCCCTGTCCTACCCCAACCCGTATTGGGACGAGGTCCCAAAGACCCCACTCCTGACCCCATAACATTTGTGTCTCTGTACACTGTCACGATACTCCCTCCCCCAGTGAAAGAACAATGATTCTCCGAGAGGAATCCTTCCCTTGCACCTTCCTTCCAGTCAGGACTCTGAGTGACTGGTCACACCTTCGCGTGGTGCTACAGGTCCTCCATCTTGTCCAGTGAGCACATCAGGTAGTGATTGGTCCGGTGGTCTATTGGTACGACGTTCAGCCCCTTTGTCCGAGACGTACCATCCCTGTCTTCCCTAACCGAATTCCCTAGGGAGACACACACTCCATAACAGGGGTTCGCCGACTCGTGATTTGGACTCGGGAACGTAACCGCGGCGGGGGTGTTGTCGGGGTTCGTTCCCAAGCGGGAGAAGGACCCGGGGTGAGAAATAGGGACCAGAGACGAATCCCGGGAAGGGTATCGCGGTTTGGACGTGTGGTGCTACTACTCCAATATGTAATGACCCTTCTGGTAACACAAGTCGGTGGTCATTATCATTAGGGGTCTACCCAGGTCCTGACCGTCTCTGAAGGACACCCGTTCTCTTCAGTCCAAGGTAAATAGGTACTAAGCGACAACGGGAACGGTGGCCGCCGTCGTTCCTCCCTAGTCCGAGGTAGACCACTCCGTCTGTCTATCTGGGCCCCCTGGTCCTAAAGAGTGGACCGGAACCAGTCCTATCCTCCCGACCTGCGACAGCAGAAGTGAAACGACAGGACCGAGTACCAAGACACCGGACGACGGACCCCGACACTATAGGTCCCGGAGACGGACTTCCACCAAAGTCCTTCACCTCCGATCCCGGACGGACAGGCCTTCTTCGACGGGAACCAGAGGTCGAGGTTAAGGAGGGAGAAACCGAAGACTTCGAGAATCGTTGCGGTGGTCTCGGTCTGCGATGACTTTCCCACCTTCGGCACACCGAGGTCGCGAGGTGGGACAGAGGATCCCGGGTCCAAATGTGGATGGGTTGATTCGTAGAGATTACTCCAGGAACCTCTACCACCCCCACATACGGAGTCTCCATTCCGATTTGGAACAGAGGGAGGTGGAAGGAGTTTCGACTCGATGTATTCCCGAAAGATCACCCCTCTGAACCAACGGACACATCCAAATCCTTAAGTAAGACAAAATGGAACACGTTCAAGGGTCGAACTTGGAGTAAAAAATAAGAAAATTGTAGGTACATGACCGTCCACACAGTCCATAGTCCACGACTGGATCAGAGGTCCCTGTCTCTTACGGACAGTATAGTTACACTCGAGACCAAGGTAATGAACGTGGGAACAGATGTAGGAAGGACGACGTACTCACACTACCCCCGGCAGGACACCGTAAAACCAGGAGTAGGGGGAGGACAATGGAGAACACGGACTAGAGTGGTCAATAAAGGACACAAAAGATTTAGGAATTGGAGAAAGTCAAAAGAGAAAGACACTTGTCCGAATTTGGAGGGTATGGTCTTTTTTTAAATTTTTTTAGGACTTTTAAGAGGGAGTTGAACTACAGGGAAAGTGATTATAGTAGAAAGAGTTTTTCAGTATTAGTTTTGTGGACGAGACACGGTGTAGTTTTAATACGTTTCATAACCTCTACTTTCTACTTACTTTGTGCAAGGAACAGGAGGTATTTGAGTTTCAGATCATCCCCCTTCGCCGTCCATCTATCCGTCAATATATAATCAGACTACTCATGAGTTAATCCACCCATGTGTCTCTCAATAATGTCACGTATCCTTTCCAAGGTCAACTTTGACCCAAGACACCCTACTTATCCTCAATCAATTCACATCTCTACCTTCTCACTTCTCACGATGTCCGTTTCACGTTTCTCGTACCTTTCCGTGTCTCTAAAGTTTTTCGTATCCACTGATCCCCTTGTAGTCACCAAAAACATCGCTTAGACTCTCCGATCACGACTTTCTACTCCGACTTACCAACTGTCCGCTGTCGAGTCCCTCTCGAAACAGTCGGTACGATATTTCGACTATCGAATAGATTTCCGCTACCTCTTACGTACTTTACAAAACGTGTCAATTCACTATACCAATCTAAACACAAAAGTCTCTCATAGAAGCTTCTTTGTAGATATCAGATGTTGTCATGTAAAATAAAAGAACTTTTGACGAAAAGGGTACTGAGTATAACTATGGTATTAAAGAACCAAAAGACAAATAAAGAAGAATCAGAGAAAGTATTCGGGGAGACGGATAGGGAGGACAAAACCACTCGAAAAGGACCTGCGACTACCTGAGAGAAAGATAGGAGGGTTGAGATAAACCAGTTAGACCCAGTGGGTGTCCTAGAGGAAAGGGTAGATTACTGAGGGTCATTGAGAGAAACTCGAGGTCTGGTTAGATATGGTGATTCACAAGTGTCCTACAGGGGTGAGTCTATAACGTCAATGGACATCGGGTAAACCAGAAAATTGACTCGAGTAATAGAAGGGATAGACGAGAAAGAGAATACTAGGGATAGTGACCGGAAAGTCGGTTTTGTGAATCGTGGTCATAACAATGATAATGTTAACATATTATAACATTGTCAAAATTTTTTACAAGTTTTTAAGAGACTATGAGGAAACACTGACAAAGTCAGTTATCTCATTTCGTCCTCACTACAACACACCGAAGACTCTGATCTAGTATTTTCCGGTTCGTCGAAGTAAGACCAAAAGAATCTTGTCAGTGACAGGTCTTCGAGAGAGTCCTACGACGGAGAATGTTGGCCCGACGGTACAACACTCTTCGAATTCGGTGTCCTTGTCAGTACACGGACATGAAACTGTCAAGGTCGACTCGAGTCGGAAGTTCAATAGGGTCAACAGAGTCCGTAGTCTGTACACTCACTTCTTCGGAGGTCTAATAAAGTCAGTCGTCGGAGTTCAGTGGGGGTGCACAGACTTAAAAGATCTACTCCAGGGTCCGTAGTCCCTTGTCTCTATTCGGTAAGGACGGGACAGAATAAGTTTAAGGGTCTTAGACACTCGTATTATTTTACTGACAACAAAATAGGATGATTCAAACCCTACTAAACAATATGTCGTATCATTGGTCTCCTGAAAGGACCACCGAGTCACCGTTTCTTAGGTGGACGTGACGTCCTCAGGGTCCTCTACTCCCAAACTAAGGACCCAGTCCTTCTAGGGGACCTCCTCCCGTACCGTTGGATGAGGTCACAAAAACGGACATCTTAGGGTACCTGTCTCCTCGGACCGCCCGATGTCAGGTGTCACAACGTCTCAGTCTGTACTGACTTCACTGAATAGTACGTAAGTCACGTATCATTGATCTGGTAAGTATATCTTTTCATGTATAAAGGATTCATGTGTCGAACTACTTAAGGTATCTCACTTGTGTCAGTACATTGTCCGTGAGTGTAGTTCTCGGGGTGAGACGGGAGAAGATCCGTCGCACAGAGGTTCCCACTAGTGATTGGACTGAGAATTAGGATAGTAAATCAAAAAGGACACGAACATAAACGAAGGGTCCACCGAGTCACCATTCCTTGGACGGACCGTTACGTCCTCTGCGTCTAACCTATGTACCCAACCTTTCTAGGGGACCTCTTCCTTTACCGTTTAGTGAGGTCAAAAATTAGAAAGGAGAATGAAAGAGAGTATAAGTAGGTCAGTAGTTCGGGACCACTGGATTATTGGTGCATAGGTAAAAAAGATGCAGGGATGATAAGGTTAAACCTACCAAGAGATAATAGGGTTCCTACTTTTAGATTTGAGGAATTGTACCAGATGTTTCGAAACAGGTACAGTAGCTGGAGTAGAGTGTCACAAAGAAGACGTACAAGGGATCCGAGGTCTGTTCGACATGATTACTATCAAAAGTCTCATGGAGGGTGTACAACAGGGAAAAAAGAACGGAACACAATACACCACTAGGAAAGACCACTTTGAAGGTAATGAAAAAGAAAAATTTATGAAAAAGAAAACTTGATTAAAATCCGAATGTTTTTTCAACGTTTTTATCCTGTCTTTCAGGAACATTTGAGGAATGAGCACAAGGGGACAATAGTAAAATTGATCTCGTATCACTAGTTTAGGTCCCTTAATTGTAACTACGTTATGAACGTTGATTTGACGTCTGGAATAGACTTTGAAAGTAAAGAGTCAGAATGAGAACGAACAAAGATTTCTAACGAGTCTGTAGTAGAAGAGGATCTGCCGAAAGGATCCGGGGAAGCGAGAAGAAAGGGGAGTAAGAGATTTGTGAGGATTCCGGACACACACTCCTCATGACGAGGAACTACCGTTAATGTGATGTAACGTTAACAGATATTTCCGACTCTAGGACTTCCCTTCTCTGACCAATATTAACTAGACCTTAAGACGGACTGTTCCTCCTCGAATGAGGTACAAGGAACTCTCTGACTTTTGCTATCACGAGTTCCATAGTGTTCCGTCATCCACAACCGCTTGGTTGCTTCCCGCCAGTAGCGGACCCAGGATAGGTTCGGCAAGGGCGTCCACCACGTTCTTTACTCGATCTGGTGAGCGACAGACGGAAGAGATTCCGAGACGAAAAGGCGTCCAGATCGAGTGGACGATTGAGGAGGGGAATCTGGATGGGGGGTCACAATCGAGGTGGGGGAGGTGCGGAGGAGAAGGAGACATTCGAGGAAATCCTGGACACCGGGGCGGGGATGGTGCAATCAGTGAGAAAGTAGGCCTAGAGACAGGATTCGGGGCGGGAGGCCGAAAAGGGACGGAGAAAATCAGTGCAGCGAGAAATCCAGGGCGGAAGACGGGAGACCAAACTGGAAAGGAGGAGTCCGAGGCGGGGGTGGGCCACCCGGAGGAGGAGGGGTCTCCAGAAGGGAACACTGTGCGCCCTCAGGAAGTCTTCCCGCCCCAAACGTTCACGCTCCCCCGCCTTGGACCCCCATTCTCCGCCATAAGGAACGAGTCTTATGGCAGCCGCTGGGGCGGGGACGCGAGCCGGCAACGGTCCTTTGTTCGTAGCTGCGAGACCGAAACCGGGCCAGGTCGGTTACTCGACCGTGCGGCGACGGGTCGCCACGCAGCGACCCGCCAATGCACACCACGCGCCCCCGCGCTCAACGCACACCGCGCCCCGCCCCGCGCCGACCACGCGGACTCCTCGCTACCGCCGGACTTGAGTGGATCGTGGCGCCACCGCTAGCCCGGACCTGTCCCAGCCCCAAGACACTCACTTGTGATTGATTCCCGGTCTCCCAGGCCTCTCCGCGCTCTGCCCTACTCCCTGACCCCTTACTGCCGTGGCCCAAACCACTGACGGGAGGAACACTCCCATGTCCCACTCCCCGACCTTACACCACTCCCCGGCCCACACTCACAGATTCCATTCCCTCGTTCTAATCTCGGAGCCCACTCACCCGTTCATTCCTCGACCCAACATACTTCCTGGCCCTACGAAAGACTCCCCGGTTCACTTTCCCTGAACACTTGTACCAAATCACTCCTCGACCCCGAGGACACCCGTCCTCACTCCCTGTCGGGACCGACCTGGTCTCACTCCTCCCCAACTCCGGACACGACCCTCCCTCTTATCTCTCCCGATTCCGCCCTTGTACGGCTGTCGACCACTTAGTCCTCCCTCGACTCCCGTCCCGTACCTCCCTCCTTGCTCCTAACACTCTGGATCTATTTCTACTCTCCAGCTAACACTTACCTCACAGGACGGGTCACTCTCGCTATCAAAATCCAACTCATCCTATCCAACCCACCTTTACAACACGTGAAGCGAGAAGACGAAGTATCCGAGATGTATAAAACCTCCTAGTTTTGTACTTCTACAGTACCTGTCATCATTGCTACCATTACTTTTAGTAAAAACTCTGAATGAAATTGTCTCAGTAGCAACCTTAAGGAGTAAAGGAGTTCAATAAGGAACCCTGACTTCTGAACCGCTACAAGGGACAGTGTCTCTAAAAAAACCGATACTGACGGATACAAACAAAGGAGAAGTGGACTAAGACCCGTTGGAATGAGGTGAATGACGAGGAATAGACACGACTCGACACCCCGAAACTGCCAACGAAAGATATAGCCTGATCGAAGAATTTCAACGATTAAGATGAAAGTACTTTTATTATACCGAACAATGTGTGTTGCGACGTAAATCTGAAGGTTTATCCTACTGAATGTCGATTCAATTTTGATTAAATACATGTCATTTGATAAGTATAAATTTTACATGCAAACTACTCAAGACTGTACACAAATGTAGACACTTTGGTAGTGGTAAAAGTTCTATGACTTGTAAAGATGGTGGGAGTCTTCAAAAAGAGAAGAGGGAAACTTTAGTAAGGAGGGAAGGGCTGTACAATTAACCAAGTGAAATAATCGTAAAATGTCCAGGGTACAAAGACCGGTTGTGTGGCACGTGTACTTTTAAAACTTACAAGATCTTTCGACCCAACCGTCAGTCCATTAACGGTGAAGGTGTGATAATTTTAAGGCAGAGATGACTGTCAGACGGTGTCTCGTCTATGGAAGGGTTGGAGTCCTTCTCCAAGTGGAAGGGATTTGTCTGGTCAGAGACTCTTAATCCTCGTCGGGTTCAGGGGTAAGACAAGTTCTTAGACTCGGAATCTTTGTCGGCAAGACACCACACAAAAGTAACGAAGAGAGACTTCTGGATCGTCTAAAAGTACCATCACCTTGGGAACCGTTAGAATGGATCTGTCTTGGGACATTTTGAATGTATATATTACTTTCTCAAAATCCCGTCACCAAGGATTTCCAACCCAGTTTTTGTCACGGTCAGGTACCATTTCAAAAGTAGATAAGTTCCACCTTCCTCTCTTTCTTTTGTACCTTGGACTCAAAAGACATTTCTATTTGAATAAGAATCTAATAGTAAGGATAAGACCACAATTTCACGAGAGAGTGACTACTCCATCACCACTGTCATTCACTACCCAAAATTTTTTTGACTAGATAAACAGTTTTATTTTTCATTACTAGGATAAAATTTTTGAAATTTTAGATAAAGATGACCCAGTACTTTAAGTCTTTGAATCTCCCTACTACCACACCGACGACATAATACAACTCCTTCGTACGACGTGTACGAAGGAGTCTTAATGACAGACTATACCTAACGTATCACTAGAGTCCAAAACAACCTTAATATATCAAAGGTACACTTTTAAGAACGGATATTTTAAGATATTTTAAGGATATTTTAAGAATAAAATATCCACCTCTTAGTTTGACCCCTCGGTCTCTAGTGTCACTATTTCACCGTTTCAGACCTGAGGTCTAAACCAGAGTACTCTCACTGAACCCCATCTTATTTCAAACATTGCATCTCGCTTCCACTACACCTTATTTTCCGTACACTAAATATTCTTCTCAACACTACTGCACCTCCTGTAATATGACCGTTTTATATAAAAAATTTACTAAACATCAACAATACAAAGGTTTTCTCCAATTTCTCTGAAACTCCCACTGTATCCAAACTTCCAAAACAAATTATTACACCGTTTTTGTCCTTGTCAACAGGTATTATGGCCCAGTGTAACACTATTACCATCCAATCAGTTCAGTATACAGTCTCCCAAGAATCCCTGACACGTAAGAACTAACAGACCTCTTTCGTGATCCAACCATTCGAATGACAAACCATATGACTTAGAGACAACTTAACATCACGAAATTCACATCACCTAAAACGAAATACTATCTATCGACTCACTATCTAGACTCTTTTATTTTGTATCTACTCCTACTACTACATCTCTATCTGTGTACAAACCTCACGACACCCATCGGTAAATAAGGTGGAGACGACACACGGTCGTAAGACGATTCACGACCCTCCTGTTTAAGTAAGTAAATAAGCAAGTCGTCTATGAAGTCGTATATCAGACGGGAATACTACAAGTGTAAAATACTCTAATGTCCTACAGTCATTTATTCTGCATCAGGAGACTTCAGAGTCCCTTAAAAACTAGACTAACCCTCTCCACCTGTGTACCTTTCTATTAAAGTTAAATCTCTCTCTTACACTTTACATTTTTATATAGTATTAATCTACTAATGAAGAGATATAGATCAGAATCAAAGATACAAGGCCAGTATAAATGAGTCACTAGAGGACATATAGAAGTGTCCATAGTATCAATTGTACAAGGTTTGTCCTGAGTAACATAAACGAAACTTACAGAAGAAAACATGGTATACCATATATCGTCAGGTCCGTTCCTGAAGTCACAGTAGAAGGTAGAAAGACGAGGAAGTGAGGGAGATACATCAGTTAGTGATTTTAGAATTATGTAAAGGAAAATATAATATAAACGAAGCAGAAAAGACAATATCGAAGTGTCAATTTCGAAATCAAATGAAGGAAGAGCAGAGAATAGACCTGAAAAGGGGGACTATCAAAGGACGGAAGTCTGGAAAAAAAAAACAGTAAATTAAAAATAATAAAAAATAAATAAAAAAATGACCTCATATCAACGAAATGTGACGACACAGTCAAAGAGGACATGTCGTTTTACTTAGTCGGTATGTATTTAGGGGAGAAAAAACTTAAAGGAAAGGTAAATCCAGTGGTATCTCGTCATTCCTCTCAAGGGACACGGTATCTCATCTAAGAGTAATCAATAGATAAAATATGTATCACATATATAGTCTGAACGAGAAAAGATTAGGCAGGGACCTCACTAGAAAGACTTTTATGTTTAAATTAGTACCTCGAGAATGTGAATTTTTAAAACCGAGAAACAGAAGACATCCTATTGTAGGTTTAAGGAATTATACCGTAGTAAACCGGAGCTGAGTACAGATCGGAGTACAGGACGGTGAGAGCTGAGAGACAAGATCGAACTTATTTAACAAGTGTCGAGGGATCGTTTATACCATGAAAAAACTCGGAACTTTAGAACCATTAAAGAGGAAAGAGAAGATCCTTACGGAAAAGAAGAGACGGGTCACTTGAAAGGAGTAGGTAATCCTAGACCAAATCAACATGGAGGAAAAACGGAAAACAGTGGGAGAGGGTGTTCTGCCACCTCTTTCGGTACACGTTGTATCCTAAATGAAACCATTCCCCTTAGTTGTACACTACCTCAAGTGTAACACTCAATACTCCCGAGACGACCTCAGTCCACCCCCCTACAGACGTTCTTCGTCTCCACCATGACCCCTCTCCTCCTCACTCAACCCTGATATGTGACTATAGGGTAAACAAAATATCCATATCCGACTCGCTATCTGTTCGTCTCTCCTATACACATTACACTCGAGATCTAACGTCCGAGAATACTCCACCCCAAACAAACAAAAAAGGAAAACATAAGGATACTCCAAAATTAGTCTAGAAGGGTGAAATTCGTAGATCCCATTGTCGTGTAACGACGGAGAATCCAGTTATTCTCCGTCTCGGATCCGTCTTGGAAACATTCCCCTACTCTTCGGAATCTTGAAGTGACTGGACAAGAATCTTCCAACAAACCAGAGGGAGACAATCGACATCCACAATGTCCACATAGGGACGGGGGTCGAGAGAGGGAGAGAAACGGAGTGGGTCCCGTTTCCAAGTATTCACTCCGACTCGGTGAAGGACGGAACAAGGATGACAACCACCTGTGGGAACGACTCACACGGACATTTAGACTTAAACCCCGGGATACCACTCACGAACCGAGACCGGTAAACCCTCCAGACTTTCTAGTCGAGCAAAAAAGGGACACTGGCTCGAACATCCACTTAAACCCTTCTCTCCAGAAGCAAAAACATCTGAAACGATACCCTCCTTTCCCGTGTCAGTATCCCACTACTAAGGTAAGAGAAGAAACAGAACAAGACTTGAAAAGTCCTAATTGTCTCTCACTCCCTCAGAATATATCCACTGTCCTTGTGACTTGAACAGAAAGAAAATCCGAAAACTTCATCCACTTCTCCCAGGTCCAATTCACAATCGAAAACTCAAGACTCTGTGACTAAATTCACACCAAGAAGAGAAACTCCAGAAACTTTTATTTACCCCCACCTCAACCCTCCCTTTCAGGACCTCTGGTCAAGGGGAACACAGACACTCATCACGGGATACAATCAGTTCGTTACCTTGTCTTCACCACGGGGTCCATGTAGTGTTCCATCTTCGACAAACAATCAGAAACCTTAATCCAAGACCTTCGACCTCCGTCAAATCAAACCTGTGCAATTTTGGAAAGAAACGACTCTGACCAACGAACCAGGAAGAAGTCGAGGGGACCCCTAAGCCACACTCCACCACTCCTACCTTCACAGTCTTATCCAATCTAGAGAGGAAAGACAGTCTCTACTCCCGTGGAACCAGTCTGTCCTAGTCCTCTGCCTTCACCCTTCCTTTTACAGTAAATATCTCGTGGACCTAAAGATGTATCCAATAGAATAAATTTAGAATTTTGTCATTGTCATATATAAAATAGTCCTTAAACATCTACTCCTTTGTTTGTCCGAGACTACACACTAAATAAATTCCAGTACGTCACCCTTTTACCAACTCTAAGTTTGGAAACAAACTCCCTGAGGTCTCAAGTACGAAATAAATGATGAAACACAATAAGAACGACCTGGAATTCCTGGAGATAAGCAAAAGTATGGAGTCTACTCCATACAGACTCCTTTGCAAGACATTGGTCATTATGACAACATAGTCAGTCCCAGGAACTTCCATCGTCTACCGTGTTTAATCCAAACCTTTCTTAAATTACTATTTACCCGACAGTAGGGACTGTCTTTCCTCTCTAGATTTGATGAGACTGTGAAGGTAGGAGTAGTGGAGTGTGGCTTAGGGGTCCCCTCGACTTCTTCCCGGTTCGTTGGTCAGAGTCGTTTCATTCCAAAATTACACAGGTTTTGATTTGACGAAGGTCGAAGGTCTTGGATTAAGGTTTCTGATTGTTTGTCGAACATTTATATATGTTTACGTACCCGTCTCAAATTCCTTTGACTCTTTCCTACTACGTCATAGGGCCCCTATTCTTACACTGTTCACTGTCCAGATCCTTGTCCCCGCTAAAGAAGGGTCCTTAGCGTGAACGACCGAAACGGAAGAGGTCGGGTACTGATGAACCCTAGCATTTATGATCCTGTCTGCGAATTCATGAAAAAGATCACGTAGGTACGACCACCAGGTGTCAGTCACACCAACACAAACTACCAAATATCCTTTGGTACACCCCTTCTGACTCATAGGTAAGACACCGTGAGGGTAAAAAGAGGGGAGACGAGAGAGGGAGTAGGGCTAAGAGAACCCATTCGCTCCCTCCCTTCTCATCAACCCATCCCCCACCATAATCTATGATCGAAAGGAGAAAAGCAAAAGTCTAAATGGACTTCACCGTGGGTAGGAAATACAAAATGACAAAAGAAGGAAAGAGTCTCTTTCACCACATGAAGAAAAAGAGTCTGATCACGATATGAACAAAAAAACCAGTCAAAGTGGAAGACTAAATAGGTGTTGGACAATGAAACAAGTCTGAAGAAAAGGAGTGAACTGTTGACGGGAACTCCGAAGGGTAGACTGGCCGATTTTAGTTGACTGATAAAAATCAAAAGTAATAAAATAGAGAGACATCTGACACGTGATACCTGTTGGAGGTCAAAGGGCTTTGAAGGAAAGGAACTAAAGAACTAAAACCAATAAAGACCCTAAAGAGGAAGGTAAAGACCGATGGAAGTGGTCAGAAAAAATTTCTGAGGAGGAAACGAAAAAATTTAGGACCCTAAGGGGTCCTACAGTGGGAACCGAGGAAAACACTAATGACCAGAGAAACCTACTAAGGTAGGGGAATGAATCGAAGTAGGTGATGCATATTCCACCACTGAGGACCTAAATATCGAGATCAGCACTAAAATGAGAACTCGAACTCATATTAAAGAAGAACGAAAGACCTGTAGCACCTATAGAATAACCACACATTTTTGAATTGTACAGGTTTTGACACGGGTAAGAGAAGATTTTGTCAAGGAAACAACGTCCAAGGATCAGACAATCACCTCAATGGAAAATGAGTCTGAGCATATGAAGTACAATCCCAGAAGACAGTAGGAGGTAAGTAAACCATCTAGAATAATGAAGATGAAGTACCAATTCAATTTAGACCTCCGACTAATAGACGTAAACGTAGGGTAAGAACGGTGAATGGTTGACCTACCTACACTCAGACTCACTTGAGGCCCTCAACCACTACCTGTCCTTCCGGACCGCACGACACTAAGTACCCCAGTGTTTCTCAACCTGTGCTGAGTCGTTGACTTGACTTGACTTGACTCCGAAACTAAAGGAACATACATTTTACCTCTATTATTATGTAGATACCAAAAATAATCCGAATTTACTCGTTATTGTACGTTACGAATCTTACCTCTGACCGTGTATATTCACGAGTTATACACGATCGATAATATTAAAAATTTAAGTCATAGAACAACGTGTTTACAAAAACTTAAATGATACAATGATACAACCATAACCTTAAAGTTTCTTCTTACTTACTATACCAGAGAAAGTAGTTCCTCGAACGATAATCACTGTCTATAATGTCCACATTTGTGAAAGTAATAGTGTACCCTGTACGACACCCTGTATCTCCACTTAGAGTCTAAATGGAAAAGATTAAGACGAGAATGCTGAAATCAAGTACGTAAGGAAAAAATTTTACCTGGTAATTTGTCTAAGAATTTTTAACAGATGACGGTAACCAGAGAGAGATGAGATGGAACATGACGATCGACTGTATCAAAATTTCCGTTAAAACTAGGATGGTAAAAGAACAAATTTTTCGAGGAAATAAGGTCCCACAAGTATTTATTTTGAGGAGTCGTACTATAAGTCACTATAAATATTGGAAGTGGGTACAAATGGAAAATTGAATTGTAACAGGAAAGAAGAGATTTATCAGACACAAATTCGGTGTGGTTTGCACGTTGACAAGAAATTTAAATGATACAAGAAAGTGTCACGACATGAAAACATGTATTACAAAAATTATACTTCTGCTGAAAAACGGGACGACAGAAACACTGGTCATAGAGTAACAATTTCAAAATGTAGTCCATAGTGGAGAAAAGACCTTAGGAGAATATCAAAGGTCCGTCTAAATCGAAGAAAGGAATCACGGGAGTACTGTAAAAACATTTATGGAGAAATATCATAAATAACTTCAAAAACAAATACGAGAGGGTTGACAAAAATAGGTAGAAACATAAAGGTCACGAAGGAATCGTGTCACGGGGTCATGACCATACTACATGTGACTTAATTAGTTACTCACCCGGGACGGACGAGAAATCCTGACCGAGAAGGGTAACACAGAAAACCCTTTTTTTTTTTCTGAATAGAAAACAAGAATTCTTTCAAACGAATTCGTTCGTCTCAACGACGGAAAATCAACACTCGTCTATCACTACTCTCTGACACATAGACCCATCTTCCTCAACCACCAATTACATTGACCTCCCGTTTCACACCCAGACAACCGTCCAGAGACCCAAGGAAATCCGGAACAACTTATATTGCTCCTTCAACACCTACCAAAAAAAGGAGACTTCAAAAATATGAACCCTCCATAACAACTCTCGGTAATGACGAATCTGCCACCATCTACACTACTTCTTCCTTGACACTCGGCACCGACTCCGGTTGTCTACAAATGGTGCTACCATACCAGTGAGTGGGTCTCGGTCTGTAGGACCTCACACGTCAGTTCATCTGGAATCCTTCACAATGATGCTTGTTTCGATCACCTTCACTACCTTAAGGTCGACTCCATAAATTTTAGGACTTTCTACTACGACAATTTCACAACATGAGTCATACGGTCGTCTAAACTTTTTGAACCGTCACCGGTGTCCTGACCTTTTCCAGTCAAAAGTAAGGTTAGAGTTTCTCTCCGTTACAGTTTAAGTTTGATGGTATATGATATGTGTAAAGTGTACGATCGTTTTATTACGAATTTTAGGAAGTTCGATCTGAAGTTGTCATGTACACTTGGCTTTTGAAGTCTACATATTCGACCTAAATCTATACCGTCTCTTTGGTTTCTAGTTTAACACTTGTAGACAACCTAGAATCTTTTTCGTTCCCTTAAGGTCTTTTTACAGATGAAGACGAAGTAACTGATACGACTTCGGAAAATGTCACACCTAGTGTTGTTTGACCTTTTAAGAAGTTCTCTATTCTTATGGTCTGGTGGAATGGACGGAGGACTCTGTGAACATACGTCCAGTTCTTCGTTGTCAATCTTGACCTGCACCTTATTACCGCAACAAGTTTTTACCCTTTCGTCATACAGTTCTAACATATAACAATGGGACGAATAAATTGAATATATACGTCTCATATAGTATGTTTTATACTACTCCGACCTACTTAGTGTTTGACCTCAGTTCTGACGACCCTCCTTATAGTTGTTGGAGTCTATACGTCTACTAAGGTGAGATTACCGACTTTACGTCCAGTTCTTCGCTGTCAATCCTGACCTGTACCTTGTTGTCTGACGAAGGTTTATCCTTTTCCTCATACAGTTCCAACATATAACAGTGGGACGAAAAAATTGAATACACGTCTCATGTAGTACTCTTTGCGACCTGACCTTCTTTGTGTTCGACCCTAGTTCTAACGACCCTCTTTATAGTTAGTGGAGTCTATACGTCTACTGTGGTGGGAATACCGTCTTTCACTTCTCCTTGATTTTTCGGAGAACTACTTTCACTTTCTCCTTTCGCTTTTTCAACCGAATTTCGAGTTGTAAGTCTTTTGATTCTAGTACCGTAGACCAGGGTAGTGAAGTACCCTTCATCTACCCCTTTGTCTTTGTCACAGTCTGAAATTAAAAACCCGAGGTTTTAGTGACGTCTACCACTGACGTCGGTACTTTAATTTTCTGCGAATGAGGAACCTTCTTTTCAATACTGGTTGGATCTATCATATAAGTTCTCGTCTCTGTAATGAAACGACTGATTCCAGGCAGATCAGTTCCGATACCAAAAGGGACACCAGTACATACCTACACTCTCAACCTGACACTTCTTCCGACTCGCGGTTTCTTAACTACGAAAACTTGACACCACAACCTCTTCTGAGAACTCTCAGAGAACCTGACGTTCCTCCAGGTTGGTCAGGTAAGACTTCCTCTAGTTGGGACCCTAAAGAAACCTTCCTTACTACGATTTCGACTTTGAGGTCATGAAACCGGTGGAGTACGCTTCTCAACTGAGCAACCTTTCCTGAGACTACGACCTTCCCTAATCCCCGTCCTCCTCTTCCCCTGTTGCCCTACTCTACCGACCTACCGTAGTGACTGAGCTACCTGCACTCAGACTCACTTGAGACCCTCTACCACTACCTGTCCCTCCGGACCGCACAACGCTAAGTACCCCAGCGTTTCTCAGCCTGTGCTGACTCGCTGACTTGACTTGACTTGACTTGACTCCTCCTTGATTTCTCGGAAAACTATTCCCACTTTCTCCTCTCACTTTTTTGACCGAATTTTGAGTTGTAAGTTCTTTGATTCTAATTCCGTAGGTCAGGGTAGTGAAGTACCGTTTTATCTACCACTCTTTCACCTTCGTCACCGTCTAAAATACAAGAACCTGAGGTTTTAGTAACGTCTGACACTGACGTCAGTGTTTTAATTTTCTAAGAACGATGAACCTTCTTTTTGACTGGTTGGATCTGTCGTATAATTCTTTGTCTCTGTAATGAAACGATTGTTTCCAGAAAGAACAGTTTCGATACCAAAAAGGTCATCAGAACATACCTACACCACCGTCTCCTACTCTATCAACCTACCGTAGTGGTTGAGTCACCTGAACTCAAACTCTTTTGAAGCCCTTTATCACTTTTTGTCCCTTCGTACCGTACGACGTCAGGTACCCCAGGGTTTTTCAGCCTGTGCTGAATCACTGGCTTGTTGTGGGAGAGCTTACTCCCACAACACAGTACAGGGTTCCTCACTTACAACTTACTTAGACTGTCCTCACCCATATACACACAAATACCCTCACATAGGAACATAAAAAAAGATCTTAATTTTAAGAAAACGAAAAAACTAACCAAGACTTAAAAATGGAGAATACTAATAAGTCGTTCAACTTCTAGACAAACACATAAAGGATGACCCACCCGAAGATCCCTCCCTGGACATTATCTTTTTCCAAAGAAGGAGTCTTCAGGGTCTCCCGATCTCAGTCTAGATCTGACCTAAAGGACTATCAAGTAACAAACAAGTAAGTAAATAAATAAGTAAGTAAGTGAACTCGTAGATATGTAAGTCGTTTTTTAAATAACTAGAGATCCATGACCCCTACGTTGTCTCTTTAGAACAGGAGTCACTCAAATGCAACATCATCCCTTCTATTTATTTACTTATCTGTTTATTTATAAAAGTCTTTTATTTCTTCAACGCGTCTTCTTTCCCCCTAATCTTTCGATCTCACACTTCCACCCTTTTACGTCAAAACTATCTTAACAATTCATTCAGGAGAAACTCCTTTAACGTAAACCTTTCTTGACTCACCACACTTGTTACACTTCTAGTCCTTTTCACGTAAGGTCTGTCTCCTTTCTCGATCACAAGTTCTTTCCGAGGACACTCATTTCATACTCACTCTTCCCCGTACATCCTTCAATGTGTCTAATCTAATCTATCACGGGATCTCCGGTTCCATTTCCTGAACCTAATAATGGTCACACTATCCCTTAGTAACCTTCCAAAAGTCGTCTCCTCTCTACATCATATTAAGTACAAAATTTTGAGACCAACGACACACCCCTTATCTAAGAGTCTCCCGATTCTGCTCCGTACTTCTGGTCTAACCTTCGATAACGTTATCACTCCGTACAAACCTCCCATATCTAATATCCGTCTACTTGACCTATAACCTCCATTATTGTTCTTCTTTCTTCCCACTACGGGTCCATAAACTGGACTCGTTCATCCACTTATAACGATAGTAAATAATTCCACCTCTTCCGACCCTTTCATTGTGTCCAAACCACAACCTTACTCAAGACAAAATGTACACAACTTAAATTTCATGACTAACACACACACCAAAAGTCACCTCACCACCAAGACTCAAGAAGGACCACCTACCATCTTTCTCCGTTTGAAGACAATTGGAGAGACAAGAAAGAGAAACTTAATCTAAACATCCAGACCTAACCCGTCACTGGAGACCCGAGTGATAAGGTCGGACCACGTAGAAGACCGAGGTACCTGTCGACAACCGAGGATGTCTGGCCTACTTCGTCTGATCTCTGTGTTCACCTCTTTTGGAGGTCGACCGTTCAAGAGTCTCACACTGAGAGACCGGCGACCGGGACGGGTCGGACGGAGTACCTCTCCTACTTGACCGACTCGTCTGACCGGAGGGCCCCGGGACCCGTGGCACATGGTGTTCCCCGGTCAGACGTCTGGGGACAGTACCGACTGGGACTCTGAACGGAGTACCAGAAGTTCTTAGTGACCAGGGTCCATCCTCTGACATACGGTCTCCCGGGTCAGACGATGGACGGACTCAGGGAGATTTAAAGACACAAGAGAGTGGAACAGTAGATCAGTGGTATAGAATCTAAGGAAGAGAATAGACAAGACTAAGGGGTCCACCACGCTTAGGACCTTGCCGTTCCGGGAGCCCCTCGAGGACCCCCACGACTACTAGAGTCACGGCACGCGTTGGTATGAATGGTCTACGACTGTGAGGACCGTCTCCTAGCACGTCACGGGAACCAGGGGTGTCGAGGACCCGGGGACGAACTCAAACGAGACGCACTCCTAGACGATTGGGCACACAACTGTACCGTCGAAGTTACCCTACTCGAACCCCTACCCCAACTCCTTGCCGCCCGACTCGTTGACTTTGAGAAACTCTACGATCACTCGCTTCGAGCGGTCGGGGAGAACGCCGTACCAGGTCAAGCACTCCGAGATGACTAGAACGACCTACGGACACCGGCGGGACACGGGTCATCGGGTCGTGACCTACTTCCGGACCACGATGAAGAGTCGGTCGACACGCACACAGACCGGGCCCTCGGAAGTAACGAGCTCAAGAAGGACGTCGGTGGAGGACTTGGACCTCGACGAGGGGCAGAAGAGGAGAAAAGAGCGGAACAGGGAAAACAGGTAGCTCTCCCGTGGGACCCGGTCGTCCGGGCGCTGCGGGATGAGGACGAGTACCGAGATAGTCGACCTTCAGGGTGACACCCGGCGATGTAGCGTCTAGTGAGAATGAAGACGGGCCAGTCGTGGAGGACCCTACCCACATCCCATACCACATCCGTGGAAGGACAAATCCTCCACACCTCCCCGATACGTGGCCCCGGGAGAGGAAATCGTTCATCGGGGGACCCAAACTTACGTTGTGGACCTTAACCTCACCCCTACTTTGAACCCGAATACACCTATTCCGTTCATACTTCCGAAAAGTACCCGGTCACAAGGGTCCACTACAGAACCGTGGAACCCATTGATTTATAGACGAACCACTATCGAAAATAGGGACGAGGGTATTTTTGAGACCCAATTATCAAGGGACAAAGGTAAAAAATATAACAGACACAGAAACCATTGGACAGGAACCCCTACCGGGGGTCCACGACCGGTGTCCCGACTCACGGGACATGAGCAGTGACGGGGCTTTCTAACTTCAAGGTCCCCTACTAACCGTGACGGACGCTGCCCTCCTGACCGAACCTCACGGTCGGGAACGCGAGAAGTACTCAAGAGATCTCAAGACGTTACGTCAGTAAGTCCACCCTGACCCCAAGGGTCCTCGAGACCGGGAACGAGTAAGCCCCCTTTACCCCACCCTCTGCCACATTAGAGACCTCAAGACTAAAAGAAAGTCGAACTCCCCTCCCACATATATATATATATATATATACGATTGTAAAACGAGGGAAAGACTGTCATCGGGGGAAGTTTTACGAGACAGGAGAGAAAACATGGGTATGTCCACCGAGTAGGAGACCACGTTTTCGTCGACCAACTAATATAAGTATTACCCAAGGACCACGGTCAGTACCCGGGACGGGACGTGTTCCACTCTCAGTACCACCGTTCCGTCTACTTCCCTAATCCGACTCCTTACCAATGGAGTCACGGTTCTGGTCACACCCACCGTCACCCGTCCCATGAGGAGGGAAAAAGGGACAGACGAGGACCATGGAGGAATCTTGAATCCCTTTTACTTAAACACATACACACCCCTTTGGGATTTAAAGGTGTGAAATGGAAGGGAAGCAAGTCTGGAGACACCTCCTCTACTAGCGGTCATGGCGCATAGACCTTGAAAAGGATGCCTCATAAAGTCTCGGGCGGAACGAGGCATGGAAGGACGCTAAGGACGACAATGTGGCCGTACTGTGGGTGTGGTAGGAACTGTGGGAACAACGGGCATAACCGTCGTTGAGGGCCCATACCGAG
This sequence comes from Capra ibex, assembly GCA_006410555.1. Lineage (NCBI taxonomy): Eukaryota > Metazoa > Chordata > Mammalia > Artiodactyla > Bovidae > Capra > Capra ibex. The sequence goes on along the minus strand of SJYO01033645.1, from coordinate 20,557,950 downwards.
GATGGAGACAGGACCGAATGGACCCACTCGGTAGAGGAGAGAGGTTGGAAACAAGACCCTCCCACAAGGACGGGAAGAAACTGGAAACAGAGGTCATTAGTGAAGTTTCAATCCACCGTAAAAGAAAGATCATAATTTGAAAATTGATAAAGCCCCTGTAAAAGTTGCACGAAGGGACGAAAACATTATAGACCTAGATGTATCCTATCAATATAAAAGACTTACTGAAACCGATGAGTACCGATATCCACAACGGTAACACGTCGTCAACATTATACTGTAACTGGACTCTAAGAGAAGTCGACACATCACGAGACACCGAACAACACCCACTGAGCTCTAGCGGAGAAGTCCGAAACTCGGACGAAATATTGATCACACAAATGGACAAAAGGGAAAACTTAAACGACATAGACTTGACGACATTGAACCCCGTGGGTAGACGGGTGGATGAATCATTGTAAGGAAGGAGAACTTCCAAAACTAACTTACAAGTGACACAAGTGATATGACCAGAGACCATGACTCCTATATTACCATTCGTCACCAACGACTGAAGTACCTCGAAGGAAGTATCTCTTCCATCTATTCGTTTGTGTATTGACTTTATTAACTTTCAACTCCAGTAAAATTATTTTTTGTCCGACGAATCTTTTGTCTCTCACTTTCACTATCAGTGAGTCAACATAGGTTCAGAAACACTGGAGTACCTGACATCGGACGGTCCGGGAGAGAGGGACTTTAAGAGATCCGTTCTTATGACCTCACTCAACGGTAAGGGAAAAGGTCCCCTAGAAGGACTGGGTCCCTAGTTTGGGTCCTAATTTTAAACTTTTACACAACCGTCCACCTAAGAAATGGTAGATTCGGTCATCCCATTAGTTTTTTGGAGAGTCTCCTCTACTGTAACTTGACTCTGGATTTCCAGTACTCCCTGGATCGGATGATTTCTCGTTCGCCTTCTTGTCAGATCCGTCTCCCTCGTCACGAACGTTTCCTGTGTTCATCCCCTCTTCTTTACTTTACATAAACTCCTCTATTTTCTGGTCACACTAACCTCCACATCACTCGTACCCCTTCTTTCCTCCCTCTCCACCCACGTACCGAAACATCTGGTACCATTCCTCCAATCTAAAATTGGTCATCTTTATGTATATTTTATCCTCATTTACCAAAGATTCATCATTTCTGGATGACAGGAAGACCCCCTTTATTTCGAAAACAAATCGGTACGTGAAATACCGTAAATAAAACCGAGATAGTGGTAAAAATAAAGGAAGAAAATAATGTTTATTAACTTCAAGAGACCCAGAAACACAAACTTTATCTTCAAGAACCTAGTGATTCCCAAGACCTTTCAACAAGGTCAAGTGACTTTATGGACCATCATCCCAAACTCCATCCATTCTAAAGACCTATCGATACAAAACATATGAACTATAAGAGGACTTATCGATTCAAATCGTATACACACTCTAAAAATCTGACTGAGACTAAACTGGTCTCAAAGACTTGGTTCACATGTGGGATTTTAAACTTTTACTGTTATTGATGTTGTTGTCTAAGATTCGAGACGGAAGCCAGAGGACTCAATGTAAGAAACCTTTATCCGGGTTCCGTACACTTGAAAATATTATGAGGTTTTACATTCATACTATGTACGGAATCGAATTCTTAATAACCGTATTTGGTCATCCTTTATCAACGGTTTCGAAATTAAAATGTTTCTATAACTTTTTCAAAATAAAGATTAATACGACTTCAAGCTGGTAACAGAATTTAGACAAACCAGAGTATCTTACAGGACAAGTACAAAACTCTTACAACTAAAGGATTGATCCCAACTAAAAAAAAAAAAAGGGAACACGACCCGAGACAGGTAGAACAAAAACAGAATGAGAATGGGATTGAAGAAACTAAGAGGGAGTCACAAAAATCGTGTATAAAGACAATCATAACGTAAACCAGGAGACCAAAGTCCTCCGAAAGCACCAGAAACCCATAAATAAGAACCGAGAGACAAGAACCTCCTTGGTTTAGATAAGACTAAAGTCCTAAGGGTACAATTTGTACGTCCATGAAAGGGAAAGGAGACAAACCGGGAAAATTCTAACTAAGATAACCAGACTGAAACATTGGTGATATCGGACTGAAAGTACCGAATTCCACTTATTACGACCGATCGATCAGACTCATGGACTCATAGACATAATTAAAGGATAACGATAGTATTGTTTGATAGTGTTTGTATCACCGAATTTTGTTGTGTTTAAATAATGGAATGGTAAGACATCCAGTACATAGACCAAGACTGGAATGGGATTTTACAGTCGCCCCGACGCAGAAGAGACCTCCGGGGTCCTCTTTTAGGTAAAGGAACTAGTAAAATCAAGAACCAGTATAAATGAATTAACATCAATTTCCTGACTCTAATGATAAAAGAACGACCGACAGTCGACCCTTGGAAAGGGTCGAAGATCTCTGGTCGATTTAGGAACTGAATACTGAGGAAGGTGGAAGTTTTGGTAGTCACCACCTACCTCAGGGAGAGTACCAAGTTTAGAGAAAAACTGGGTTGATCTTTTATAAGAAACGAAAATTTCTGATCACACTAAATTAACCCGGGGAGACCTATTAGGTCCGATGAGAGGAGTTAAATTTAAGGAATTATTGGAATTAGAACGGACGTTTCAGGGAAGACGGTACAATCCATTTTTCCAGACCTCTAATCCTAGACATGTAGAAACTCCCCGGTAAAAAGATGGATGGTGTGTTAGAAATTATTCAGACTCACAAAAGTAATTTTGAGTACAAAATTACTCAGACTCACGATCAATTCTACCAGTAAATCCCATTTATAGGTACGACTGATTTTACACTTGACGATAGAATAGAGAAAGGGTGGCACTGACCGAAAATTGAAGGGGAGTCAGTAAACCATCTACTACTTGTGGATCTGACACTTCCATCACGGGATCTGATTATGGGTCATAAACAGAAGTTCCTCGAGTTCCATATGAACAGTATTCCTTTCATACCTCTGTCGCGAACCCCTAAGTCGTCTCCTTCCCTCTTGAATGTACACAGACGACAGAAACGGATCGACCTCCACTTGGTGGGAATAACGAAAAAATTTTGTTTCCTAAAGGGAACAACATCTGGGTGGATAAAAAAGGAAAAGGACAGTCGACGGGAACTTGAAAAGAAATAGGATGGAAGAGGTTCTCTGTGACCACAACCTCTCCACTGAGTGTGAGGTACGAGTGTCGAGGTGGGTGAAGGGTCGACCCTAAGAAGGTCCAAGGGAGACCAAAGAACGACCATCCGTAAGTCAATGATGCGACGATGTCAGACGACTGACCGTAAGTGTATCAATGGTACAACACAACAGAGGACAATCTGTAAGTGAGTCAGGGTCATAAAGGACCCCAGAGAAGTACCCATAAGGAAGGTAAATTCACAACGATCTTAGAGACAACGGTCCATATATATCGGTCTCAAACTACTGTTCATACACCAGATATCTTTACGTAATTTAGACCGTGTACCAAACGAGGATAGATATTTACTACTCCAGAACTGGTGTTTCCATCACATTAATAAATAAATTATAAACTTACTAACAATGTACGGTCCGGGACACGGTAACAACAAAATCCTCACCAACCAACCCGGAGTCCAACACCCCCCGCCAAGGGTAAACAATTTGTAGAACCTCCCGACTCTCGAGAATGTCACTGAATAGAAGGGGCAGGGAGATCGAGACGTACCACAGAAACTCAGAGAAGTCCTGGGAAGACTTGGAGTCGACACTCCTACAGGACGACGTCGACCAAGAGTCCATCGACAGCCCCGTCCCGACTCCCTGCCGACTAGGACTCGGAAGTCCCGACAGCCACGGAACACGTGACGACCCCACTACCCAACGTACCCCCAACGAACACGTACAGGAGAACTTTGGACCGAATCGGTACATCAAGGTGACTACAAGAGGGTTTGGGACAGGAAGGAAGGACTAGATAGGAAAGAAAAGACGACAGAAAGGGTCCATAGAACAGGGCACATTGGTACACTACGACTCGGTCTTCGGCCGACACGCACTACACCTGGACATACCTGCTCGGCGTCTGTTCAAAGAGAGGGATTAGGGTGCGACAACAGCCGTGGCACGGAGGTCGGGTGGAGCAGGTCTCGTACGGAGCACCCGTGCTCCACCCGGATCGTCTCTCCGTCCCTCTTCCCTCCTGTGTTGCCCATACCGGACCCAGGACCCCCTCGGATCGTTCTTCCGCCCCGGCCCCACCTTCCTCCCTCCACCGGCACTCACCGTAAGGCAGAAATCCCTTCAACCACTCTCCACAACCTCCCACCTGGTAATTGAGATGGTCTCTTCACATCGAAGACTCGTCTCGACAGGAAAAAAAGTGAGACCAGTACGAGAAGACAAAGACAACAAAAGCACCACTACCACCACCCCCCCACCCACAACTTACTCCTTTTCGAATTAAACTCACCATCTCTCAGTCGACAGTCAGTCAGTGTAAAGACGACGAGACAGCGGAAGAGAACATCAATGGGTACCACACAGTAGGGAGGAGGACGTGGAGACAGAGAAACTACGGAGAATACAAACAAGGGGAACCGTCCGGGACCTTCGGGTTCACAACTGAGGAGAAGACACCACTGCCATGGGGCCGGGAGGTGTGGTAGAGCAGATCGGAAGAAGGACGCTGTCGTCTCGGACCCACCGAGGCTCAGGGGTCGGGGTCGGGGAGTGAGTGGTCCCGAACGATGTAGGGGTCGGAGGTCGGGACCGGCGGCCGGGTCGGGACACCTCCTCGGACCACTCGACCTTCTGTTAATGGACCTCATAGACGCACTCCGCGCGGCACCACACCTGGCGACACAGGTTCGGACGGCATGGACCAGACGGGGGATACTACCGCTCGCCGGGGGAGGACTCGGGTCAGGACAACCGAGGGCCTGATTCTTTGCGTCGGATGACGGACTCCTCCCGTCCCTGTTACGTCCCCTTCCCCTCCTCCTTCTCGACCCCTCACCCCCCGACCGACCCCCACGTGCCCTTTCGGAACCGGTGGACGGGGGAGGGGTCGAGTTACCCGACGGTCCTGGTACCGGACTCCCCTGGTTCTTCCAAGCAGCCCACGGTTTCCTCCCTCGACCCCTTAGTGATCTCCTGTGGAGACTCCCGTACCGTCCTGATCTCCCGAAACCCGTCCTCGAAGCCCTCGACCTCCACCGTAACTCGTTACCCCCACGACCGAGACTCGGGGGAGATCTCGGAAGTGATGGAGAACTCCTCCTCCTCCGGATGCTCTCGAAGTGGACAAGGGGACTCGGGGGACCGGGGAAGGAGTCGTCGGGAAACGCCTGAGAGTTGGTCGACGGTTCGGTCGGGAAGTGACCATTCGATGAATCGGATCCAGAAGAAACACATGACAAACGTACAAGAGCTGGACAAACACGATCAAAGACTCTGAAGAACCGGTACAGTAAGGACACATGAACGGATCGAGGAGAAGGTAAAACGAACCCAGGGGAAGTCTATGTATAGTACAGTATGAACACAGAGACACAGACAGACGTGTAGAAGGTACGAACACGACCAAACTCATAACTGAAAACAGATTCGGAATATACAGACAGAATACACGTGCAAGGTCGAGAAGGGGTCAGACCGACAAAGGACCCTACACACTAGTCCTATAAAACACAAACCACAAAGGACCATTTAGTGTCACTATGTAGACTTGGTACACCTTCTGTACACGACAGGACAAACACTCCGTGGACATTTAGTACGACAAGGTAGGACAAGGGTGGTCACATAGACAGACCCACACCCAGAGGACAGTCGAGAAGACACCGGATGTCAGTCGAGAGACTACATCAAAGGAAGAAGTCGGGACCGGAGGAAAGAGGGTCGGACAAATCTCTTCCCGAGTCAAAGTCCAACAAGGATAAGGGATAGGAACATGAAACGAGACTGACGAACCATTCGGAAAGATTCCCAAATACTAATCACCATTCTTAACGTCGTCTGTCTCACTTTATGGAGACAGACCCATTTAGTCTAGTTACTGTGTGGCGATAGTCCCTTTTACTGTTACGACCGGAACTGGGGGAGTCAATTCAAGAAAACCAAAGAAGGTTTCTGGGACCCCAATCTGGACTGGACTCACCGACCCGATTGACGTAAAACAAAAACAAACTGGGACGAAATGGGTCGGGTCGGACGTGGACCGAGAACAGGGAGGAGATGTATGGTAGGACCCCCAACAACCCCTCTGTGAAGACCCTTCGACACATCACTAAACCTGATCTGTAAGGAACTCAATCACAGGGAAGATACAGAAACTACGGACATTTAGTCAATGACACTACGACCATATAATACTCTTGAGTCGGACACCATCAAATCCTAATCATAGAACCCGTGTCCCGTCTATTATCAACCGGTTCCGTGGTGTACAGAAGAACAACAAACATCAGTCCAATAACACGTAACTAGCCATGTTAGTCATGTACAAACTTGACCCGTGCCCCATATGACGGTACGGCGAACACGTAGTAATCCGGAAAACGAGACATCATGATTGTTGAGAACGTCTGATGTCTCTTATCCACATAAGTAAATGAATCGGAGACGAAACGAGAAAGGAAAAGATACGGTGATCTTCCACCACACGTCCAAAATGGTGAAAGAACTTCACAATTGACTTCGAGAGACAGAAAAAAGAAGAAGTATTTAAGTAAACTCGAAAAACAGAACGTTTTTTCAGGGGACCTCTACTGTTCCTCATAGAATCCTGGAACGATTTGGTTCTCAACTAAATCTCGATTCCGATCAGTACACACACACCTCACTTCTGACAAGATCCCAGAAAAAAGTCCTAAGTCACAGAAAACGGGAAGTAACAAGAGGACCGAATCCATACGTCCAAAATGGTGAAAGAACTTCACAATTGACTTCGAGAGAACAGAAAAAAGAAAAAGTATTTAAGTAGACTCGAAAAACAGAACGTTTTTTCAGGGGGCCTCTACTGTTCCCCATAGAATCCTGGAACGATTTGGTTCTCAACTAAATCTCGATTCCGATCAGTACACACACACCTCACTTCTGACAAGATCCTAGAAAAAATCCTAAGTCACAGAAAACGGGAAACAAGAGGACCGAATTAAGGATCCTGTCAAGTATCCGTGTCAGGGAAAGGGGGTGTTTAGGGACTGGTCTATCTGACACTACCAAGATGACGTGATCACACCCACTAGACCGAGTCAACTCCGGTTAAGAAGATCTTCCAGTAAGATTAGGGAAGACGATCAGAGAAAAGGTGGTTTCTCAGACAGGACCTAGTCAAAAGAGACCGGGAAGTGATTCGAGAAAAAAGGGACGTCTAAGATAGAATTGGTAAAAGTAAGGGTCAAGAACTTGTCTGCACTAATAAAGAAACCAAGAGGTTTCTAAAGAGAGGAAAATTCAACTAGTTATATCAGTGGAAGAAACGGAAGTAATACGAAAGAACACCGAAATAAAGACTGAAGTCCAGATCACAATAAGAGACAAAACAACACATTGAACTAAAGAAGAAAACCAAGATTAGTGAATGAACAAGAAAGAAGTCAACAAGAGAACCCACTTGAAAAATTTTTTGACTCTTTATAGTATATCGAATATCAATAATAACTTATGAATTTTAAACGATCTAAAACTGAATTTACGACACATAGTTAGAGAGAAACTAGGAGAATTATTGGAACACTATACCTACAAAAAGAATAAAATTGTTCATCCTTTGACACGAACGTCTCAAAACTAAGTAGATCATTAAAATGATCATTTACCATCTTGAGTTTAAAGTAGTTCAGACAGATTAAGGTCTCGGACACCAGACCGAGAAGTCGATCTTACACATATTTCGACCGTAGACCGGGAGAACACCCAGACACACCACAGACGGTAAAATAGAACAGGTCTTATCCACAAGTGTCCTATAAATTTGTAAGGGTCTCAGACTTTATGTTTATTGAAAGTGGATCACCCCCTAGAATAAAACCCCTCCTTACACACACGACACGTGACACAAGTCCGGAATATAGGAACACGGGTGGAGGGGTCCGGGGAAGTACCGACACGAGAAACGGTTTGAGCTCTTATACGACGTCTTGAGGCAGATACAGTTGAAGGACGACTGCCCCGACCACCGGGTCGACCGGACAGTGGGGGTCGGGGACGAGGCGAGAAAGGACGAGTTGTGGTTGTACCAGAAGGTCGGGTCACAGTTCAGGGACGACGTCCACACGCTACGTACGCACGTACCCACGCAGGTCCGAGGTGTCACCCGGTCCGGGTGTCGACCTCACCGGGACCCCCACGACCCTCGTCCGGGCCACCCCGACCTTTCCTGACACAGTCAGACGTCGGTGGGTCTTTACAGTATTTCAACACGAAGTATCCACGACCCGAGACACTTCTTATTCTAACTCTCGAAACGTCGGAGGGTCCTCCTGAAGGGTCGTGACGATAGGTTTCGGTTCTTCATGGAGTAACGGGCACCGTTCAACCTGACCTGGCTCCCGGGACGTCGTCCTGGACGAGGGGCAGCTAGACTAAGGGATCCACTCCAGATGGGACGGTGGTGGAGGGGTAGGAGGGATCCGTTGATTGATCGAGTCCAATTAACTTAAGAATTAATTCCAACTTAGGAACACCTCCCTTGACCTCTCAACGTTTCTCACCTTACAGAAGTTCAAAGACCAGTCTCCTTTTTATCAACACAGGTGACTCTTGGTTTAGTTGTCATGGTCGTTTTTGAGATCTTCGACCCCTGCCCGTTCCCCTGTCTTATCAAAGATCCAACTCTAAAAAAAAAAAGGAATCCAACGTTATAACAATTTCGAACCATTTCCTATACTGTAAACTGTGCCCAGAACTCTCTGCCCATCCTGAACCCACCGTTTCCTCACCCTACTGATAATAAACAAGTCCTCTATCGTACTTGACAAATCGACCTCGTCCCTTAAACCTTCCACCACCTTGTCAATCATCATTCCGACCCTTCTAAAGCAGTGTCGTCTTCCAAGAGTCTCATCTTCAACCCTACCCACCTTCAACATTTAAAAATCCGTCACTCTATGGTTAACCTCCAAGATATGCACCCTCACCTCTCTATTCATACATTCAAGTACACGATCCACGTAACCTCAATCCTCTTCTACCTCAGTCTTCTTGTTAGTCCTTCGCAGACGGTATTACGTCTACACTGGACACTCCGAACTTAATCTTGTCATCTTTATCCTTCTTAAACTATTCCACCTTCACCCTTCCTTCATAACCGTCTCAAACCACTCATCAACACTCCATCTTCCTTCTTCTTTCTCAATAATATACTACAAAATTTAAATCTAGAAAATAGTCGTTCATAGACTCACGAACTCGAAAGGTCCACCACGATCACCATTTCTTGGACGGACGGTTACGTCCCCCGTATTCTGTACGCTCAAACTAGGCACCCAACCTTTCTAGGGGACTTCCTCCATACCGTTAGATGAGGTCATAAGGACGGACCTCTTAGAGAACCTGTCTCCTCGGACCACCCGATATCAAGTATCTCAACGTTTCTCAACCTGCACTAACTTCACTGAATCGTGTGTCATGTAGACTCACGAACGGTGCACCACTACAGAAACCATGTCCCCTGAGTACCTCCATGTTCTACTCTAGAAATGAAAGTTTTTCGACTCTTAGATCTACCCCTGATCTCCTAACAGTATTGACTCCCTCGTTCCAGGGTTTCCACCACCTTCATTCATCCTAGGTCTCATGGTCCCTTTAAAAAAAAGGGGAAAGTTTCCTCCTTTACTATACATGGTCACCTCAAAACTCTACGTCTCCTTTAAAATCCCTTAACTTCAGTAGGAAATAAACGATTAGTTTCATCCTTCGTCTTATTGTGCGACTCGTTCTTTCGTCTCCACTCTACTCCCGAAAGCCTCATTTCACACATCCAACCCTTCTCATGGTCCTCCCAATAATGTATCGACACTTCCGGGTCAACTTCAAAGAATCGTACTAAAGGATTACCAGATCACCGTCCTTCATTAGAACGAAGGTGTCAGGACCATGATACAAGTGACACCTCCCCAGGTCCCTATATCTCCATTTATTCTGTCTCACGTTCGGGAATTTGAGTGTCTAATTACGGACTCCTCTTCTGTACTCTTGTTCAATAACTTTACATTACACTATCCCGTCATTTTACCTTTCAACCACCTCGGGTTTAATCTCCTCTCAACCCCTACCCCCTAATCCGGTCCCTACTTTTGTAGTTCCTCTTGTTTTATTCCGTCTTCCCCGATGTCTTCGTACTCTTCTCGGACCTCCCAAGGTCCCCCTCGTCTATCTACACCTACGGTTTCTCAGAGATCTTCTCCACCCTCCTTCACACACTTGGACCAATACTACCTGAGATTTTCGGTGTAAATTACATAGACAAGTCACATAGAGCCAGCGGTCATAATCTCCCTCTCCTACCCTTACTATAGTACTAGACCTCTGATCTAGAGGTCTCAGATCCGGGATCCAGAACCTGTCCCTGTTCTTATGTAGGTCCCGGTCGTCACAGTCGTCCTTTAATCTCCTCTCTTCCGTCATAAAAGTCACCAAGGAAACTTGACTGTACATCAAAAGACCGGTGTCGGTCACCCTCCCATCGAAACCACCAATATCCTTTCCTTAACCACCTTCCGGTTCACCATCGAGTCCTCTCATCTAGAACCTCCCTGTCGTCACACACTGTCTAGACTATTTCAGTGACTTGAGACTAACGTATATATCGGGGACACCCATAACTTCCTCGTCTCCGACACCGACTCCACAGTATCTACTCGTCCCCCTTTCCCCTTCACAAACTGAGATCATGTCCTCCCACGACCCGTCGTCCTTCATTCCCGTACAATGTCTGCCGCCTCTTTCTCGAATCACTAGATCTTATCACTAACCTTTCCCTCCTCGTCATTCTCTTGGGGAGTTCCATTTCCCTGGACCTCTTCCCTCCCCAGGACAGACCCTCACTTCACACACTTCCCAACTGACTCGTATTACCAACTGACCACCCTACCGACCTATCTCCGTTCCTCCGACTCGTCCGTCGTGAATCCACACTTCTCAGGATCAACTCTTCAAGTACTTGGACCTTCACCCCCATCCCACTCCACCCCTTGAGAGGAGAGGGTCCGGTTCCCTAAGACGGACTGGAGTCGTTGGAAGGGCTGTGAGGACAAACAAGGGTCACTTCTCGGCCTCCGGCAGGAACCCCCTCGATGAGGACGCCGTACGGGTGTCAGGTTGGTCCCGAGCCGTCCGCCGTGTCTACCAAGAGGTCGGACCCTCTCTGCCACCGCGTCCTGAACCGGATCCACCCCCGAGGGGACCCCGAAGCTGCGGCCAGGATGGGCGGGCCCCACCCCGGGGACTCGCGGTTCCACTCCGAGACGCTCAGTTCTTACGACAGATGACACGTCAGTAAAAGGGACTCAAAGAGTTCCTCAACCGACGGTAGAGGGTCCGTGTACGACAGTGGAGCGGAAAGAACAACCTATGAAGGCTCCTCCCCAGACCGGGAGGACAGAGTCCGAAGCCCGGGGAGTTAGGAATTGAAAGAAGGTACCTGTTAGTCCCGGAACTCACCGGACCCGACCCCGGTCCCACATCCGAGGAAAAATACAAACCTCCGTCACCGTTCTCCTGAAAAATTAAATAAAGACTACTTACAAAAGACCTCTTGAACAACGTTATACATATTTTCCCTTTAGAGATAAGACACGAGTAAAAAGAAAAGGTGGGAAATAGACACCCCGACCCCGGGGTTCTTTCAACATTTATCTACCCCTTCACCAGTCCCACACAAGAGAGACCACTCCTGTACTACGGTTCCAAAGTTGCATGAATCCGGAAATCTCCCACTCCCCGTCCTTCGGATCCCTTTTTTCGACCCTGAGGAGGTCTGGGGGTGTCCTTCTTCGTCGTACCCGGGTCTTACAAACCCCCTCGTCGTCAACTACAAATAACCCCTGGTCATGGGGATATAGTCTAGAACCCCCGGAGCGGGGGGCGTAGAAAGCGGAGTCGAAGTAAGCAGCGACAGCTTGAGGCTCCTATCCGGGACGTCGTCCCCGTCCCTGTACCTCACGGCCAGCCCCAGGGGCCCCGGGGGTGGGACCCGAGGACCACCCCCCGACGCCCCCGACTTCTCGGTCAAGAGACGGTCCCAACCCCTATCAGTGTCGAACTGAGCACGGGACCAGAAAGACGGAGGGACTCGGGAGGGAGACCAGAAGACACGACATGGGTGGGGGAGTGGTCCTGGTACGAAGGTAGAGTGGGAGGGGACCGAGGGAATGAGGTAGGGGAACTGGTCCCAGGTCACACCTCAATGCACACCGGGTGTGTAAGGACCCGATATGAGGGGTACGTGAAAGGGAGGTGGCATAGGGTCGGGAGAGTAGAAGTAAAGGAGATCGTCATGGACTGTCGTAGACCCCGGGGGAAGCCTTCCCCAAAGCCGGGAACATCCTCTTAGACCAACCAGACGGGAGACCGGGAAGGACCCCTCCACCGCATCCACCCCGACCCTGTCCACCCCCGTGTAGTCGTCGAAGTCCCTATAGGAGTCTCCGACTACATCCCCGACCTCCACCGTACTACGACTCCAACCCAGACCGGGTCGACCGGGGAACCCCGTCACCCAGAAACTAGTCCCCGAAGACACCAGGGTCGTGAGGGAACCCAACGTCACTTTTGAACTCCGTCCTCTTCCGTTATCCGTCACTGGCAACATTGGCCTCGTCGACCCCGAGTACCCGACAGCCGTCGTCGGGGTCGACATCGGTCCTTGTCCTCTTCTGGACCATCTACTACATCTACGACACCCACGAAGCCTCGGTCCCTTCTCTGACGACATCCGAGTGAACGGGACCACCGTCGTCGTCCTTCCGGTAGAAGAACGCATCTGGGGGGTACACATTCGCCTATGCCGTCCCGACGGGTAGGTCGTCAGCGTAAAGAAGTATCCAATAGAGACGAGCCGACAAACCACTCATAAGAGCTCACGTCACCCGCTTCCGTGGGAGTCTTGGACGGACAAGGTCCTCCAAACCATCGTCGGGGTGACCAACATCACGGGCGGCCGGGACGGCTGGACCGTCTCGGTCCGCCGACACCCGACCCGCCCTGACAAAGTGATTTTGTGGGTCATCCAGTATCGTGCGACGTAGTCTGTCTTTTCCATGACGGTGATGTAACCCGGGTTTCGCGAGGAGCTATTGGACGCCCGTCAGTCATATATCCAGTCCCTGACTCAACCCCCGGTCCAATCCTCAATCAATTGGACCATCGGACGAGATCTACCTGGGAGGGAAACAGTCACAAGAAATGTGAGGTGTTACACGAGTTTCACACCACGAAGAACGAACAGAGGGTCAAGAAGGGATATCGTTTCGGACTTACAGACGACACACGGTGTGAGACGATCTAAGTTCTCTGAAACAGAAACAGGATATTTTGTTGAGTCGTTTGACGTCTCGTCTACTAAATTGTCGGAAACAGAAACTAACTTCTCCTAGTTTCTATCAAAGATCCACCATTATGAATTCGAAACTCCCTTAATCATTCGATTCTCTTACCAGTCAGGTCCGTCTCCCTTGTCGGTCACTTTTTTGCTTGAATGTTTGATTCTCCCCGTATCAGTCCTTGTATATTAAAGTATAATTCACATCCCATACCTCTCCCTGTTCCTATGTCCTCGAATTAATAAGTTCCGGAATACACACACGATTGACTACCCTTAAAATAGGACTCCTGTCACCCTTCGGTGAACTTCTCGAGACCAATCCTCCCCGTGCTAAGTTCGTCCGTAAAATCTTTCAATTAAAACAGATTCTTCCGTATTTTATCTCTTTTGTCTCTTTTCTCGTAACATTTTAAGGTCCGTTCTGTACCATTCCGGGACTTCATTTTGGGACCCCCTTCTATGAATGCAATATCTTGATCATCCTGAACCAGTGAATTCCCCACTCCCTTTTCCGTAGGAGTTGCTAATAAGAATCCACTAACCAATCTACGTACAACAATAATTGGTTCTCACCTATGTGTTTATCCAAACCTTCAGGTACGAATAATATGATACAGATATTGGGGAATCACATGTGGAAGACGGACTCGACTTCCTATCAAGAACACACCGAAACTCCGGAGTACAAACATTATGATCAAGGTTGTGCGAAAATGCCTAGTATCAAGGAGAACCAAACCCGGAAGAACAGAACCGGAAAAACACGAACCAAAAACGGTACTTTTAAATAATCCGGGAATAAGAATGGGACTCCCGGGGTTACAATAGGATTTCACGAGTCGAGACACGATCCCACTCATACAAGAACCGTCTCAGTGGTAAACTCTGGTGACGAACGAAGGGGACGTGAAGACCCACCTTCAAGACTCCTGAATCTGAGGACGTTTAAATCGGAGAATGTCCCCGTCGGGTACTTTCACTACCACCTTCTAATAGAAGGACCTCCATGGAACCACCAAACTTAAGACTTATTCCTCGGGAACTCGGTGTAGGACAAATCACTCTACAGGATGCTCACGGGTGATTGAGTCGTCAAGACCTCTCTCCTTTGGTCCAGTGAGTTTACACAGGATGAGGAACTTAAACATTGCAATAGTGGGCACTAAAAAAGGACATACAGAGATGGGACTGAAAGGACTTTTTAAAGGTAAATTTATCCTGTCCCTCAAAAAGACTAAGAGTCTCCTCCACATCGAAAGACTATCAATTTCTCGAGTAAATGAAGTGGGGTTGACTAGTCCTGGTAGGAAAGGGTAACGACTCTGATCAACGAGAGTAAGAACCCTCCTGGAACTGAGAAGAGAAAGACGGACCCTTCGACTGGAGACACCACTCGTTCATGAGGTAAAATTTACCCTCAATGCACGGTAATTCCGACGAAACTCAAATGACCCCTGAAGTTCTACTAACAAAATTTGAACCACTCAACGGAAGACGTTCACAAAGTCTAAGTGAAATTAAGTCTATTGTACTGGTCTTAACTAGGGATTTAAGAGATTAGAGTCTTTAATCACCGGTAGATTTAAACCACACCAAAAAACCTATGGCCGTTGAGTCTATCTCGACTTTAGACGGACGAAGACTTTTAGACATATAAAACCAAATTTTGGGTTCAAAGAGTAAGACACCTTCAATTTGACCTCCCTTATAGACACTTCTCCAGTTTCCATTTCAAGTCCAAGAAATCTTTTACATTTTCCGGAAAGTGATAATCGGGGACATGGAGAAGAAGGAGTAAAAGTATGATGAAGAAACTTGAGACAAGGTCTCCTGATGAACGCCAAGTGATCATGTGCAAAAAGAAAAGGGAAAGAACCGAAAACGTGTATAAGATGGAAATCAATCATGCGACAAGTGAGTGAGGGCGGGGGGAAGGGGGGTAAATCCACAAAGAATACGCGAGAAATACACGGTCCATAAGGAGAAGGGAGGGACACTTATTGAAGATGAACATCTCGATCTTACAATGAGTGAGGTCCTTCGGAAGGACTGGAAGACTCAGACAGGGGTTGTATTGTGAAGAAGGATGAGAGTATCGAGGAGTAGGTAACAGAAAGTTCCTTCGAAAGAATGATAAAAACGTCAACATTAGTTTAACCTGTGAATCACGTCGTGGAGTGTGTCCTCTGTCGTGACTCATCTATAATCAATAATAACAGAAGTGGGAAGGTTGGAGAAGGATGAATGTTCGACGACTCTGGATACATCCAATGTGACACAACAAAGGAGAAAACGGGAGAAAAGAATGGAATAGAAACTACTCTCAGGTCCACCGTAGTCGAAGTAGGTCACAGTCGTCCACCCCCCATGGTTGGTTGTACTACCCCACACCCTCCCCAATCCATCCCGTCACCGACGACGTCCTTGGGGTTCGACGGGTCCCTCCACTCTGGGGTCCACGGTCTGAGACTGGATGACGTCGTACTCCAGTATCTCCAGGACGACCCACAACCCCGGAACCCACCCCTCTCCCGTTAGTGAAAGTATTGGAGTGACATGGGTGTTGGACTCACGTATGAAAAATCAGTTGGGTAAGTAAGAGGACGAAATCAACCCCTCCTTCTAAGTCCATAGGTAATCCTACACAAATACACACACACATATCAATAACCAGACTTAAGAAATTCCTTTGTCCTAGTTCAGAAAGGAGGAATTTCGTTAAACGTTACGAGACAACAGTCAACGTTTACTGAAGAAACACTCCAACCTAACCCCAGAACTTTCTGTACCCTCTTCGTGTCTAGTCCTGAATTTGACTCTTGTTTCGTCACCAAGACTTGGAACCGACATGAAACCTTGATTGGCTTTCGAAATCTTTAATGATCATGGACCTAGGATACGGGTTCCTAAAACTAAATTAACCAGTCCTTATACGGACCCGTAGTCCTTAAGATTTTCGAGGGTCCGTTAAGATTACACGTCGGATCCAACTTTGGGTAATAATTACTCACCCAATGTCAACGTTATTTTTGGTCTACACACATCCTCCCACGGTTCGACTCGTCACTGTCTCACCTCCTATTCTTAACTTAACCCCAACACAACGGAATCATTGACCTCTCTTAAAAGTCCTTCGGTCTTAAAGGGTCCATTTGAATTCTTTTTAAAAGAAGTAGGAGACAAGGGAAAGGATCCGACGAAATATAGACCACCTACGAGAAATACCGGGATTAGAAACCAAAAGTGAACACAGAGACGGGGTTTTAGAGTTGGACCACAAAACGACTTCTTCTCACCAAAAAAGGGGGGACCTCTTCTTGGCGAGATCTCTCAGAAAGATCATCGATGAAAGGGTGAGGTGAGGAGACACGGACGCTTCTGGGGACCGTACAACCCACGTAGGAGGGGATAGGGAGGGGTCGTACATCCCCAATGGGGTGTTTCAACCGGTGACAGACTCGACCGACTCCTCTATACTCACACCCCGTGACCCTTCCCAGGATGGCACCACCCTCTCTCACAACGGTCCTTTTCAAAGGATCTCCTCGTCACTGACCGGTGTCCTCTCCCAGTCAGATCGAAGGCTGGAAGACAGATGGGATCTGTCCCGATCCTATAGTCCAAAAACTCGTTTCAAAACTGACTCGTACGCGGTACCAGGTCCTCTTATTAATCATAAGTTTAGAAACAATTTTAACACAATCTCTGATAAGGTCTGTGAAGTTTACTTAATAGAATCACTTAGGAAAATCATTAGGAACTTCATCTATCGCAGTAAAGGTAAAATACCCACTTAATTATCCGAGTCTCTCCAATTTATTTAAATCACGTTCCGTATGTCACTCAATAACCTCCTAGACTCTAAGTCTAGGTGTGGACGGACTGAGGTCGAAATTGGTAATTGGTCATCAAGAGAAAACCACTTCCCTCTCTAGTTGTACAAGGAAGACGAGTGGACTCTCACAACCCTCTCGACACACGTCCAGATTCATGTTACACCGCACCTCTTTTCCTTTGCCCATCCTACCCTCTTCTCCACGTCATCTGGTTTGGTCTTTAGGGTTCAAAGAACAATGCACTTTAGTTCAGAGAAGGAAGACTACGGGGAAACCGTGTAAAAATCAATACCGACTACTCCTCTCCAGTGGAGCATTTCATATCAACCGTGGAGAAAAGAGAATCTTTCCTTAAGACTCACTCCACCTGTCTCCATCTCTCGTCTGTTCCTGTTCTACGAACCCCCTTCCGACCGGTAGTCACGTTCCTCTGTCTACGTCTCCCTATCTCTGTCTCTCGACGACCCTCTGTCTCCGTCCTTCATTATGTGTAGACAGAGGACTCCCCCCTAGGTCTAACTCTTCGTCCACCTACTTCGTCCACGTCCCTACTACACGACAACCACTTTAGTCTACTCCGAGAGAAAAGTCTAAAAACAAGTATCGTCCCCGAGTCTCCCCTTTAACCTATGTAAAGTTGAGGAACCGGTCTCAGGATGTGGAGACAGAAGAGAGAGAACGACAGACTAATGGTACTAAGAGGTCTGAGGGATTAGGGAATAAAGGGATGGGATTCATTTAGACAGAAAGGAAAACCGTGTATCTTAGACTCTGACTTTTATCAACTTCCTTTTCTCTACTGTCGACTCAAGACCCACCTCAACTACTCGGGTTCCTGACCCGACAAACCCGGTATAGGACAAGTATCCAAAAAGGTGGTGACATCGTGGAAGACACCAGAGGGAACCCTTTCCCCGTGTCGAGTAGTCGCATAAATTCCTCACTGGTCTTACCTCTCGTACTCCCCTTGTTTGTCCACCCCCGACAATGGTCTCTTGTCACGACGAAAGACGTTCTTGAAGATCCCATCATATCGTACCAAAACCATCGTTTCTGAAATCTCACTGTTTCTCAGGATTGTCCAGAGAAGTGAAGAGAACCCGACGTCCCTATTAGGATGTCCAGGGATCAGGGAATAAACTTTAGAAAACCCTACCCATACAAAACCTTAAGTCCTACTAAGTCTAAAATCTTTCCCTTATATCACGGAAATACTATGCATTTCCTTATGGGGTCACTCTAAGTCCCGTCACGGGATGACATTAGTTTAGATAGTTACAAAGACATCGATTTATATACTTATAAGTGTGATTCACTCTATTTATAATATTTATACTAGCACTGCCCAGTCCGGTCTAAAACCCAGTTTCAATACTTGTTTGATAACAAAGAAGTCTCTAAAAAAATAAAACCTTGATATCTATTCCCTAATACTCGAATATTAACAAGAGTCCAACAACACCTCCTCATTCGCACGGTCTTTTCGGAAGATTTGTGTGGTGTACCATCCATACATACGTTAGAGTTAGGTTTTGTTTTATGTTTACAGGTTCCCCCACCTGAAAAACTGAATGTCACCTGTTACATACCGAAACCTGAGTCGACGGAACCCTCAACACGTGTTGGTGTCTCACTTCCACGGAATCTTCTCTCCGAAGGACACCACCCACCCCTTGTCCTAAGTAACGAAAACTTGTAACTGACGTATACTAAAGGGAAAAGTACATGGTCTCCCCCTTCCACACACACACATACACACACACACACACGCGCGCGTACACGCACACACACACACACACTGTGTCCTAACAGTGTGTAAAGAAATATAAAGAAATATTACAACATTATTTATAGAATGACGTATGTACAAACAAGTGTAGAGTAATAAAACAGTTATATCTAAAAAACTCCTCCAAAGTGATTCTCTTTCTACATATGTAGAATTTTCTGGCTACTGGGTAATCCCAATCTTAAAATAGTTTCAATAGACGTTTTAGTAACGGACCTACCAAAAAATGGAGTCTTGAAGTACTTTTTCCAATCGGAACTCTTTCTGACTCAGGCGTGAACCCGACTCTTTTTGACCTAAACGAGGAACAAGTGAACCGAAGTCACACTGTTGTGAGACTTTTAGTGTTTCGAAGACCCGACAGAGACATCAATGAACAACTACTCCTGGACCTCTACCGTAGGGAACGAAAAGAAGTCTAGACGTCGGGGGGCACAGCGTAGGTTACCACGAGCCAGGTCGACGGACACGACTCACCAGACTAACGAGGACCAAGTCCAGAAGCACTAATTGAGGTCATGGGTGACAATTAAAAGGGCCTCTCGACTCCAGACCGACACGTCGGGCGTCGAAAGAGACTGACGCATTGACAGAGGGATGGAAAATACACTCCTATATGAGTAAGATCTGAATTACGAACCGAAGGGACCACCGAGTCGTCATTTTCTTCGGAGGACGTCACGTCCTCTACCCATCCCTTCTAGGGGACCCCCTCCTTTACCATTGGGTGAGGTCATAAGAACGGACCCTTTCGGGTACCTGTCTTCTCGGACCACCCGATCTCACGGACCCCAACGTCTCAACTTGTGTTGACCTGTGTACTGACTGGTGCGTGGGTCTGAATTACGACCGGAGTTTCTAGAAAGACACATTCCAGGAACGTCAAACCTCAAAAAAAAAAATTGTCTTTCACTTAGGGTACAATCCGTTGTGGTGTTGTGAATGACAAATTATAGAGATAAGAGACCGTCGGTGTCGTCACACTTTATAAGGATAAAGTAGTATAACGTGGTTGTAGCACACGAAGAGTACTACGACCGGTCCTGTTTACCCCCACGACTACTCTTAAAATAAACTCTTAAGATATAAGAACAAACTCTTACGTGTTTTCCCGTACAACTATTCTCTTCTATTACTAGAGACCGTTTGTCCACTTCACCAATGTCACTAAAAAGACCCGATAGTTTTAAAGAAAGTCGACTTCGGGACTGGGGACTTCGATATCCGGGTCCCTCTCTTCAAGATCAGTAGTTATAGACTCTGAAGCCGTCTCGTCACTCCCATCCCCCTTATCACCAAATGTATATCTCTGGTTCTTCCAAGAGACTTGACTCTTACAGAAGTCCTAGTCCCAGAACCTTTTTAAACCCTTAGGTCCCGTGGAATAGGGTTAATAGTCTTTCACCCCTTATTCGGACGAATTGAGGAAGGACTTCCTATCTGACTTTTGACTCAGTCTGAGGTCCTTATCTCCCTCCCGATATTAGGGTCTGTCCACGGGTTCGTGAACGAAAGTCTCCGACACAGTGAGAAAGGTCCGGGGACCCAGGTCCTAGACATCTCTTCGAAACCACATCCTTGCACCCGTCTGAATCCAATTTTACTACCTCATCTCAACGTCCTCTTCTTCCTCCCACCAAAATTCAATTTAGTACGCATAACACTAGGGTCCTAATAAGGGACCGTGGAATAGAGGAGACAGGATAGAGGAGGGTTCGTCCTACGTACCGATCTGGTCAGATGTCTACGGTGACCATATGGCTCTGAAGTGTCGTTTATAGACATCTCACCAACAGTGACAGTATACGTCTGGTACCCTGTTTCTACTGTGGTGTGGAGGTCTGGGGTCTGAGGAGACTCACAGGGGAGAGAGGGTGGGAGTCCGAGGGAACAAAAGTAACGGGTAATCTTGACCGAAAAGAACTTACACTTCTAAAGATCCTCGGCCAGGGATTAGACGAAGCACGCCCGGGGTATCTACTCTCCCAATTCCCGTCCACCGTCGTCGTTTATCTACAATCTCTCTTCCTACACGTGTCCGAACCCCTGCCACACTGCTGGTTTCGCCACACACTTCATCCTCTTCTCTGGTCCGTGTATCTTCCGATCTTACCGTGTCTACACCCTTGACGTACAAGGTTTCCGGAACCGTGCCCGAAGGGCCCATCCGTCGACGTCGTGTCGCACCCGCTACTCGGGTATCCTCGGGCACTACGGATCTTATAGATATGGTCTGTGTCGGTTGCTTTCGTGGTCGGGTATGTTCAACAACCGAGGACACAGTGGGTGGTGGTCGAGGTGGTGGCGGTACACACGCGCCATCTACACCACATACCAGACCCGAACCTTCACGAGTTTAGCACGTTGGTCGTCTCCCTTTCCGTGTTGTCATCGGTGTCGAAAATCCTGGTCACGGTCCCGACGTATGGGGTGTGCCCGAAACCACTGATCTTACCCCATCACGTTACCTGCGGGATGACGGTGTCGTGCCAGTGTCCGGTACCGGTTGTCATGTGGTCTAAGGTGCCGGCAGTCACGCACTTGTTTCTTGTAGACCTGGTCCGTCCGTCGCATACCGTGTCCGGCCCCGGGCTCGGTGTCGTGTCGGTCGTCGGGACCTCGATATCTACACCGATTCGAGTCTAGACACCGACGGTCCCACCGGTCCTCGTCTTTGTACCCGACTACGTCCCACCTCAGACAGACGTGGTGACGGTCGTCACGAGGTAACGGGTCGTCCCTTTCGTCTATGTACCCGGGTTTCTGGTCCCAGTCGGTCCGGACGTGTGGGTGATCGGGACCCTACGGTCAGTCATACTTCTTCCAACCCGCACTCTTTCATCTCAACCCGACACCTCGAAGACAGTAGGACACCCCAGTCTCGAAAACCCGAGTACCTTCGTACTGAGTACTACCCATTTCCTGTTTCCCTCTCTAAAACCCCCACAGTGTCACCGTGTCTAGGTAGGTATATACACATCCTCAGCACGTCCCGACCCTCTGTCACCATATTTGAAACCCCAATATACCCATATTGGAACCTATTGGTCCCAGTGTTGAGATCGATCCCACCTTCTTAGGAAAACGGACTTTCAGCTACTCGTAACCCCCTTGGTTCCCCCTGTCACCTTCACTTCACCCCCACAGTGACGACGTCACGATCTTATCGACCTCGGGAGGTCAACCCCGAGTCGACTCTCACCTCGACTCTACTTAAAAAAGAAGGAGTCTCATGTTCATCTCAGTCAGAGTCAGAGACGTCTCCCTCTCTTTCGGTCACGACCCACCGCTAGTGCGGAGTCCGTCCAGGACAAGGACTGATATAGAATCCGTCTTGAGGACCCGGGTCGAAGGAGTCGAGATGTCGTCCCCACCCGTGTTACTATAATACACAACGGGTCGAAATTGTAAGACCCGTGGTCGGGAGGTCCTTCTTTCCTTTTCTCGTCTCTCTTTCCCTCTTTGTCCTCCTCCTCCGTCTTCCCCGGACCTCGTTTCATCCCTCCGACTATACTATCCTCTTTTGGACCACCCGAAAACCCCACACCTCAAGAAGACAAAAAGAAGTGAGGTACGACTTCATTACTTGAACTTGTGCCCGATCTCTCAACTGCGACCCGTTCGTTGCCTCTTAACTGCACCCTTCGTTGCCTCTTTCTCTACCGTCGTTTCTTTCCTTGAAGAGCAGAGGAAAGGAAGTGTAAGGTCTTCCCCCCCCAGTGTAAGGTCTTGACTCAGAGTAAGGACCCCAAGGTCTCCGTCTCGTCCACTGTCTCCCCCTCCTTTACCGTGAGTTGTGTGTTCATCGGTCTCCTCCTTCTTCATAGAGACCACAACCTCCTCCGTGCCACTCATCTTGGTCAAAGAGGGTCTTGGGTCGGGTGTCGTCTTTGAATTATTTACAACCTACCTATTTACTTCCTCCTTTTTTCGGGGTCTTCTGAACTGACTCCTTTCCAGGATTCGTGGTACATAAACGTCGAAGAGAAGAACTGACGACGGACACCCCGGGAAATACACTGACAAGATGGACGAAGGGAGTCCCGGGAATGGGGAGGGTGGACCCGGTATAATTGAGAAGGAACAAGACGCAGACTATCGGACCCATTGAGTCCTTCATCACATTTCTCCGTCTCTACCCCTGTTACTACTTTCTCTGACTGAAAACCGTAACTATCTAGACCCAATCTCCTTTGAAAGAGACCCTCCAGAAACGACTGAGTGACTACAGACCTCTCTTTTCTGGAACGAAAGAAACAAGAAATTATCGTAGTCAAGGGGAGATAACATTAATGAACAGAGAGAAAGGAGGTGACCTGACTTTCTCCCCACGACGAATAATCGGAGTTATATTGGTGGTGAATAGTATTATAGACCATCAATAACAGTTATTTATTTATAAATAACGAGAATTAGCACCCTGTTTTGACGACCGGGGTTTACCGGTGGGTCTGTCGTAGACGACTGATTGTCACCACGGATGTCAAAGTCTTCGGAAGTCATAGGTACCTTTACTTTTCCTAAGTGGTAGGTGGTGTTCAGGTGACTCATTTTAAGAAAGACGATACTACTCTGTATGAGATTGTTAGTGGTGTCATATATTCTATTTTATTGTTTTAGTGTCCCTGATACCCTTTTTTATCCTTATCCCTGTATTGTAATTTTAGAAGTAGTCTTTTTGTAGACTCTTTCTTACACTTGGATCATGTTCACCATCACCACAAAATGTATACAATTTGCCAATCCTACCTTGTCTTGAACACCCTACTCGGTTTCGCCAAGATTCCCCCTTATAGTCGTTATTTACGGATGTAATTTTTCGTTCTTTCTAAGGTAAATTTGTTGGAGTGAGAGGGGGAAGTCCTTGACCTTTTTCTTGTTTGACTCGGGATTCAATAGTCTTCTTTCTTTTCTAATCTTGTCTTTCTGTACTTGTCTTTTTATCTTTTATAGTTGGTCAATCAAGAAACTTTTCTATTTAATTATTTAGGAATCGATCTGAGTGGTTCCCTTTGTTTTTTCTCTAGTTTAGTTATTTTAATATTTATCCTCTATAATCGTACTATGGTGTCTTTAAGATTCTTAATACTCTCCGATGACACTTACTTGAGATGGTTGTTTGCCTTGTTGGATCTTCTTTACCTTTGTAAGAATCTTCGTATTGAATATTAAGTTCTGACCTAGTCCTTTTTTATCTTTTAGACTTATCTAGTTGATGATCATTCCTCTAACTTAGTCATTAGTTTTAAGATGGTTACTTCTTTTCAGGTCCTGACCTACCAAAGTGATCATTTAAAAACGGTTTATAAAATTTATTCTTAATTGGGTCCGGAAGAATTTGAGAAAGTTTTTTCAAATTCTCCTCCCTGTTGAGGGTTTGAGTAAAGTGTTCTGGTCGTAAGACTATTGTTTTAGTCTTTTCCTGTGATGATCTTTTCTTTTCATATCCGGTCATAGGGACTATTTATACTTACGTTTATAAGAGTTATTTCATGTCGTTTAGTTTGATAAGGTTTTAGAATGTCCTATTCCTTCCGAAGAATTGAGTAAGATACTCCGTTTGTGGTGAGACTATAGTTTTGGTCTGTCTATAGTGTCCGTGTTTTTCTCTTAATGTCCAGTTAACTTGTATTTACGTTTTTAGGAGTTATTTTATAATCGTTGTTTAAGTTGTTATGTAATTTTCCTAGTATTTGGCCCTAGTTCATATCCTAAAAGGGACCCTAAGTTCCCACTAAGTCGTATTTGTACTTCGTTACACTATGTAGTACAATTATTTTACTTTTTAGTGTACTGGCAGAGTTATCTACGTCTTTTTCGTACTGTTTTAAGTCGTAGGAGAATACTATTTTTGAGTATTTTTTAATCCGTATCTTCCTTATATAGAGTATTTTTCCGGTATATACTGTTCGAGTATAGTTGAAAAGTGACATGAGTTACCACTTTCCAACTTTTGCACAGGAGATTTTAGCTTTTTTCTGTCAAAGTGGTGACAGTCGGTGAGAGTCGTGGGTAAAAGTTGTATCACGATCTTCAGGACCGATGTTGTTCTTCCGTTCTTTTTCTTTATTTTCCGTAGACTTCACCTTTTCTTCTTCGTTTTACCAGAGATAAAAATCTCCTGTACTAAAAACGTATATCTTTTAGGACTTTTGTTATTTTTTCGACAATCTTGACTAGTTACTTAAGTTATTTGAACGTCCTATGTTTTAATTGAAGGTTTTTAGTTATCGTAAAATATGATTACTGTTTAAAATACTTTTTCTTTATTTTCTTTAACTAGAGTAAATGTTATCGTAGTTTATGTTATTTTATCCCTTTTTTTAACTGATTCTTCTACTTTATAGAGATAAGATTTTCGATGACTATCTTCTGTAACTACTTTCTTTAACTCGTTCTGTCTATTTACCCCTTACACAAGTACCTAACCTTCTTAATTAAAATAATTTTACAGTAATGATGGTTTTCAGTAGATATCTAAGTTACGTTAGAGATAGTTCTAAGGATATCGTATAAAAAATGTCATCATCTTTTTTGGAGAGTTTTAAATATTCCTTTGTGTTTCTGGAACTGATTGGTTTCTGTAGGGCTCTTTCTTCTAGTATTTTGATATGAGATATCAATGGTTTTGTCACCTGTGTGACCCCTTTCTCTCCCACCCTTCTTAACTCTCTCATCATATCTGTATATATGTGATGGTACACATTTTATCGATCCATCCCCCTTCGATAGAAAAGAGGTGACTCATAAGAATCGAAGGAACAGTTTATAATCAACTGACATATATGAACCCAAATAAGGATCCGAGAGTTAAGACAAGGTAACTAGATAAACAGATGAAAAGACGGTTATAGTATGACAATAATAAAAAGTAATTTTAAAAAACTTTATATTTAAATAAATAAAATTAACCTCCGATTAACGAAATGTTATAACATAACCAAAACGGTATGTAACTGTAAAAGAAATAAAAAATTAACATCATATTAAACAAATGTTACAACACAATCAAAGACGACAGGTTGTTACACTTAGTATGTATGTATGTATGTATGTATGTATGTCCATACTGGATTTAGTATGTGTGTGTGTACATACTGGATTTATTGTGTATGTATGTATGTACATACTGGATTTAGTATGTGTGTATGTCCATACTGGATTTAATTTAGGGAGTACTAATATGACACCTTCACTGTTTATCTAAGTTCCCTAATCTAGACTATCTGTCTCACGGACTTCTTGATACCTACCTCTAAACCCTGTAACATGTCCTCCGGTAGGGGTTCTTTTTCTTTACGTTTTTCCCTTTCACCAACTCCTCCGGAATGTTTATCGACTCTTTCTTCTCTTCGATTTCCGTTTCCTCTTTTCCTTTCTATCTGGGTAACCTTACGTCTCAAGGTTTCTTATCGTTCCTCTCTATTCTTTCGAAAGGAACTACTAGTTACGTTTCTTTATCTCCTTTTGTCATCTTACCCTTTCTGATCTTTAGAGAAGTTCTTTTAGTCTCTATGGTTTTCTTTGTAAAGTACGTTTCTGCCTGTGTTATTTCCTATCTTTACCGTGCCTGGATTGTTCGTCTTCTATTTTTCTTTTCCACCGTTCTTATGTGTCTTCTTGATATGTCTTTTCTAGTAGTACTGGGTCCATTGGTGTTACCACACTAGTGAGTGGATCTCGGTCTGTAGGACCTTACACTTCAGTTCACCCGGAATCCTTCGTAGTGATACTTGTTTCGATCACCTCCACTACCTTAAAGGTCAACTCGATAAAGTTTAGGATTTTCTACTACGACACTTTTACGAAATAAGTTATACGGTCGTTTAAACCTTATGAGTCGTCACCGGTGTCCTGACCTTTTCTAGTCAAAAGTAAGGTTAGGGTTTCTTTCCGTTACGGTTTCTTATAAGTTTGATGTTGTGTCAACGTGAGTAGAGTTTTCAATCGTTTCATTACAAGTTTTAAGAGGTTCGATCCGAAGTTGTCATACACTTGGTACTTGAAGGTCTACAAGTTCGACCTAAATCTTTTCCGTCTCCGTGGTCTCTAGTTTAACGGTTGTAGACAACCAAGTAACTGTTTCGTTCTCTGAAGGTCTTTTTCTAGATGAAGACGAAATAACTTATACGGCTTCGAAAACTGACACACCCAGTGTTGTTTGACACCCTTTAAGAAGTTCTCTACCCGTATGGTCTGGTGGAATTGACGGAGGACTCTTTAGACATACGTCCAGTTCTTCGTTGTCAATCTTGACCTGTACCTTGTTGTCTGACAATATATATATATGGGAGTACAAGTGACGTCGTAATAAATGTTATCGGTTGTGTTCCTTTATTGAATTTATGGACAACTACTTACTTACCTATTTCAACAGTCTATGTGTGTGTGACTTTATAATAAGTCGGTATTTTTGCTCCTTTAGGATGGTAAACATCATTGTACCTACCGAAACTTCCCTAAGTCAAGTCAAGTCAACGAGTCAGCACAGGTTGAGAAACGCTGGGGTACTTAACGTCGTGTGGTCCGGAGGGACAGGTAGTGGTAGAGGGCCTCAAGTGAGTCTGAGTGCAGGTAGTTCAGGCACTACGGTAGGTCGGTAGAGTAGGAGACAACAGGGGAAGAGGAGGACGGGGGTTAGGGAGGGTCGTAGTCTCAGAAAAGGTTACTCAGTCGAGAGGAGTACTCCACCGGTTTCATGACCTCGAAGTCGAAATCGTAGTAAGGAAGGTTTCTTTAGGGTCCCAATAGAGGAAGTCTTACCTGACCAACCTGGAGGAACGTCAGGTTCCCTGAGAGTTCTGAAAAGAGGTTGTGGTGTCAAGTTTTAGTAGTTAAGAAGCCACGAGTCGGAAGAAGTGTCAGGTTGAGAGTGTAGGTATATCCTGATGACCTTTTCGGTATCGGAACTGATCTACCTGGAATCAACCGTTTCATTACAGAGACGAAAACTTATACGACAGATCCAACCAGTATTGAAAGGAAGGTTCATCATTCGTAGAAAACTAAAGTACCGATGTCAGTGGTAGACGGTACTAAAACCTCGGGAGGTTTTATTTCAGACTGTGACAAAGGTGACAAAGGGGCAGATAAAGGGTACTTCACTACCCTGGTCTAAGGTACTAGAATCAAAAGACTTACAACTCGAAATTCGGTTGAAAAAGTGAGAGGTGAAAGTGACAGTAGTTCACCGAAAAATCAAGGAGAAGTGAAAGACGGTATTACGATTCACTTTACTGAGTCTCTTTCTGTTTCTAATATACTAGAGTGAATATACACCTTAGATTTCTTTTTTATCGTTGGGTTTCCTCTTTCTTTTATAGGGGGTTTGAGTATCCTTTTCTCTAGTCTGAAAACCAATGGACTCCACCTCCCACCCCCCTCCTCTTTAACCTCCTTCTACCAGTTTTCAATGTTTAAAAATCTATATTCAATCAGGACCCCTATTTTACATTTTGTACTTCTGGTGTCCATTATGTTGACAGACTATGTATCCTTTCAACTCTCATTTAAGATACTCAAGATTAGTGTTCCTCTTTAAAAAAGCGAAAAAAAAAGAAAAATAACATTGACATACTCTTCTACATACAATGAGTTTGGATAAACTTTTAGTAAAGTGTTACATACATTTAGTTTAGTAGTCCGACAAACGGAATACGTTACACGAAAGCACAACGCATACAGTTAATAAAGAGGTATTTTGACCTTTTTTAAACGATTCAAAACAAAATACCAAGTATTATTACCGATAGAACCAGTAAACAGTACCTACGAACTAATTTTCTTTCAAACTAGAGAACAACCCGCCAGAAGATGTATACAGTCAGTCTAGAATAAACACGACCAGTGAAGAGGATGGAGGAACAAGTATTAGACAGATCATCAAAATAGTCAACATCTCTGCCTTGAAGCTATGACTCCCCCGACAATCTCAGGATTTGACATTAGTACTAAACAAGTAAAAAGAAAGGTAAAGAGTCAAATACGAATTGCACAAAACTCCGAGACAACAATCCACACATGTACGAATCCTAGTAATATAAAGGGGTCGATTGACTATGAAGATAACAATACATTATGCAGTAAAACAGTGATCGTTATAAAAACGCAACCCGTACGTACACACGAGTTACCGAGTCAACGTAGACTGAGAAACGCTGGGGAACCTGAGGTCGGACGGTCCAAGGAGACAGGTACCTTAAAAGGTCCGTTATTATGACCTCACACAACGATAAAGGACGAGGTCCCATACAAGGACTGGATCCCTGACTTGGTAGTAGAGGCCGTAGAGGACATTACCGTCGGTCTCTGAAATGGTGACTCGGTGGACCCTTTGAGCAACATCAGATGAAATAGCCGATAATTATATTCGGTGAGGTCGAAAAAAAAAAAAATTACTTACAAACGTATTATACATATAAAAAGGAAAATAAAAGTTGGTTGATACAGTAACTTATACTTCAATTAAAGAACATTTGTTATATTAAGTCAAAAGAAAACCAATCAGGTGAAACGACTGGAGACAAAAAATCGAACACACAAATCTGGTAAATGTCAAGTCCATCAATAATTACTCTACCCTGAATTCAGACTATAAAATAATAAACGAAAGACAAACAAAGAGACAGAGTCAGGAGACCAAGACAAAAGAACGGAAAGACACCTAACGAACTTGTAAAAATCCTAAAAAAGTACTAAATGAGAAACTCATATACCGAAACATATCAAAAGAAACACCAATGAGATAATTTTTAATAACACCTGTTATTAAGTATCAGGTGACCGTTGTTGTAAAACGGTAAAAATCACCATTTTGGAAGTAAGGTAAATCCAGGGAAATGAGAAGGATAAAATTTTATAATAACAGAACTCACAGTCTACCACATTAGTGAAAACAAAATTAGTAACGTACACTATATTTTTTGAGTACCCTTCTTTGTAAATGTGTGTAAGGACAAAAAAGTAATAAGAAATAAGGGAGAACTACGAGGTTTTTTTAGAAAGAAGATTGTATACATCTGTGGGTACATTGGGTGTGAAGGGAGTTATATATCTTACAAAAATGGTCTCCTTCACGGAAGACCAAGGAGGATGTGAGTCAAGTAAAGTCAAGTCAAGTCAGTGAGTCAGCGCAGGCTGAAAAACGCTGGGGTACTTAGCGTTGGGCGGTCCGGAGGGACAGGTAGTGGTTGAGGGCCTCAATTTGAGTGCAGGTAGCTCAGCCACTACGGTAGGTCGGTAGAGTAGGAGACAGCAGGGGAAGAGGAGGACGGGGGTTAGGGAGGGTCGTAGTCTCAGAAAAGGTTACTCAGTTGAGAACCACCGGTTTCATGACCTCGTAGGATGGGATCTCCGTTAGTAATAAGACTAGAAATAGTGTCACCAAAAATAGATACACCTTGGAGTACTTTTACCTTAGTACGTTATATATCGGAAAACATAGACCAGAGAAGGTACGTTGTATTACTGGGACTCAAATTGGACACAACATACAAAGTTGTCAAAAGTTTTTTTAAATGTGACTTCGTATCGACTAATTGTTAAAACACGATCAAAGTCCACACGTCGTTCACTAGATCAATATGGTTATGTACACGCACAAGAAAAGGTTTTAGAAAAGAGTAGATCCAATAAGGACTTATAACCCGTCGCAAAGGACACGATTTATCGTCCAGGACCAACCAATAGACAAAATTTATTTCGTCACACATGTACAGTTAAGGTTTGAGGGTTAGGGAGGGGACTAAGAAGGGGGTACCATTGGTATTTAAACAAGAGATTCAGACACTCAGACAAAGACACAAAATTTATTCAAGTAAACACAGTAAAAAAGCTAAGGTTTATATTTAATAGAGTATGTTGTAAACGGAAAGAGACAGACTGAATGAAGTGAATCATACTGAGAGAGATCCAGATAGGTACAACGACGTTTACCGTAATAAAGTAAGAAGAATTACCGACTCAGTAGATGACACCCGAGAGGACCACCGAGTTATCATTTCTTAGGCGGACGGTTACTTCCTTTACGTCCAAACTAGCGACCCAGTCCTTCTAAGGGACCTCTTCAAAACTTTACCGTTGGGTGAGGTCATAAGAACGGACCCTTTAGGGTACCTGTCTCCTCGGGTCACCCGATATCACGTACCCCAACGTTTTCTCAGTCTGTATTGAATCGTTCATTTGTTGTCGTTTTTGTTGTAAGATAACATATACACATGGTGTAGAAGAAATAGGTAAGTAGACACTCACCTATAAATTTAAGGTATAGAACCTTAACTATAGAACCTTTCCTATAGAAGGTATAGTACCGATAAAATTTGTCACGACGTTACTCGTAACCCCACGTACATAGGAAAGTTTGGTTCAAAAATCAAAAAGAGACCTATCTACGGGTCCTAACTCTAACGACCTAACATACCATCGAGACACGAAGGGTCCACCGCGATCACTATTTCTGGGAGGGACAGTTACGTCCTCTGTATGCCTACGTTCAAACTGGGGAACCAGTCCTTCTAGGGAACCTCCTCCCGGCCCGTTGGGTGAGGTCATAAGAACGGACCTCTTAGGGCACCTGTCTCCTCGGACCGTCCGACACCGGGTATCCCAGTATGTCTCAACCTGTGCTGACTTCACTGAACCGTATGTGTGTAGCACCGAGATATAAATCAAGGATTTCCTTAAGAGTATGACAAGAGATATTTCCGACATGGTTAAATGTAAGGGAGGTTGTCACATCCTCCCAAAGGAAAAGAAGTATGGGAGAGATCACAAATGACAAACATCTAGATTCTCCTTCACGAAAATCGAAAAGTAGTAATTTATACTACAACTGACGACGAAACAGTGTATACCGGAAATAATACAACTCCATGTAAGGGAGATACGGGTAAAAGATCTTTCAAAAAAAATTTTTAGTATTTACCCACAACTTAAAACAGTTTTCAAAAAGACGTAGATGACTCTACTAGTGTACCAAAAATGACAAGTTAAACAACTACACCATATAGTGTGACTGACTAAACACCTATAACTTTTTAAGAACGTAGAGACCCAATCTAAGGTGAACTATTACCATGTACTAGGAAAATTAAGACAACCTAAACCTAACGATGATAAAACAACTCCTAAAAACACAGATACAAATAGTCACTATTGACCAGACCTTGAAAAAACCACTATAAAAACAGACTAAAACCATAGTCTCACTACCACTGGAGTATCTTTCTCAGACCCTCATAAGTAAAGAAACGTTAAAACCCCCTATCAACGTCTTCTTATCCACAATTAAGAAGAGATTTACAAACTCTCTTAAACGGACACTTCGAGAGACCAGGACCTGAAAATAAACAACCCTCAAAAATTTAGTGTCAAAACTAAAGTCATGAACACTAATCAGGCGAGTACAAAAGATAAAAAAGACCCAAGTCAGAACGTTCTCACATAGAAAGATTCTTAAACAGGTAAAGAAGGTAAAATAACCGTACATAAATGTGTGTACCCATCCGCACGTACGAATCAAAGAGTCACCACAGACTGAGAAACGTTGGGATACCTGACATCGGGAGGTCCGAGGAGACAGGTATCTTAAAATGTCCGTTCTAATGACCTCTCCCAACGGTAAAGGATGAGGTCCCCTAGAAAGACTACGTTCCTAACTTGGGCGTAGACAACGTCGAGGACGTGACAGTCCGTCTAAGACATGGTGACACGGCGGACCCTTCGGGTAGCAACGAACATTCTCAGAGGATACTAAGAAGCATAAAGACACCACAGGTAACATTGAAGAAAAAGTAAAGATTGGTACAACTAAACTCGGGACGGGGGGTGGGAAAAAAAAAGAACTACTGAGACCGATTGCAAAATAGTTAAAACAAATAGAAAAGTTTCTTGGTCAAAAATCAACGTAACTAGAAAAGATAACAAAATAAATAAGATAAAGTAGATAAAGACTAAATAAAGGAAGATGATTGAAACCCGGAACAAGAAGACAAAGATCGACGGAATCCACATTCGAATCTTTGTATCCCACATTTGTATACCACAAATAAACACTAAAGAGAATGAAGGACGACATTCTAACATAACGATATTTGAAGGGAGAATTTTAACGAAAACGGTGTAGGGTATCCAAAATCTAACTACACGAAAGTAATAATAAACAGAGATACTTCTTTTACAATCTCAATCCTACGGAGATTGTAGACGGAGGTCTTCTTCCTTCGTGTACCACAGAGGTCAGAGATTTATATTTGTGGGAAAAGTCTCGTCCTGATCACTATGGAGGAGTAGGGTTGTACCAGTTCGAGGTCGAAAGAGAAAAGAAGTGTAAGGAGAAGAGAGTCTTCCCTATAAAAAGTTAAAGGTCAAACTAAAGAAGTTACTAGATAACCAACAATCCATCGTATAACAAATTAGAGATGTACAGACGTAAAAAATCCAAAAAAAAAAAAAAAAAGAACATCAACTAAAGATTAGAGTACCACAACACCAGTCTTTTCTACAAACTGTACCAAAGTTAAAAGAATTCGAATGACTCTGAACGAAAAACCAAGTCGTACACTAGTTAGGACCTCTTATAACGTGCACGTGAACTCTTCTTACACATAAGACGACGAAAACCTACCTCACGACATGTTTATAGCTAATTCATATAGACCAGATTACACGGTAACTTCTGGATACAAAGGAATAACTAGAAAACAGACCTACTAGACAGGTAACGACTGTCACCCCAAAATTTCAGAGGGTGATAATAACATAAAGACAGTTAAAGAGGAAAATACTGACAATCTTAAACGGAATATATAATTCCACGAGGATACAACCTACGTATATACTAACAATATAGAAGAACTTTAATTGGGAAAAAGTAATACATCACAGGTAGAAACAGAGAACATTGTCAGAAATAAAATTTCAGATAAAACAGACTATCTTCATATCGATAAGGTCAAAAGAAGACTAAAAGTAAACGAACCTTATAGAAAAAGGTAGACAAAATCACCAAAAAAGTAAAGTTAACGACTTAACACACGGTAATATACTTATATAGTGTTAAACGAATAGGTCAGAAGAAAACTATTTGTAGACCTAACAAAGGTCAAAAACCAATGATACTCATTTCGAGGATACTCGTATCGAAAAAAACATACTCCGAAACACTTAAATACAAAAATAAAGTGAACCTATTTTTGGATTTCGTACCCAAACGTCAAAAAAGAAAAAAAGGAATATCCCAAGGATCGTTGTATAAACGAGGTTTTAAATGTTCTGTCGACCCTTCTTAATGAGACGAGGGTTGTCACAATCTCATGAAATCAATTCACGAGTGTGTTTCATTTTAAACGGAAATTACCACATTTTTAAAATTAGTTTGAAAGTAAATAAGACAGAGGAAAAAAGAATTCACTAACTGGGAAGTCCCACCGAGGTTTTAAGATGGAGAGCCGAGTGAATTAGTTATAAAGATCTGACTCAGACTTATGAAACTTTACAAGTGGACTCACTCGAAAAAAGAAGAGAAGAATAGTCTATGAATCAGAGAGGTTCGGAGACAAAAGAGTAGATGGTCTATCTATATTCTTAGTACGAAATAGAGTCACCCAACAAGGCTCTTAATTTACGCCATTAAATATAATTTGGGATTGTGGTATAAACCGTCCCTAAATCATTCCCGAGTTGTCAGTAATCAACAATAAAAATAACGACCCTAAAAACAGTGACGAGAATACGACACAGAAGTTTATGAAATATACATGAAACCTCGACTATTAATAGAGATCTTAATCACGAGGGAGAACCGTACTCTCCTTCCCAAAAGTAAAAAGGAAACGAAGCAACTAACTTCCTTTTGACTAGGGTCCCCACTGAGATTGTGGACGGTGGTCTTCTTTCTTCGTACACCACAGAGGTTTATATCCGTGGGACATGTCTCGTCCTGATCACTGTGGTGAGTACGATGGTACCAGTTCGAGGTTGAAAGAGAAAAGTAGAGTAAGGAGAAGAGAGTCTCGTTCGTTCCAAAAGTCAACAAGAGACGATGAAAGAGTCAAGAAGTGGTCTATGACACTATGACATCCACTCAAAGTAACTCTCACCATCCCCCTCCCTAACCGTCCTCTCATACAAATACACGTACAAATCCTCATAGTCATTTCCTGTGTTTACTTAACCCTCTCTCCTCTACCCACACATCTTCTTTTCTCCAGTCACTCTATTTCCTACTCTCTCTCTGACGTCGTACTGTCTCGAGTCCCAACCCTCACGACCCCTCTACAGTCACCCTGTTCCTTCACCCGACCAATCCTTACACTTACGTCTTTCACCGGTCCTTTTCGTGGTCTTCTTATACCCTCTTCTCTCTGAATTTTCAAAACTTTCGTCAAGTATCTCGTCAGTCTTAGTCTTACATGGTCCTGTCCCCTATATTCACCCCGACAAGTACTTTTACCGAGTCTAAAACTCGTGGTGGAACCTTTTTGTTGGTTTCAATGACCACTTTCCAATTGACTGATTAAGGTACCAGGTAAATAAGTTTACAAAGGATTCAAGGTGATTTGGTCAAGGACACGAATCATGATACTTGAGGGTTTAGGGTTTCATTCCTCCTGAGAATTCCTTTGAAATAACCCATTAGACCCACAGTCTACACATATTTCGTCTTTTTAGGAGTAAGTAAGACGGTAGGATGTAAGATTTCTTACCTATGTCTTTAACCCTCTTCTCCAACACAGAACCTTGACCCCAGAAGGAACAAAAACGGTAGTGCAGTATTCTGATAACGCTATAAATGTATACTATGTGGTGGTATACTAATGAATTTACAACTGTTTTAGGAGTTTTACGAATACTCCTCACTTTGTTTACCCTATCACCCTGTAAAAAGAACTCTACAAATAAATAATTTTTTTGTACTTAGTGTACATGGGGTTACAAGTAGCGTCGTGACAAATATTATCGGTCCTGTACCTTTGTTGGATCTACAGGTAGTCGTCTACTTACCTATTCTTTCGACACCATGTATATGTGTTACCTCATAATGAGTCGGCATTTTTTCTTAAGTAAACTTAGTCAAGACTACTCTACCTACTTTGACCTCGGCTAATATGTCTCACTTCATTCGGTCTTTCTTTTTGTGGTTATGTCATATGATTGTGTATATATACCTTAAATCCTTCTACCGTTACTGCTGGGACATACGTTCTGTCCTTTTTTCTGTGTCTACACATATTGTCTGAAAACCTGAGTCTCCCTCTCCCTCTCCCACCCTACTAAACCCTCTTACCGTAAGATTGTACATATGATAGTACATTCTTAACTTAGCGGTCAGATACAGACTGCGTCCTATGTCGTACGAACCCCGACCACGTACCCCTACTGGGTCTCTCTACAATACCCCTCCCTCCACCCTCCCCCCAAGTACAAACCCTTGCGTACATTCTTAATTTCTAAAATTTTAATTTTTTTATTTTTTGATTTTTAATTATTTATTTATTTATTTTTCTTTTTTTTTGTACTTAGAGATAATTTCTATACAATCACTTAATTCCCGTATAGTCACGGAGACGTCGTATTTATTGTGACCGAAATCTAATACTTCGTAAAATGTACAGTCGAAAGTCACGTGAACTCGTTCTTCTCACTCCGATAATCTCCATATTTAGACTTAAACGAGATTAAATAATTTTCCCACTCGGTAAATATTTACAACCACGAAATACATAATAATCTTTGTTTAAAGAACACTGTGTAGGGGGTTGATACGAAGGTATATGACAGGACGTGTGCCTCCGGTCGGAATATTAGATCTCATCTTCTCTCTTCCGATAAGATAGATAATCTCTGTACCGAAGTCACAAATCTGGGACACGTGAAATTTCTTGGACTCTCGCCACTTTTCGTGCACTCTAGACTTTGTGTACGGGGTCTTTTTACTATTTTATTTTAATTATGAACAAATTTATTTACAGATCTATTATGTTGATCCGTTTTTCATTAACTGAGTTGAGGACATGTAAATAGATCGTCAATATAGACTACACCAAACACCCACGTAAAATCATACAACAATACTCTCAATCTTCTTAGAAGGTTTTATTTCTACGTATTTCTGTACTTTCCGAAAATATATTGGGGAATCTCTCTCTCATCCGTATTGATTTTTTATCTCAACCCACCCTGAGTGTCCTTCTTTTCTTCTGTGATCCTTCTTTCTCTCTCTCGTCTCAGACCAGTGCCCGACGTCCCTTCTTCACCGAAGTGAAGAGGACGGACCTGACTTAGAAGGGACACTAAGGGTGAGGATCAAGATGAACCAGGACCTCGACTTCGAGACTACGAGTAGTGAGACGGTATAGGGACCCCTAAGACATTTATTACCTCTATTAGAGACAAAAACGAAACTGTCCATATACAAAAAGTTTCATGAACTCCCTTCGGATCGTCCGTCAAGACTGGGTTGATTCAGGTAGTGACACCTGAAGGGACCACATGGTGGAGTCGGGAGTCTAGAATAAAAAAAAAAAACGACTTGGCTCCCCGTACACCTTGAAGTGACCGATCTCTCGCTTGGGAGTAGGGGGCGTCGTCTTCACACTTCAGAATTGGTGATCTGACGGTCTCTTCAGGGGGTCCAGAACCAAGACTCTGTGACAGACTCTCTATCCAAAAGAAAAAAGAGAGAGAACCGTGAAGAGAGTAGGGAAGGGGAGAAGAAATAGGGATCTTTTCTTTGAAGGAAACCAATATAAATCTACTAAATTATAACGACTTATACGTAATTACACAAAACGAATCACTTTTATTATGTTATCCTACTACCGGTTTGTCCAAATATTTATTATTACTAGATGACAAGACTCGTGAAATATACTTAATTGAGTATATTAGGAGAATTAATGGAGTATTCCCGAAGGGACCACCAGTCTACTATTTCTTAACCGGACGTTACGTCCTCTGAGTCAAAACTAGGGACCCAGTCGTTCTAGGGGACATCTTCCCTTGCCGATGGGTGAGGTCATGAGAACGGACCTCTTGAGGTACCTGTCTTCTCCGACCGTCCGATGTCAGGCACCCTAACGTTTCGCAGCCTATACTCACTCACTGATTTTGAAAGTGAAAAGTGGAGTATTTCAAGTAACAATAGGTGTAGAACGTTTACTCTTTTACCTTTGCACGTCTTCATTTCACCGAACGGATTCTAGTAGTTCAATCAATCCCTTCTTGACCCTTTAATTGGGTCTTCAACCGAGGTCTTCAGTCCCAGGAGTGCATGCATAGTATAAGAGAGGGTGAGTGGCACCGAGGAACGGAGTAGAGACGACAAGAAAAAAGAACGAGTAGACGTAGACCTATGAGAGAATCCCGAACCCGTCCAAGAGTGACACTCTGAAACTACACACGGAACACGGAACACTAGAGACTGAGAAAGGATTTACAGATTTTGAGAGGACGAATCTTGGGAGTCGTCTCTACTCTGCCTCGGGACCCTTCCGTGACTTACTTTACTTTCAGGAAGAAGTGTGTCCGTCTGCGGAAAAGGTCTTGGAGTATTTGTCGGTTGGTCCGGAGTGTCAGGGATAAGGTCAGAACTTAAACCACAGAGTGATGACTCCAGTATTCTATAATAATATCCGTCTCTCGGGTCCAACAATACTCCAGTATATAGTCCATAACAAATAACTCTTCCACATACAATTGTTGATCATCCCAACCCTCTTCACCACTTTTTTTAAAAGTCATTTAAAGAAAGATTCCTTTTACTTAAACAAAAGATCACCCCGAAAAAATGAAAATAAAAAAATTTTAACTTCCTATTAACGAAATGTTACAACACAATTAAAGACGATACACTGTTGTACTTATTTATTAATTTATATATATATATATAAGGGAGGGAGAAGTCGGAAAGACCACCCCGAAAACACATATATTTAAACCCCGACTACGAAGTCTTATGTCCGTCTCGTTGCGATGGTCACCGGGAAGTAGAGACACGAATAGGGGACTTTCGATTCGGAGAGGAGACTTATCTTCAGTT
Organism: Capra ibex; assembly: GCA_006410555.1. Taxonomy (NCBI): domain Eukaryota; kingdom Metazoa; phylum Chordata; class Mammalia; order Artiodactyla; family Bovidae; genus Capra; species Capra ibex. The sequence goes on along the minus strand of SJYO01033645.1, from coordinate 20,518,695 downwards.
TACTCATAGATTTTATATGACCCGACCTTCCTACAGTTTAATAATTGAGGAGACTCCGGGAATGAACAAACTCAGACCGGGACCAGGGAAGGGATACGGGTCGACCTCAGGGTAACGTAGGAGAGGTGTCGGGTAATACGAGACTCGTTCACGTAGACGTATCTCCATCCCCCTACCTGAGTATTTGACCCCGAAAGTAAGGAAGTCTACGGGAGGAGAGACCCTGGTAGACTTACGGTAATAGTCATCCAGGTAGATAATTATCATATGGTATGGGGGTTAAGAAGGGAATAAGAGAGATACCAGAGAAAGGAGATAAGGGAAGGTCTAAAATTTAGTGAGTAAGGAAGGGATTAGGATTCTCGACTGTCCGGTGTCGAAGTCTTCTTTTATTTAGAATGGACTCACCACCCTCCTCACTTCCGTTTCTTTCGGGAAGTGGATCTAAAAGAATTGGTTTCCCTTTAGACTTAAAAAACTCTCACTTTCTTGTTCACTCTACTTTTCCTCCCGATATAATCACCTCGGTCTCTCCACACATAACTAAAGGACATGAGTCTTATGAAAAGGAACCCGCGAGAATTCCTATTCCTCTAAATTTGTGTTGAAAATACTTTAGTAAAACCCCTTCTCGTTCGTTACTTATACTTGGGGAGAGTTAAAGTGGTTGACGAGGCGAGGAGTGTCGGAAATCCCTTTCAAAATTAAACCCAGTCTTACTTCCTTATATAAAAAGTCTGAGGAAGACCTAACGGTAAACGCCGAGGCAAAGGTACTCACGGTCCTATAATCCGTTTAAAGTACACTTTACAAGTTTCATTATCGGTCTATTCAAATTACACTAATTTATATTAGTTCAATTTATATCAAATCGATTATCCACAAGTCCTTCCTTTACATAACAATACTTGTACCCGGTAATGTTTCACTATACAAAATTCTTTCATAAAATTCCAATTTTAAACTCATTCGTCTCTTCTTTCCCTTCCCTTTAAGTCCAATTGTGTCTTCCTTGTTTTAGAACACCCGTCTTTTTTCATGTTGTGTCCATTCTCCAGTTTACGACGAACCCACCTTTACCATCTTACTCCAGTCTTTCCATCCTACACTGGTCAAACCTTCGTCTCACCGACCTACGTCCCACTTCGGAGATAACTAAGAACTTCTCACTAGCGGTGTCTTCGAGAGGGACGTTTAGTTCGTGGTTCCCAGTCTTCAGTAAAGATGTGGGTTGACTCGCAACAGATCCTCTAGTAAGGGGACGTCTCAGGGTACCAAGTCTTTGGTTACGATAGAAAACACTAGAGACTACATGAGTCTCCACGAAAGACAAAGATACAGAAAGTCGTGTGAGTAGGCGAAGACAATAATATCTCCACTAGGACTTCATGTAGTACTGAGTGTGGTTGAAGTGGGAGAAGGTGGGACGTCAAAAACAGGATGACCCGTAGGGACCCAACCTCCGAATAGTACAAACCGACAGTTATGGGAAGCCGGAGTACATATAGTGACGTCAAGACCCGTTGTCATAGGACTATCGCCAGTAGTAGTGACTCGCATTGGAAGTACTCGGGTACATGAAGAAGGAGACGTACGACCGGTAGTGCCTGTAGGACGACAGGTGGTGATGACAGGGGTTCCGGGATCGGTAGAAAACCGAGGTACGAGTACTGTAACGGAAACTACGGACACAGTGGGTTCAAAAGAAACAGGTGTACTACAAACACCCCCTCAGTCGGTAGGATAATCGGTACCGGAAACTGGCCAAACACCGGTAGACATAGGGGGACGTAATATTCTGTTACGATTGTACCGGACACCACCCTTCTTAACGACACCGGTAACAATGGGCTTCAAAGACGTAGTAGAAGGGCCACTAGAAGAACGACGTAGCTGACGGAAAGACGGTCTGGTTATAGTAGGGCGTGAGGATGACACTCGTATAACCTCACCGGGCGAACCGGACACGACTGTAGTGGTAATTGTAGACCATGCCGAAGAGTCACGGGTAACAGTACCAGTAGAACCTGCACTAGGAGTAGTGCCACAGTATGAGTGACTAGGAGGCTCGCCACAAAGTAAACGGGAGGGTCCTACGAGCCGTGTTCCGGGAGTCGTGGACACCAAGGGTGGAGACACAGTAGGAGTACAAAATACAGGGGAGGAAGAAATGTAATAACTGGGTGGCGAAACCTGCATTGTATGGAGCTGTACAGGTATAGGACAATCGGTTAGAAATACACCACCACGGGGGTTACGAGTTGGGGTAACAGATACCACAATTCTGATTCGTCTAGGCCCTGCCTCATCAGGTGGCCAAGAAACTATAATACCGAACCACGAGACGAAGGAGAGACCCGATTACCAAAGGAAACTGAGGAGTGAGGGTCGAAATGGTTCCTTTGATCCACACTTCGTGTCTCTAAAGGACCTGACTCTCTCGAAAAGGAAGGGAAGGAGAGAGAGAAGGAAAAAGAAGTAGAAGGAGGACCCAAAAAGTCTGTGAGGTTCGGAGGATAGAGACATGCAGATAACTTAGAACACGTCTAGGGTTTTACATACATGACTCAATAATACCTGAAAATAAACATGGTGATGAACTGACATTTCAGAAACTTTAGTCTTTTCACACACAGTAAGTATAAACATACGAGTCATGAAGTGTTTTACGGACCTTGTATTATTTACAAACTTTTTACCTACTGTCGTGTAAATGGAGGAGTTTTAATTCTTCACGTAGAGATAATGCGTGACTTACTAGTCGATTTAATCAGGTGTCTGGGTCACTAACGATTTGGCAGAGGAATGTTTCCATCAAACCGCAGAATCTCTGTTTATTCGACGACTGTGTCGTGTCAAGAAGAATGAACAGTGTGGAAACGGCATAGAGTCTCTGGTCCCTTATTGTTCCCACCTCCTTTGTCCCATGAGAACTATAAGAGAATATGAACCGAAGACTGATTGGAGTTATAATCCTTAATATCGAGTAACAAGGACCGGTCCAACCGTTTTGACCTCATCAAAGAACTTCAATGGCTAGAACTGAGATTAAGAAAGTACGAAAAAGTCTTTTCCGTAAAAGACTTTATGAGTAAAGGAGTTGGTGTAATGAGTAAAGGAGTTGGTGTCTGACACGATTACCCAGGGGGTAGAGAGAGAGGAAGGATCTTTAGAGTAAACTCAAAGTCTATGTATTTTTAGGTGGATAGTTGACCCATAGTAGAGGTCCTATATCTTGATGGTGAGTGCCATCGAAAAGAATAGTAAGGAAAAGAATCTTTGATCTAATACTATTAACATAGTTGAAGTAACTCGACCTTTGGGACCCCTCAATGAGTCGAAGAAGGAGAGATCGGACGAGGGGTTCTTAACCAACAATGACTATAACTAAGATGATGATTTATCTATAGACCCTTCAAAAACCTCAACATACTACTAAGGTCAGGACAGGGGTAGTAAAAGGTCGACACACTTGAACACTTTAAATAAGTCACAAAAATCAAGGGTCAAAAATTCAGACATTTTACTCTCATCTTTCTCTTTGAACACCCCAAGAACTCTTCTAATTTACTTTATTTGGTATATATGTCGTGAATAAAAATCGAGTATCATTATTCATAGACTCTTTATCAAGTGATTCCGATAGTCATAACAATCCAAAGAAAAATTGTGACAAAGATAGGTAATGAATATAGGGAATAGTAGAAATTGTAGTCTATAACGTAATCAAAAATTTAACTAAAGTTACAAAAATTAGAAAATGTGACACTGGATTTGATATTTGACTGGGTTTCAATTCGTAAGATTTTTCGTACCGGTTAGTATGATGAAATACAGTTTATGTCAGAAGTAATGAATATCTGCACAAAAGGTGTCTTATAAGATATCTTTATTATCCATAGTATTACCTACAAAATATCTTTTAAAGGTATCAGTTTATTCGTACTTTTTACGACTGTGGCACTCAGTACGTGTACCGATAGGTTCTCTCCCGATCTCAAAAGTCGGAAAGGGTGTGTAAACACTGGTATCTATAAACATAGGTACAAATATATTGAAGAACAATCGTGTAGTTAAATGTGACCATTTCATTGGATCACAAACTAGTCGGTGTTAAACCTTCAGTATCCTGGTGTCTCATTCGATCGGGACTAAATGAAAAGATAGTAATGGAGTTTTGTGTAGTGGTACATCAGCATGTAATTATGTATTATATCATTATAATTGCTATTATTATTAATATTGTTTCGATTACAAATCATCCTCTAGTAACATACGATCCTTGGCACAATTCACGAGACGACGTAATTTAGTAAATTAGGAGTCTCTTGGAGTACTCTATCATGACAACGATGGAGACAAAATATGTGCCCCGTGGTTTTCGAGGCGATCCTATTTATTAGTTCTAGCGTGTCGACCGTCTACCATCTCGGGATTACAGTTGAGGAGAAACTTCAGAAACGGTTAGAGGGGGTTGAGTCTCCACTAGTTGAACAAGAGACCCAGAGTGTCGTTACCGTAAATACCAAAGTCGAGTAATAATTAGTGAGATACTTTGGTACTCTTGAACTCAAGACACTCCTGTCTCTTAAACAGAGTAAGTAATAATACCAAGAACTTAGACCGTATCTCCAGTTATACATATAATTACCTAACTAATTAAACTTTACAACCACTCCAGCAACTGGAAACCTGTAAAGTAACAATTCATCATAGATTAAAAAACTGACTCTTAGTAAACCTGTGTATGTGTGTGTGTGTGACGAATCGAGGAGGACTGGATGATAAAGAAGATATATAGGTGTTCAAAGATACAAGTGACTCTAAGTCATTATATCCGTCCCGAAATTGTAAGACACATGACTGATCGTCGTTAATCACAGGTGATCAGGTAAGACACAGACATACAATCGGTCTCTTTACCTTAACAATCGTCCACCTCAAACCTGTCTGACGACATCGATCCTTAACTAATGGGTGGGAGAGACAAGTCACTGGAGACCTCTGATCAAGCTTCCCCTAGACGAAACCGGTTAATTTACTCTACGAGAGACTTCTGGATCATCCCATCTTTAAGAAAGGAACGGATTCCCTAAGGACGTCGACTCCATATTTATGACAGGGTAAAGTGAGGTGTCAGACGTAGACCGTAGAGGAAAGTACACAACCCCTTCGTACACACTTTGACCCCATTCAAAGACTCTTCCCTTATTTATAAACAGAGTACCCTAAAAATCCAAAAGGACCTTATTTTAGGTTATTTGACAACTAGGTCTGTGACAGAAGAGTCCGGGAGACATATTTCATCATATTTATATGTGACAAGTCTTCACACATATAGAACTGTATAACTTGACGACGTCTGTAAAAACGATGTACCACGACCCTGATGTCGATTAAGGTGGTGGCGTGGGGGGGGGGTTTTTATAATGTCTCCATATTTTTTATCCCCTTGTAACTTTTCGTCCATATCATTTTGAGTGTTGAATCACATTCAACTTTATAAATATACTTTTGATCTTACAATGTCAAAATGACCAAAATTGACATCGGATGGTCTGAGGAGACAGGGACCTCAAGAGGTCTGTTCTTATGACCTCACATAGGTAAGGGAAGAGGTCCCCTAGTAGGGTTGAGTCCTAAACTTGGACCCAGAGGACGTAATGTCCGTCTGAGAAATGGTAGACTTGGTGGTCCCTTCGGGTGTTATCTTCTTTGAGTTTATTATGAAAAGTTTTATTTTAACACCTTTGTAAATTGGTAATTTTGGTGTCTTTTGTACATATCCACCAGGACTTTTCGTGTGTCAAACATGACGTGTCCAGGTGAGTATACGTCTAAAAAAAAGTTGTCATTTATGACGTTTTGTTTTGGTAGGTACCAACCAACTTAGGTGCCTACAACAAATCAACGATTCAACACAGACTGAGAAAACGCTGGGGTACCTGATATCGGGGAGTTCGAGGAGACGGTTACCCTAAGAGGTCCGTTCTTATGACCTCGCCCAATGGTAAAGGAAGAGGTTATCCCTCCCAGGTGACATTTCAATGTATGTCTAAAAGATGACAAACCATCCAACCACGTAGATTACGAACGTAACAAGTTTCCAGTTGAGATACATCCCTGAGGGTAAAAAGAAAACAGAACCCAAGGTCACACCAAGTCATGTCGTAATAGTCAGACTAGAAATAAATTTTAAGACGATAAAACAAGTAACACTATCAAGTATATTAAAACTAATTTTTTAATTATAAGGATATCTATATAGATATCCAAAAGTACACCATAGTGGTCGTGACCCTAGACTAGTAAATAAAAATACAAAAGGTTAACTATATTTTGATAATTTAAAATTATACTATGACTAAAAGTAAAGGAATGGAAACTTGTAAACAAGTATATATATGACCGGTAAACAAAAAGAACATCACACTTAACGGATAAAAATAAGAAACGTGTAAAGGATAAAAAAGAATAAGTAAATACGGTTGAAAATCATAAGTACCCGAAGGGACCACCGAGTCTACCATTTCTTATACGGAGGTCACATCCTCTAGACCCAAACTAGAGACCCAGTCCTTCTAGTGGACCTCTTCCTTTACTGTTGGGTGAGGTCTTAAGTACGGAACCTTTAGGGTACCTGTCTCCTAGGACCGTCTGAAGTCAAGTACCCAAGTGTTTCTCAACCTGTGTTGACTTGCTGATCGTGAAACCATAAATTTGTACAATTGAAAATCATATAATGTACGAAACGTTGAAAAAAGGGATCCTAAAAATAAAAACAAACTGATATAAAAATAGATTAATTTAACAAGTGAACAATGACGAATACTTTATACTAAAATAATAGAGTCCTTCTCGAAAGGTTGGAGGGTTTGTAAAAGAAAATTAAAAAGAGAATTATAGAATTAAAATTAAGAATTGTAAAAACATCAAAAATTTTGTTCACGTAGAAATTAAATAAACCTTAAAGATAAAAAATGACTCTACCCTTGACTAAAATAAAGGAATTGTTGTTATTGCATCGGGTTGTCGGGTTATGGTAATTAACTCATCCAGAAGGAAAGAAATGATTCAATTTTACGATGAAATGGTAGAAGGGAGTGTCGGGTTATGGTAATTAACTCATCCAGAAGGAAAGAAATGATTCAATTTTACGATGAAATAGTAGAAGGGAGGTGAGGGAAACCGAAGAGGACACACGTTCTAAAATCAAGGGACTAGTCCCTATCTTGTACAAGGGGGACGTCACCTTCCCACCTCAGAATTGGTAAACTGGTGGTCTTTCAAGGTTGAAATAGTGAAAAATTTAAGGTTTATATCCGTAAATAAAAATTCGACAGAAAAATAATTCGTCATGAGTAAGTGAGTTATTACCATTGATCACAAATCAAAAAGATACGGTCCGTGATATAATCCGTCAAATTACTTTCATAAATTAAATTAGGAACGTTTTATTCTTACTTATCAAGTAAAGTGTCTATTCCGATGTAAAAACTCTACACTTTTTGGACGAGAAACAATTAGTCTTTCAACCCCTTTTTTTAGTCTTAAACTTGAACTCCTTCCGAAAGGTCTACTATTTATAAATTCGAAACGAACTCTTTTCGATATTTCTAACCTTTTGAGTCTAAACACACCTCTTACCTAATACCAGATTAAGTCGACACGATCTTCCGTGACCACTGGGTGAGGTCATGAGAACGGACCTCTGAGGGCACCTACCTCCTCGGACCGCCCGACGTCAGGTACTCCATCGCTTCTCAACCTGCACTGAAGTGAAGTGAAAAGTGAAAGTACGTAACCTCTTCCTTTACCGTTGGGTGAGGTCACAAGAACGGACCTCTTAGGGTCCCTACCCCCTCGGACCACCCGACGACAGATACCCCAGCGTGTCTCAACCTGTGCTGACTACACTGAATCGTCGTCGTCGTCTCACGGATTTCCCCTGACTTCGATCTCTTCTCTCATTGTCACCCTAACACCTTCCGAAACGTACGATTAGTAATATATCGAAAAGTGCTTTTACCCCGGTTTCCGCTTCTTCCTTCGGAGGCGGGGAGGGTTTTGACTTCGGTTTCGTTTCCGAAACTTCCGGTTCTTTCGTCATGACTTTCCTCAGGTGTCGGGGGGCGGGGCGGTGTTCTAGGTCTGTAGTGGGTAAAAGACTACTGGGTTTTGCGACTCCGAGACCTCCGTCGGAGTCTTTTTGTAGACATTCCTCCTCGTTCGAACTAGTGATACGGTAGTTCAAGAGAGAGTGATGACTCACTCAGTACTTCTTCTATATCTAGGTGGACGTTACACCCTCTGGACTCAAGTTACAGACGTAACCCTTCTAGGGGACCTCTTCCCTTACCGATGGGTGAGATCAGAGATCATAAGACAGGATCTCTTAAGGTACCCGACATATCAGGTACCCCAATGTTTCTCAGTATGTGTTGATTCACTGAAAGTGAAAGTGTGTATGTGTGTGTGTGTGTGTATATATATATACATACATACATATACACTGAAGGGACCACCGAGTCTACAATTTCCCAGACAGATGTTACGCCCTCTGGATCCAAGCTAGGAACCCAACCCTTCTAGGAAACCTCTTCCTTTACCGTTAGGTGAGGTCATGATAACGGACCTTTTAGGGTACCTGTCTCCTCGGACCATCCGATGTCAGGTACCCCAGCGTTTCTCAGCCTGTGCTGACTCGCTGAAGTGTAAGTGTAAGTGTATGCATATACATACACATATATTAATACATTCCCGATATTATCCTTTGTATCTTTCTAAAAAACAAAACAAAACTCGTATGGTGGGTCCGACGTCATGTCGACTACCGACACCTCTCCAACTCCAACCCTTCGATCCTCTCCTCCTCTGATCTGATGAATACTTCGATAGCGTTGTCTCACCCACTTCCTACCGGTTTCGGACTCATCTTCGTACATTCACTCTTACCATTCAATGTAGATATAAGATCTGTAAAGACTCAACACTAGTCCTTGGATACAGATATGAATACAAACGTCGTGATCCGATCTTTCACTTTCGGATTGTAATATATACGATTCAGTTCCGTAATCACTAACTAAAGTAATAGATTGTAAGTTGAAATCACTTTGAATACCGACGAAGACGAGTTACTGAGGATTAAAGACACCAGAAGTACCTCTCTGAGGTTTTCGTCCGTACAAACCACGATTGGAGTGGTGGAAGGTGAAGTGACACAAACAGGATGAACCGTATGGTCCTGACCTCTTGATGGTGTGGACCGAGAGGTAGGGGAAGACGGACTACATTTAGTGACGTCAGAACCCTTTACCTCGGGAGTAGGAACAGCAGGAGTTACTTACGTGAAAGGTACTTGGATACATACAGAAGGATAGGTACGACCGACCGTGACTGTAGGACGACAGGTGGTGGTGACACGGGTTCCGAGAACGATAGAAGACCAAGGTACGACCCTTCTAACGGAAACTACGGACGTAGTGAGTCTACAAAAAGTAGGTGAAACGGAAACATTGACTCAGTCCTTAGGAAGACCGGTGCCGTAAACTGACGATGTACCGGTAAACATGAGGAAACTCCATGTCTCGGTAGAATTGAGGAGTCAAGTCAAGTCAACGAGTCAGCACAGACTGAGAAACGCTGGGGTACCTGACGTCGTGCAGTGCGAAGGGACAGGTAGTGGTTGAGGGTCTCGAACGAGTTTGAGTAAAGGTAGCTCAGTCACTACGGTAGGTTGGTAGAGTAGAGTTGAGAATGTCGCTAGTATTTTTACTGGGACCGTTAGACCCCTGCCTTGGGACCCCGGTAAAAGGGATAGTATAAGAACGACTTCTCCGACGGTATGACAACTTGGTTGCAGTAGGGGGTGAGTATGACACTTGAGTAACCCCATCGGTTTGACCGGACACGACCGTAGTGGCAGTTGTAGCCCATACCAAAGAGTCACGGTTACCGTAGTCAAAACCATCTACAACGCGAGTAACCATAAAGGATGTGAAACTAGGAGGTTCGGTACAATTCTGAAGGAAGGGTCCTACGGACCGTGTTCCGACAGTTATGAACACCAAGGGTGTCACCTAAATAAGAGGAAAAAAAGTAGGGTAGGAAAAAGTGAAAGGACTGGATAGTGAAATCGTTCTTATAAGACGGGGGTTATAGATATAGGAAGACCGTTTAGAAATACATAATTAAGGGGGGTACGAATTAGGGTAGTAGATACCTCGTTTCTGGTTCTTTTAGTCCCTGTCACACCAAATGTACGATAGATAACACCCCTTCAGAACTCTTTCGAGTACCGAGGAAATGTCAAAGGTTTCGTTGTCTTTTTTTCTCTTGAATGGTTCAAGGGTTTAAATCTACGATATCACATAACGTCTTCTTACGTGTGCCCGAGACCTTATTTTTACGTAGACCTAAATTTAGGACCGAGGGCATGAAAGACTTAAAAACTGGTACCCATCTCAGAGTGAAAAACCTTTAAATCAGGATTGGATATTTTACTTTACAACACGGATCTGAGATTCCGAATTTAATTGAGACAATTGAATTTAATCGAATTTAATTTAACATTTGTTGTACCATGTAACGAATAGTAAATCACCTGAGAGTTACAATCGATATCAAAATTGAACTTCAAACAACGGACTTCTACAAAATCTAAAGTATATATACTCTAAAGGTGACAAAGGTCTCCGAGGAGACGGAGGACGAATGGAAGGTTCTTGTAGTAGTGGAGGTTGTGTTGACGGTAGTATTGGTCTTCAAATAAAATGTTTATTCTAATATATTACTTATATTTTCTCACACGAATTAGGGTAGTAGATACCTCGTTTCTGGTTCTTTTAGTCCCTGACACCGAATGTACGATAGACAACACCCCTTCAGAACTCTTTAGAGTACCGAGGAAATGTCAAAACTTTCGTTGTCCTTTTTTCTCTTGAATGGTTCAAGGGTTTAAATCTACGACATCTCACAACGTCTTCTTACGTGTGCCCGAGACCTTATTTTCACGTAGACCTAAATTTAGGACCGAGGACATGAAAGACTAAAGAACTGGTACCCATCTCAGAGTGAAAAACCTTTAAATCAGGATTGGATATTTTACTTTGTAACATGGATCCGAGATTCCGAATTTAATTTAGACAATTGAATTTAATCGAATTTAATTTAACATTTGTTGTACCATGTAACGAATAGTAAATCACCTGAGAGTTACAATCGATATCAAAATTGAACTTCAAACAACGGACTCCTTCTACAAAATCTAAAGTATATATACTCCAAAGGTCCCAAAGGTCTCCGAGGAGATGGAGGACGAATGGAAGGTTCTTGTAGTAGTGGAGGTTGTGGTGACGGTAGTATTGGTCTTCAAATAAAATTTTTATTTTAATACATTACTTATATTTTCTCACAAAATTTTTAATATGACAACCCCATACCTCTAAGGAAATTTTTGATTCTTATGTCGATGGTATGTTGGGACATTAGACTGAGGATCCGTATATAGATGTCTTTTTGTACTAAACTTTCCTATGTACGTGGGAGTACAAGTAACGTCGTGACGAATGGCATCGGTTCTACACCTTTGTTGGATTTACAGGTAACTGGTGTCTTACTTATTTATACTTTATACTTCGTAATCTCACTTTCTCCCGAAGGGACTACCACGTCTTCAATTTCGCAGACGGACGTTACACCCTCTGGACCCAAGCTAGGGACCCAGCCCTTCTAGGGGACCTCTTCCTTTACCGTTGGGTGAGGTCATAAGAACGGACCTCTTAGGGTACCCGTCTCCTCGGACCACCCGATGTCAGGTGCCCAGCGTTTCTCAGCCTGTACTGACTCGCTGAAGTGAAGTGAAGTGAAGTCTCACTTTCTTCAGTCTGTGTTTCTGTGCATGATATTTCGAATGTACACCTTAGATTTATTTGGTTTGAGTGTCCTTGTTACCTTAACACTAATGGTCACAGATCCTTCACCCTCTTTACCTTTTTACAACCAACTTCACATATTTGAAGGTCAGAATTCTGTTAATTCAAGACCCCTAGATTACATGTTATACTATTAATATCGATTATTACGACATATTATGTGAACTCTTAACGAATCTCTCATCTAGAATTTATAAGAATAGTGTGTGTGTTTTACTATTAGTATACTACCCCATCTCCACAATCGCTATGATACCACCACTAGTAAAACTTTATATACTCTCATAGTTCAGTCGTATAACATGTAGAATTTGAATGTGTAATGTACAGTTAATTTCGTTGTCAATCTTGACCTGCACCTTGTTGTCTGACCAAGGTTTATCCTTTTCCTCATGTAGTTCCGACATATAACAGTGGGACGAATAAATTGAAGATACGTCTCATGTAGTACTCTTTACGACCCGACCTTCTTCGTGTTCGACCTTAGTTCTAACGGCCTTCTTTATAGTTATTGGAGTCTATACGTCTACTGTAGTGGGAATACCGTCCTTCACTGCTCCTTAATTTTTTGGAGAACTACTTTCACTTTCTCCTCTCACTTTTTCAACCAAATTTCGAGTTGAAAGTCTTTTACTTCTAGTACCGTAGACCAGGGTAGTAAAGTACCCTTTATCTGCCCCTTTGTCACCTTTGTCACAGTCTGAAATAAAACCCCCCGAGGTTTTAGTGACGTCTACCACTAACGTCGGTACTTTAATTTTCTGCGAATGAGGAACCTTCCTTTAACACTGGTTGGATCTATCGTATAAGTTTTCGTCTCTGTAATGAAACGGTTACTTTCAGACAGATCAGTTCCGATACCAAAAAGGTCATCAGTACATACCTACACTCTCAACCTGACACTTCTTTGAATCGTGACTTCTTAACTACGAAAACTTGACACCACAACCTCTTCTGAGAACTCTCAGGGAACCTGACGTTCCTCCAGGTTGGTCAGGTAAGACTTCCTCTAGTTGGGACCCAAAAGAAACCTTCCTTACTACGGATTTCGACTTCGAGGTCATGAAACCGGTGGAGTACGCTTCTCAACTGAGTAACCTTTTCTGAAACTACGACCCTCCCTAACCCCCGTCCTCCTCTTCCCCTGTTGTCTCCTACTCTACCGACCTACCGTAGTGACTGAACTACCTACACTCAAACTCACTTGAAGCCCTCAACCACAATTGTCCCTCCGGACCGCACGACGTTAAGTACCCCAGCGTTTCTCAGCCTGTGCTGACTCACTGACTTGACTTGACTTGACTTCGGACCTTTTTTTGTGAACCTCCTATCCATAGTCATCAGTAAGTCGACTGTTATAATAGTAAAAAGGAAAAGACACACTTACCGTTCATTACAAAATAACACAGTTTATTGATCTTTAAACTTCAACATACGAATGATTATATCAGTGACTAAAAGTATTAAAAACTTATTACTTTTCGTTTAAATTGAATTGTCCTAAATTACTTCTATTTACTCTAACACAAACCCCGTTAAGAATTCGACGGTTCATGAGATATATGTCATAATTTTAATAAGAATACGGGGGAGGTCTACCTATGTACTTTCGTTAACCCAATTAGACCTTCGGAGCAGTCACTAATGAAGATAAGAGGAGGATGTGAAACCTCAGACTTTAACGACTAGTAACCACCTTCTCAGTTGTACTGAACAACCTTTTCTCAAGTTGAAGAGAAATGTGTTGATAGAAATTTGTGTCGAGAGTTCAGATGGGTAGGACCAAATTCCCGACTAATGAACTCCAAAAGACGAAAGTACAGGACGAGATGTAATTTGATGTATAAGACTCACCAGTGGATTACCAAGGATGGTGACGAGGTGTCGTCACCTCTTAGATAGAAGGTTCCTCGACTACGATGGGTACACACTTAATGAGGTGTTCGGAGTATTTCGGACAGGAGTCATGTATCAGGTCTTAAAAAAAAATACATATATAGTTCTTTCTGTGATTTAGATAACAGGACACTCAGTAAGTGTATCTTAAATAATCCGTCACGACCTCAAGTCTCAAGACACTATCTGTGACTGAAAATGTGTCCAAACGACCTCTCTCTTTTTGTCATTTTTAAGTAAATCTTGGGGGGGGGGGGTGGTTTCCGTGAACCTTAATAAACGGGTTCTAAACTTAAAATAACGTTTTTAAATTTTATAATGAGGGAATACCTGACATGCACGAAGGGACCATCGAGTCAACCATTTCTTAGACGGATATTAAGTCCTCTGGGTCCAAACTAGGGACCCACCCTTTCTAGGGGACCTCTTCCTTACCGATGGGTGAGGTCATAAGAACGGACCTTTTGGAGTACCTGTCTCTTCGGACCTTCCTACGTGTAAATTACATGTAAAAGAAGATAAGAGAAAGTTGAAGCAGTTGTAGGGTCAATGTCTACCATTATCCCAACAAGGGTCACATGTTTGCTCTCTTTTTTCTCCCTCCAATCTATTTAACGTTTCTGTGACAAGACACAAAATGTAACGTCAATTGGTTCTATCTTGTCTCCAACATTCATTTTAACCTCAAATGAGGTTACCATTCGTTTTAACCTCGAATGATAGAATGGTCTAACTTCTTTCTGATTCTTTGATTCTTCCCATTCCTATACTTCAGATCAGTTCCTATACCAAAAAGGGGTCACCAGTACATACCTGTACTGATATTTCTTTCGACTCGTGTCTTCTTATCTACGAAAACTTGACACAACAACCTCTTCTGAGAACTCTCAGGGAACCTGACGTTCCTCTAGGTTGGTCAGGTAGGATTTCCTCTGGTCAGGACCCACAAGTAACCTTCCTGACTACAACTTCGACTTTGAGGTTATGAAACCGGTGGACTACAATTCTCGACTGAGTAAACTTTTCTGGGACTACGACCCTTTCTAACTCCCTGTCCTCCTTTTTCCCTACTGTCTCCTACTCTACCAACCTACCATAGTGGCTGAGTTACCTGTACTCAAGCCCATTTGGGGCCCTCAATCACTACCTGCCCCTCCGGACCACATGACACCAAGTACCCCAACGTTTCGCAGCCTGTGCTGACTCGCTGACTTGACTTAACTTGACTTCCTATACTTTGGTACTCTTCATACCCTTGATTGGGGGAGGTAAACAGTAGACAAAAAATAGACACACCGTTTTGTGAACTTTGTTTATAACATTTAGTTGATATGAAGTTAAAATTTTTTAAGTACTGTTTTTCTACGTCTATCCAGATCTGAGACAACTCTAGTAAAAGTAGGTGAGTAGTCCCTTCCAATATATTATAATTTGATGTTTTACTTCGATAAAACCCCGTCCACCAGAGTAATGGAAAGAAGGTCCTTCGAAACACAAAAGTTATGTTTAACCGAGGTATATACCACTCCCTCCAATCCGAAACAGTTCGGTGTCTTCTTAAACAATGTAAGAACGGTATGTGTTAGCAAAAAAATGATGCGACTTACTTTTAGACGACGAAAGTGACAATCTGTTCGTAAACCGTTGTAATTTTTTATATTAACGAATTAAGTACACGATATTTAAATGGGAAATTTCGTATGTCAAGTTATCAAAAATCATATAAGTGTCAACACGTCGATAGTGGGTGATAGATTAAGGTCTTGTGAAAATAGAAGTGTTTTTCCTTAGACAATGGGTAATCGTTAATGGTAGTAAGGGGGTCGTAGGGTCGGTGGTTGTCTGTGATCAGACGAAAGACAGAGATACCGAAACAGTAATTCGTGTAAAGTATATGTACCTTAATATGTTATATACTGGAAAATACAGACCGAGAAAATTAATCGTATCACCAAAAAAAAAATTTCAAAAAATAAAATGAAATGTTGTGACATAACCAAAATGGTATGTAACTGTACTTAGGTGGTGCCCACATGTATTTAAGGGTTAGGACTTGGGGGGAGGGTGGAGAGAGGGGTATAGTAGAGAGACCCAGTAGGGTCACGTGGTCGGGGTTCGTAGGACATAGGACATAGTGTGCATCTGACCGCTAAACAAAGAATGTACTATAATATGTACAAAGTTACGGTAAGAGGGTTTAGTAGGGTGAGAGAGGGAGAGGGTGTCTCAGGTTTTCTGACAAGATATGTAGACACGGAGAAAACGACAGAGTGTATGTCCCAATAGTAATGGTAGAAAGATTTAAGGTATATATACACAATCATAACCACAAAAGGAAAGACCGAATGAAGTGAGACATATTAGCCGAGGTCAAAGTAGGTAGAGTAATCTTACCTAAGTTTACATAAGAAAAATTACCGACTCATTATGAGGTAACACATATACATGGTGTCGAAAGAATAGGTAAGTAGACGACTACCTGTAGATCCAACGAAGGTACAGGACCGATAATATTTGTCGTCGTATCACGAAAATTCCAAGTATTCATAATATAGTACATTGTAACACAGTCATGAAGTAAGAAAAAACAACAACTTATTATAAAGTTATATACCTATACGGAACAAAACAAATAGGTAAGTAGTTGACTACCCGTAAAGTCAATATAAGGCATACACGTTGAAAATTTATATTTAAGAAGAGTAACTTTTGTTATACATATCAAGATGAATCCGTCCTTGATGGAGAACATAAATAAAAGTAAATATAATAATTTTTTTGGTAAATAAATAAACCGACGTAGTCAAGAATCCTAAAAAGTAACACGTGTCCGAAAGATCAACACGGACTGGGACACTATCGACTCTTCAAAAAGAAACGTATCAGGAGACCGACCTACCGGAGTGGTAAAAGTTGTTCCTGATAATCTCGAACCGGAGTAGAGGGACCGGAACAAGGTCTATGTCGATAATTGGGAACGTGTTCACTTCTTTGATTACTTCTATTTCTGTCCGTTCAACTCTTTAGGTTCCTATCACTCGGTCTCATATCAGGTCCTGTCTTAGGATCGTCCCACCCGACGGAGGGAATAAGGGGAGGGTCACAGAACCATAACCGACTAAAGGAATGATGACGTCTCCATGGCACTTCGCGGCACTTCGACAGTAGTCCAACCACACAGGAAGTCCCGACGAAGGTGGGTACCGACGACGGCGGAGACAAATCTACAAACACCGAGTCGCGTTTAGATAGGGGGAGGGATGGTGAGGACCCCAAACCCCTGATGTAGTGCCGACACTTTACTGGACTAGAACGTGACTCGGAGAGACCGAGGGACGAACTCAGTCCAATAACAAAATAAGGTCGTTCTCCCTGGGAACCACTGAAACCCCCAAATAGAACCAATAGACACTTGGTAGGGAAAGTTTGGATTAGAACCCTCCGTCATGGTGGTCTACTTGTCAAGACGGTCCCACTTAACATCCATATTCGACACAAGAGTCCTTAAAGGACCGACAGGTCTTCAATCCCTAGACTCGCAGGTGGAGTTCCCCGTGTCCAAACTAGGATTCCAGGACATACCGACCTTTTTTTTTTTTTTTCTACACAAGAGGGAAGATAGGTGTCAACCCAAAGAGGGGTGAGTAAGATCGTTCATTTCAGTCAAAACAATATTACACTGTGTACGATGTAATATTTCAGAATTTTTAGTGGTACGATACGTTTAGGGTGTACTTTAGGTATCCTAAATACCTTCTTACCTCAATCCTCGTGTCATACGTTTTTGAAACAGTTACCGTACATTTTTTTTCTGTCTCTTTTTTATATTTGTCATGGTCTCAAAATGTGTACAATTTACTAATTCTTGTTATGTTTATGATGTTTCTTATGTTATGAAACTTTTTCTGTACCTCAAACACCTTCATCCATTTGTCTAACGTCGAACATTCAATAAAACTTCACCATCTTTATTGATAGACTTTAGTTTACCTTTCAACACTTCACTTACCTCCATCGACCATCTATAAACCTCACACACGACTCACACACACAAAACACATGAAGATTGCATCAAACAAAAGTCGAACTACGTCGAAAGAGGTAAGTTGGGCACAATGATCACATGTTTTAACGGGTTCCCGTTTACACTTTAAGTCAATACGAGTTTAACAAAGTTTTGTATAGTAACCAAAACCCTGTATAAACATACAAGTTTGGTTCACTGTGTCGTCTTGACTCACATACATTAGTGAAAGAGGAGACAGTTGTCTGAAGGAAAGAGGGTATAGTACTTGGAGTCATTTACTGACAGTTGAATTGTGTTGAGACAAGGTGTATAAATAGGGATCCAGAAAGGCACCCTGAAAGGTCAGAATAAAGAGATAGGAGTCCTAGACGGATAATAGAAGATTCGACGTCACGTGTACCCCCATGTCCAAAGAAAAGTTTAATCATAAAAATCAGAAGAAACCTATTTATGATTCTCACCTGAACAACCTACTATGTAAACAAGATAAAAATTAAAAAACTCCTTTGGGTATGACAAAAGGTATTACCGACGTGTTTGAAAGTAAAGGCGGTTGTCATATGTCCATAGGGGAAAAGAGGTGTAAGAACCGTTTTGAATTGATAAAGAGTTTAATGAATGTTCACTTTCAGTGCGTCAGCACAGACTGAGAAAGTCTGGGGTACCTGATATATAAGGTACCTTAAGAGGTCCGATCCTATGACCGCACCCATCGGAAAGGGAAGAGGTCTCCTAGTAGGGTTACGTCTTTAGCTTGGGTCCAGAGGGCGTAACGTCCTCCTAAGAAATGGTCGACTCGGTGTCGCTTCGGGTTCTTATGACCTCACCCATTTGATAGGGGAGACGTCACCTAGAAGGACTAGGTCCTTAGATTGGTCCCAGAGGATGTAGTGTCCATCTAAGAAATGACTCGATAGTCCCTCCGAGTTTTTAAAACATGATAAAGAGTTTAACGAATGTTTCCCTGATAAATCTTCCTACACCAGTCATGTTCTAGGATTCACTAGGATTTACGTCAATAGATCCCGAGTATTCATTGTCGTGTACAGTGGTGGAGCTCGACACTTCCCAACTCACTGACCTAACGACTTCATCTCTCGACCGTATCTCTTCCAATGGAGATCTCCTCCAAGAAAAAACCCAACTACAACAACTTAAATAAAATAGAAAAGACCAAACTCAATACAAACATTTGTAAATACAGTGAGAAAGTACAACTAAAAGGAGTTTTTAAAACATAAACCATCATTTCTTTTTAACGTGAGTTGTCCTACTCGTTTACCTTCAACTAAAATAAACTATGATAACGGTCGTCACCCTCTCTTTTGTGTCTGGTGCAGATCTATGAGTCAAGATGATTTTGTCTTCCACCTCAACCCGACCCCATCCACAGTCCTCTTTACCCAAAGTCGGGACCCGACACGATCACCTTTTCATGATCTCCTGAAATCCCTCTCCAACTAGTCATCCCAAACAGTTCGTATACCTCAATAAGGACTCTAACGTTTCCGAAAACAGACACTAATCCGGTAGACACGAACGATTAACGACGAGAACCTTCAATCCAAGGTATCTCCTACTCTCTATCCCACGATAGAGGAAGCTACAAATGTAAAATCCTCTTTCAAGGGTCCAGAACTCTTTCTGTAAATAAAGATCCAACATTTTGACTCTTTTCTAACTGTCTTCCAAATAAATATACCGTTTTCCCATCTCTTTCTTAAATGTTCAAAAGAGTTCGTCTACAGGATTCTTATCCCTCCGATCTACGATTGTCCCTTCTTTAGACAGATTTCAAATCTGGTTCGGTAGAACCAGTGACCGATTAACGAAAAGAAAGATCAACCGTTAGAGTCTCACGACGACATAAACAAATTACGTTGGACGACGACCCCTCTATACCCCACACGGCCCCATCTAAATACCAATTCGAAGAAAAGGTACAGAGTACCCCGTACTTATAAACGTAGGTAAACCCAGCGGTAGGATAAAAGACTGGGTCAGTGGTGATAAGACCTTGTGAATGGGGAGAACGGACTGAAAACCGAGTGAAGAACCAGATTGTCACATACACGTTTTCCGACAGGACGGATGGACGAGGATGAGACGATGGGTAATTAGTCGTTCAACTAAAAGAGTACGACAGGGGGAGGGGTGAGAAAATCTTAATCTATAAAGACTTAGACTGTTAGTCATAATACAAACATCGTCAGGAAAAGGTACGTGGAAAACCCAAAGGTAAGAAAGGCTATTAAGAAAATATCTACAGAAAGAAGAAAACCTCAAAGAAATGTCAAAGAGAAAAATTTTACCGAGACGTAAACAAAACATAGTACAATATCTAGCTGAATGATAACTGATAGAACAGTCATAATGATTCAAAATCTCACCTTCCTCCTCCGACGGCACTTACGACTTAAACAGTACATCTAAGTCTTTAGAAACCTTGAATAAATGAGACCTTAGAAACTCTGGAAGAAGTACCGTTTGATACAATGTATAAAGACTTTTATAACGTACCTTTCTTACACTACATATAAAAGACAAAAGTCTTCAATCATGTAAGTCTTGCATAAGTTTGGGTTGAAAGATATCGTAAGGTAGTAGTGTCTCCGACCCTTACATTTTCTGAATTGAAAACTCAGAAAGAACGTTAGTCTAGACTTGTTGTCTGAGTAAAGACCGGTTGGTCCATACTCATTTTAAGACAGTTCTGAGGGAAATTTTATTGAAGGAAGAACAGACCTTACACCCCTACTTACACCTCATTCCATAGATATTAAATCTTACTGTCTCGTCTTTCAACGTTCTCGGACTAAGGAAGTACAGTTTTGACAACGACAACAAGTCAGCGATTCAGTATAGACTGTGAAACGTTGAAGTACCTGACGTCGTGAGGTCCGAATAGACAGGGAGTGATAGAGAACCTCAAACGAGTTTTAGTACAAGTAACTCAACCACTACGATAGATTGATAGAGAAGGAGACGGCAGGGGAAGAGAAAAACGGAAGTTGTAAAGGGTCGTACCATGTTGGTCACGACGAAATTATTAAGACTTGATGGACTGACACCACACATATACACACACTACTCTTTTTATTCGAGGTCAAACCAACCGGCGATAATAGATAACAGAGTATATGTCGGTTTGTGTTAGGATTATCAAACAATGGATTTCAATTCCTCCGTGTAGAGAGAGGAAGAACTACAAGACACGGTACACGACTGGTCAGGAAACGGTATTGTGAAGACAAATGAGAAGTGAGTGAGAGGTCTCAACCTCCTGTGAGAACAGAATTAGACTCACCAATTACTTTTCTTTACAACTTATCTCGAGTCAGGAAAAGAGAGAGGATCAGAGATTTGGTACACAAAGATACCGAGAGTTGGTACACCATTGGGGTAAAAATTTCCAGGATATAGACGTCCCTTAGACGTCAACCCCTTCCAGTCAAACTAAGTTCTTTAACGATTGTAAGTCGATTGACTGTCGTATAACTTCTTCTCCCATATGTTTAGATACTTTAAATCCGTAAGTTTATGTACAAAAACAACATAAAAGGAAAAAGATGAACGTCGGTTCCGTCTAAAGACCCTTCTATAGTGATACGTGAATTCTTTATTCCTTAATATGAAGTGGATGAACTTCCACCACATAGATGACGACGACGACGATTCAGTGAAGTCGGTACAGGCTGAGACACGCTGGGATATCTGCCGTCGGGTGGTCCGAGGTGGTAGGGACCCTAAGAGGTCCGTTCTTGTGACCTCATCCAACGGTAAAGGAAGAGGTTACGTACTTTCACTTTTCACTTTCACTTAAGAGAGTCAGTACAGGCTGAGAAGTGCTGGGGTGTCTGACGTCGGATGGTCCGAGGAGGCAGGTACCCTAAAAGGTCCCTTCTCATGACCTCACCCAACGGTAACGGAAGACTCACATAGATGTATATAATAAATCTTAAAAAGACGAATTCTCCAAACAGATAAGAGGGAATGTATAAATAAATAACCTAGTAAATAAATATAGTCTTACCTCAGTACCTATAAATAAAACATTAAATCAATATTAGGTTATGATCTTGAAGACTGGACATTTCTCGAAAAATAGTAGTGAGGATAGGAATGTTGTTGTTGTTGTTGTTGTTTTTCGACTTTTTTCCTTTAAGTCATTGAAAAGAACCTGAGTAGTCTCTTGACTGTAACGTCCCATTGAAGATGGGGGTTTAAATCCCCCTGTCCATTTCTGTCTCTTATGTCTCTTGGACCGATTATCCTCGTCTTCGATGACCTCGGTAGTTGGCCATCCTTTGAAGTTTCCATTAAATCTGTTTAGGACCTCCTACACACACCTCATCGTACTTTTACTCTTTGTGAACCTCGACATCAGAATCCCTCCGAGGTGTGAAATTTAGGTCTTTAAGATCGTCTAAGCATATCACTTCTAGGTTCTTACCTAACACTTTATTCGGGTCTCGTACGAGGTACAATCTCCGGAGGAGAGGTCCCCTTTTCTGAAATGATCTCTGTATAGGATGGACCTCACCCCCTATAAAGAGACTGAGGTCCAACAACCAATCAAGACACTGAAGTCAAGAGACTACCCAGGTCTTTTTTTCAACTAAAAAACAAGTCCAAGTAGAATTATATTCCTACCCTCACCGTTGAATTCAAGAAAAATATACAACCTTGTCTTTTCTTTAGACAGACACAAAAGAAACTGCGAGTCTAGAATCGGTGTATCAAAAATGATTAAACAATCAAAAGGTAAGAGAGAGATGGGAATAAGATGGATCCTCCTAAACAGACTCAATAGGAATAGTCGGACAACCATCTTACCTTTAGGTTAGAGAACCTACCATTCTAATCTTATTTAAGGTCATCAAGAAAACCCTAAATAAAAAGGGAGGGACTTTACAATTTCCTAGAGTCCCTGAATCAGGTTCGTGGTATACCTTTCTCTTTGTCCGTCAAACTGGGTACGTAAACATGTGATGAAAAATAGTCGACGTTATGAAGACGAGCCCCACATACCCTAGTGACACTTTTTTGTCCACCTTCGTCTACCAAGTATCTATTCGGAACAGGTATCTATATTATTTCGGAAAGACAAATTGAGTGAGACAGTTTCATTCTACTAAGTTAAGAAACTTATAAGTATCGGATTTAAAACGAACCCAAGGTTGGAGTGAGATGTTGAAGGAAGAACAAACTGGAATCCTTTCAAAGAGTTGAAAGAACGGAGTAGACGTTTTACACATTTATTGTTACCCAGAACGAAGTGTCCCAACAAGACCCTTAATTTACTCAATTATAAACACTTTACAGATCTTGTCACGGAACGTGTATCATACATGATACGTTTTGTCCACTTAATTAAACTTAACTACTAGGATGATTAACGCTATAATTTTAAAACAGGGTCTTACTGACCCGAGGTTTCGGACACGCAAAAGTTATGGTTACTATTGAAAGACGATAAATTTCGACCGAGTGAAGGATCTGTATAAGAGTGGGTCTGGTTTGTTGGAAACCTTCGGGTGAGAGTCGAGGACCCAGGATTCCCGTATGTGGTATCCCAATTCCCGACCCCCCTACTGTGATACGTCGTGCAACTCTTCTTGTCCCTACTACCCTTTGAAAGAAGGACGGTCTACCCACTGTCTATGATGTTATTATCGTCACATCTTTTTCTCTTACTCCCACTCTACTCTCGACGTCCATGAGTCCCGGAATCTACAACGAAGTCGTCTCAAGTTGGAGTCGTGACTCGCTTATTAGTTGTACATCCTTCGTTTCTGGTCTGGGTACAGTGAGGGTTGGTATTTGGTCCGGTTCCGGTTTACCATTTTAGATAATTATCACTACAGTAGTGTCCGGTCTGACCACTGGGGGTTCAATCTCGTATCCGTCACCAGTTAGAGTAAGGACCTCGTCATCACAGAGACCCGTCGTTCGTGGCCGTGACCCTACTAGTCATCCGGTAAGGACTCGTAGTACCTGTCACACTGAAACTAGTGTTTTCAGAGTCACTGATACCTTCTCATGACTTCCCCTATCGTTTACCGATGTATGGATAGGTGTCGGTACGTCTCCTTCTACGGACTGAGGTACGGGTACTTTCTCAACTACCGTATGTAGACTCGTTTCGTGAGTCTCTCTGACTACCAGAACCGTAATTTGGTCTTTTACCGGTCCTAAAACCCGTACTACCATCATCGGTCCGGTTACAGGTGGTGTCGGTTCTATGGTTCCTCCATTATGTACCCGACCACATTCCATCTGAGTACTGCCTACCACTAGTTCTACTCCTCTGACCGTGGTTCTCGATTCTCCATCTCATCTCGGTCCCCGTCCCTCTCGGTCACAACGGTCGACACTTACGGACCTTTGGGGTAATCCTGTTTAAGTCAGTGAACTTTGGGACTCGGCAACCAATATGAATCCCATCATAGGTACAGTACCCTACAGAAGAAGAGTTGTAAATAGACACTTAATTCCCTTTTGTTCTTATCCGACGCCAATCGGGTCAACTCCCAGTTTTAAGTACATCTTCCTATATTCTAAGTGGTTGCTGAGTCAAGAAAAATCGTATTGTACAGAGTTGAACGAACTCTGGGAGCCTTTTTCAAGTCTATTCTTGTTACTTTCTCGGTTTTGTCTAAGATTCTATTTCGAAAATCGTCTTATTTTCACTTCGAAATACCGAAACAAAAGAACTTTAAAACTTATCAATAAAAATTATACACCCCCAATGCTTGTGTTTCGTCTTGTGTATACGTATACATTTCTTAGGTTTGAAAGTCCTCCATTTCAAATTCCCGTCGTCACAAAAGAGATAAGAACCTCTAGAATTCTTTCTCTTATTCGGTGTTATTCTTGGAACGAAAAGAGATTTGTCGTGGACTTCGACTGTTTAATAAAGACTGTTTTGGGTAGAGTAAATTAGAAGTAGTTTATCGACAACGATAAGTGTGTACGTATCTCCTATGTCGTGAATTTACTAGTCAGATCTATTCTTAGTAAATAACTTTTGTGATTATTCGAAGTCGTTTTATAAAATTGGAAAACGTAAATTAAAGTGGTGGGAAAAGTAGTTTAGTATAGGTTTTCAAGTTATGGGAAATCCTTATGGTAAACGAGGACAAAACTAATACTTTCATTACAATTTCTATATGAATTTCGTTATAAAAATAATTTTTTTGAATAATTAAATTATAAAATAAAAATTATGTTAAATTTTTCCAATGAAAGATGAATGTCAATAATATTTTATAACCGACATAAGGGGTATACCATGTTATGTAGGGACTCGGATAAAATGTGTGTCACCAAATATGGAGAGTGAAGGGTTTTAGGGATGTAACCGGGGGGTGAGGTGGTGACCATTGGGGATCAGACAAAAAACATAGACACTCAGACAATTTCCTTATAAAAATTTAGTAGTTAAAATAATTATTTTATATATTTCTCTCTTTTAATGGTTTTTAGAAGGTGGATGAAGGTCTAAAAACACACCATAACCATCCTTTATACCTTCCGTAAATGACGTGTATAAATCTGAAAAAACAAATTCATCAAAGTACAGAACAATAACCAGGAAATTATGAACTAGAAGGAACAAGACTGTAAGAACTAAAACAAGTAAGAACTTAACAACATATTATATGAGTTCACAAAGGTGGTTTTTAACATGTACCTGTAATTCGAAAACCTTAGGTAATTATAGAATGTAAGAAAAACGATCGAATTAGACACTTATGATAGAATGGAACAGTTTATAAATCCACAGTTATAAAGGAAAGGTGTAGAGACAGAAACTAAGTAAACTACCGTAATTCTCATTCTAGTTCCGAGATAGGAAGTGGTAGATACACTTCTTACTTACTTGTACGGTAAATATCTAATATTTACATATAAAGGGTACTTTAACTACTTCTTTTTGTTACGTCAAAGTGAAAATCTTTTGTTTCTTCGTTTTTTTTTTTTGAAATTTACGTTCATTGATATTTAGTTTTAGAGTTGTTTCCATTACTACAAATTGTCAATTGTTGTAAATTAAAAGTCGTAAAAAGAAACGTTAGAAAAATATGTCTACTTCAAAACGTATTCATCTTAGGAAATAAGACACGAAAAAGAATTATATCATGTATATTTAAAGGATTAACCTCTTGAGAAATTTTCGTAAAATTCAGAATTTTTTAAATATTTAAAATATTTAATAGTTACCGGTGATTTTCAAAAGTATAAAAAACATTGTAAAAGTGATCGAAAACAAACCGAAATACACATATACATACATAAGATAAAACTATGAATATAATAAAAGAAAAAAAAAAGATACACACAAATTCGAATTAATCTTGAGAAAGTGGTTTTTAAAAACCTTCCATAGATAGTCTTTGACATTTAAAGGGTTTAAGTATACTTTTTTAAAAACAGATATAAACGTAATAAGACCCCCTTCCCCGGTACATCGAAAGTATTTTAAGAGTTTCGTAAGGTAAAATGTTTGTCCTTTGTTAATGTTCTCTAATAAGAAATGAGTTTTAAAAATGGTTAAGTGGAGAATACTGAAAGGTAGAAAATTGCCAACTGAGAAGACCAAGACACAGAATTGAATACATGTACCTCAATTAAAATGACAATTACTCTTCATAAATTTATTCAGTCAAAGATTATTAATAATCTTTACAGAAGATATAAAGAGAAGTTCACTAATAATACGGAAGAAACAGTGTATTATTTGAAAATATACGTATTTAAAATGGACCCGTTAGTTGATAAAGATAAAAAACACCAATTAAAACACGGTTATACTTTGACTTCATTTTCAAAATCAAAATATTATATGAGTTATATGTTATCTTGATATAAGAGAATAATGAATAAGAGAAATTAAAGTTTTAGAAAAAGTACACAAATAAAAGGTCTAATTGGAATCTTAAGGGTACAACTCAAGATTTTATCATCAAAATCAACCTTAATACAATTTAAATATATAATTAAAACTGTTTTTCAAGTGTAGAAATACGATAGTTCAAAAGAGTAAGTATTCATAATAAAAACAGACGTAAACAGTTTAGGATTACATATACACGGGTGTGAGAGTTAGAAGGGTTCTACTCCTATTATAGTAACGTCACAACATACCCTGTCATTGTGGGTACGACTTGGGTGACTACATGAGAAACTCTTTGTTGCTACACTTTCTATACGATTAATTCCACTAGTCTCCTTCCTATTACCGGACTACCGGAATCTATAGAACAGGCCGTAGGACAGTTACTCAGTGGCCAGGAAATGAGAAAGTGTTCACGGGTGTTTCTTCTTGACTTATTTCTACTTGGATAGAGTCTGGGTTAGTTTTCACAAAAAAAACAACAACAACAAGAAAACATGGTAAGAATAATACTGTTTATCATAAAACCTTACAAAATTTGCTTATACTGAAAAAAACATAATACATAAGGTTACTAATAAATACTGACTACCTTTAAGTAACTGAAATAAAAAAAGTCACATTAATATAACAAGAGAAATTAAAGGAAAAAGTAAGTAGGTAACACGATTTCAACACGGTAGAAATTTTGTAAAATACTCACAGACATACTGTAGGTGGTTAATTACTAACGTCTATTTCATATAAAACCTAAATAATATACAACTTCAATATAAACAAAATAAAAACAGAACACATAATCGGTAAAAAGAATTGACAACAGTTAAAAATTGTGACTACAAGAAAAAGACTACAAGATCTATTTCGTTTTTCAACTAACGTATGGAACAAAAAAAGAGAAAAATACCTATAATTAAGTAGAATTAAAAACGAAGTATAGAGTTTCTTTACCAACTTTTAAGTAATAATTACACTTTATTCATACTACCTTTTGAAGAAGTCAAAAAAACCAGTCTAAAATTGTCCTTAAGCCGAACTTACACTGAAATTTTCAATATACAGAAAGAAAAAAGACCTACATTATTTCATCAGAAAAGAAACTTCAAGGAAAAACAAGACTCTTAGAACTTATATCTTAAAAATAAAATCTGGGGAGACAAATAGTAAATAAGTACCTGTTAAAATCTTGAGTCACAGTAAAGAGAGGACAAAGGATTTAATACCTGGTAACAGGGATTTTTACACCTCTCTGACTCTTTTCCTTCCTTGATTTGCACTTTTTAGTTTGTTTTTCTTGATTGATACCTCCGGCATCTATTTAATATATTAGTTTTAGTCTCTAGTCCTGTCTTAATACTCTTGCGTCCTAAGTAGGCAGGGGAATGGGTCTTACGTCCAGTATGTAAGTAACCAAACGAGTCGAAGGCTTCCTCGAGACCTCTCGAAGAGTCCGACGTTACGGAAGACATCTACGAGGACGAGAGGAACGAAGTCAACGAACACAAACCGGAAAACAATAAGACTTGTCTAAGAACAGGAGTGACCGGTGCGGGTCTCAAACCTCAAAAACATATTTAAACTAGGGACTCTACAGATTAGGAGCACACGACGAAAGATCCGAGAGGGATGACATAAGGTTCGTAGGAAGTCACGACCTTCGGTCGCCCTCCTTAGGGCGGGCACTGTTCCAGCACTCCTTCCTTCGGACTGTTTTTCGTTCCTGCACTAGTCCGAAGTCCCACAGGGGGACCTTAAAGGACTCGTACATGGGAGTTTTTTGTTTTTAGACGGCCGAAAACATGAGACGAGAAGACTATAAGAGCCTTTTTAAGTTTAGTCCCGAAATCAGAAGACGTAAACTTTCCCTACAAAGTCAATTTGGGGAGACTATCGAGAGATCGAACGGATTGTCCAAGGGGACCTGGAGAATGTCGAACACTTAACGAATGTCGGGGGGTTGGCGTTCTCCGTGTTTCGAATTTTCGTGGAATTTCTATGTCTCGGAAAAGATTTCTCGATTTTTAGTATAACCACTGTCCAAAAGTGACAACTGAGTTACTAACGACGGTCCGGAGGTATAAGAAATAGAAAATCCGTGGACCCTTCTACAATTAGTTACATGAGCCCTACATCTTTTTCTATATATCATCAAAACTNGTGTTTCGAATTTTCGTGGAATTTCTACGTCTCGGAAAAGATTTCTCGATTTTTAGTATAACCACTGTCCAAAAGTGACAACTGAGTTACTAACGACGGTCCGGAGGTATAAGAAATAGAAAATCCGTGGACCCTTCTACAATTAGTTACATGAGCCCTACATCTTTTTCTATATATCATCAAAACTACAATCGTTGTGATCTGAAAACTCAATTAATGAAAAGAAAACAATGTTTAGTGACATGAGGAAAATGAACAATATTCAGCGACATAGAAACGATACATTCTTACATTGAAATAAATCACGAAAGACTCTCACCGTGGTCTGAAACCCTTCTAGTTGTGTTTATTCAGAAGATCAATTGTTTGGGAATAGTCTTTTTTCCGATATTTTACAATTAACCGGGAAAAACCGGTCTTCTATTACATTTAGTGGATTCTGCACATATGTTGATCCATACGTCTCTCTTTTCGGACCAAAACTAATTCTTAGACCCGACGATTGCGACGTATTGAAACACAATGGGTAACTAGAGGCACATAATAGTTTTCATATCTTTCGGAAGACTTGTTATTTCCTACCTGGTCAAAGAGCCTGATCAGAGAACCGGATCAAAGAACCCTTAGACCGAGGGGGGCACAGAGAGAGAGAGAGAAAAAGAGGGAGAGGAGAAATTAGATTAAAGTCCGACTTAAGGGTAGACC
Organism: Capra ibex; assembly: GCA_006410555.1. Lineage (NCBI taxonomy): Eukaryota > Metazoa > Chordata > Mammalia > Artiodactyla > Bovidae > Capra > Capra ibex. Next base: position 20,489,075 of record SJYO01033645.1, on the reverse strand, counting down.
TCGTCCCGCCGAGTGGTGCAGATGAATGAACGGGACCGAAAATTCTGGGGGCGCTTTCCCTCGGATTCCGCCCCGTAGGAAGCTATAAGTTCACCCGCGGGCACCGGGTTGCATGTACCACGTTCGAGGAACAGACCTTGAATTAACCGGAAGGGACACTCGGTTCAATAAGTCGGAAGAAAGAGGTGAATTAAAAGGATGATGTGACAAAGAGGGATTAGATTAGAATATAAGAATATAATTATTTGTTTATTCAAAAGTAGCGGATGCGGCAGATGCGAAGCTTAAAGGGACCTAGGTGGCCCCCACCTGGGGCCGTGAAGTCCTAGAAAACAAAATGTAACACCATCCTTATCTTGGGTTCCCGAGAATCCCCAATCGGTGAATTACAGACCCTCATCAAAGTTGAGATCAGGGTCCCGTCAGGTGGTCTACCTGTCGAAAAGTCGAGTCCTAGGACTCCCTAATGAAGTGGGAAAACACTACTTATCACGAGAAGTAATTTCTTTCAAAACTTCAGAGGGGTATAGTTTTACATAGAAATGAGGTATGGGAAAGGTGTCTAAGGGGGGGGTAAAGGACGAAGTATTTGTACTCATTGGGGAAACACAGTGACGGGATAGGAGTGTAGGATATACGTAGAGTAGAGTGACGTTAAATTAAAAAGTTATAGTGTATCTTTAACGAGAATAATTACTGGAGTTAACTGTTTTTAAACCGTATTAAAAATCTTGACTTAAAATGGACTTTGAAGAAATAAAAAGACTTAACTATTCAAGGAGGGTAACCCAGGTGAACGGAAATAACAGGAAGTTCTGTAACATGTAAAGTTGAGTCAAGTCAAGTCAGAGAGTCGGTACAGTCTGAGAAACGTTGGGGTACCTGATGTGGTACGGTACGGTCCGAAGGGACAGACAGTGGTTGAGGACCTTAAATGAGTTTGAGGAGAGGTAGCTCACCCACTACGGTAGGTTGGTAGAGTAGGAGACAGTAGGGGAAAAGGAGGGTAGAAGTCAGAAAGGATCGTAGTTCTAGAAAAGTTTACTCAGTCAAGAAGCGTAGTCCACCGGTTTCATAACCTCAAAGTCGATGTCGTAGTTAGAAAGGTTATTATAAGTCCCAACTAAAGGAAATCCTACCCGACCAAACTAGAGGAACGTTAGGTTCCCTGAGAGTTCTCAGAAGAGGTGTGGTGTCAAGTTTTCGTAATTAAGAAACCACGAGTCGAAAGAAAAACCAGGTTGAGAGTGTAGGTATGTACTGATAACCTTTTTGGTATGGAAACTGATCTACCTGGGAACAACCGTTTCATTACAGAGACGAAAATTTATACGATAGATCCAAACAATATCGAAGAGAAGGTTCCTCGTTCGTAGAAAATTAAAGTACTGACGTCAGTAGTAGACGTCACTAAAACCTCGGGGTTGTTTTATTTCAGAGAGGGACAAAAGGTAACAAACGGTACTACACTACCCTGATCTCGGTACTAGAATCAAAAGACTTACAACTCAAAATTCGGTTTAAAAAGTGAGAGGAGAAAGTGAAAGTAGTTCTCCGAGAAATCGAGAAGAAGTGAAAGACGGCATTCGTAGCACAGTAGACACATAGACTCCAATAACTACAAAGAAGACCGTTAGAAATAAGGTCGAACACGAAGTAGGTCGGACTGTAAAACGCACTACATAAGACGTATATTCAATTTATTCGTCCCACTGTTATATGTCGGAACTGTGTGAGGAAAGGACTAAACCTTGGTCAGACAATAAGGTACAGGTCAAGATTGACAACAGAGAACAGGACGTATGTCTAATAAGTCCTCCGTCCATTCCACCAGATCTTAAGGGTAGAGAACCTCTTAAAAAGTGTCAAACAACACTAGGTGTGTCAGTTTCCGAAACCGTATCAGTTATTTCGTCTTCATCTACAAAAAGACCTTAAGAGGACGAAAAACCTATTAAGTTGTCTAAACCGTTAAACTAGAGACAAAGGAGACGGAAAAGATTTAGGTCGAACTTGTAGACCTTCAAGTGCTAAGTATATGACAACTTCGGACCGAACCTCTTAAAACTCGTAATGAAACGTGACACACTCTTCTCACGTCAACACACCATCAAACTAGTAAGAAACCGTAACGGAAAGAAACTCTAACCTTACTTTTGACTGGAAAAGATCAGAATACCGGTGACAACTCAAAAGGTTTAAAAGACCGTATAACTCATTTAGTGAAAGTGTCGTAGTAGAAAATTCTAAACTTTATCGAGTCGACCTTAAGGTAGGGGAGGTGGTCGAAACAAGTATCACTACGAAGCGTTCCGGGTCAACTAAAACGTAAAGTTCTACAGACCGAGATCCACTCACTAGTGTTGTAACACCAATAGACCTAGTACTTCTAGAAAAAACATTCCAAAAAGACACATAAGAGCGGTGGAGAAGAATTATAGAAGACGAAGACAATCCAGGTATACTAAAGACAGGAAATTATACGGGTAGAAATGTACTTCATAAGGGAACCATGGAGATTAAAAGAACTTCTACAGAGAACAGAAAGGGTAAGATAACAAAAAGAGATAAGGAAACGTAACTAGTGGCTCCTTCCGAAACAATAGAGAGGAACGATAAGAAACCTTAAGACATAAGTTTACCCATATAGAAAGGAAAAGAGGAAACGACAATCGAAGAGAAGAAAAGAGTCGATAAACACTCGGGAGGAGTCCGTTGGTAAAACGGAAAAACGTAAAGAAAAAGAACACCTACCAGAACTAGTGACGGAGGACATGTTACATTGCTTGGAGACAGGTATCAAGAAGTCTGTGAGATAGTCTAGATTAGGGAACTTAGTTAAACAGTGAAGGTGACATATTAGCATTCCCTATACTAAATGTAGTATGGACTTACCAGATCATCAAAAGGGATGAGAGAAGTTAAATTTAGATTTAAACCGTTATTCAAGTACTAGACACGGTGTCAGTCGAGGACCATAACAAAAACGACTGACATACTTTGAAGAGGTAGAAGCCGACGTTTCTTACATTAGTTAGACTAAAACCATAACTGGCAGACCACTACAGGTACACAACTCAGAAGAAAACACAACAACCTTCTCCCACAAATGATACTGGTCACACAAGAGAACCGTTTTGAGATAATCGGAAACGGGATGAAGTAAAACATGAGGTTCCGGTTTAAACGGACAATGAGGTCCATAGAGAACTGAAGGATGAAAACGTAAGGTCAGGGGAGATTACTTTTCCTGTAGAAACAACCCACAATCAAGATCTTCCAGAATATCCACAAGTATCTTGGTAAATTCAAGTCGAAGAAGTCGTAATGACCAACCCCGTATCTGGCACTATAACTTACCAAACGGAACCTTTGTCTCTAGTAAGATAACAAAAACTCTGACGTAGGTTCATGACGTAAAGTCTGAGAACAACTGATACTCCCGATGAGGTAAAGAAGATTCCCTAAAAACAGGTGTCATCATCGATATTACCAGTAGACTCAATTTAAGTGGGTAAGGTAAAATCAAGTGACTAAGGATTTTACAGGTTTAGGTTAAACGGAATTAAGTACCTGGATTGCAAGGTTCAAGAATATGTTATAACAAGAAATGTCGTAGTCTGAATTGAAGGTTTTGGTCAGTGTAGGTGTCGACCTACGACAAAAACGAAACCGAGACAGAGAAGTAAGAAATACCTCAATAAAGAGGTGACAAGAGGTCATCATATAACCCGTGGATGACTGGACCCCTCAAGTAGAAAGTCACAGGATAGAAAAACGGAAAAGTATGACAAGTACTCCAAGGGTTCTGTTCTTATGACTTCACCGAACGGTAAAGGAAAAGGTCACCTGGTGCAAAACAATCTTGAGAGGTGGTACTGGACAGGCAGAACCCACCGGGATGTACCGAATTTCGAGTTGTAAGTTTTTTACTTCTAGTACCGTAGGCCAGGGGAGTGAAGTACCGTTTATCTACCCCTTTGTCACCTTTGTTACAGTCTGAAATAAAAAGACCCGAGGTTTTAGTGACGACTACCGCTAACGTCGGTACTTTAATTTTCTACGAATGAGGAACCTTCCTTTCAATACTGGTTGGATCTACCGTATAAGTTTTCGTCTCTGTAATGAAACGACTGATTCAGGTAGATCAGTTCCGATACCAAAAAGGACACCAGTACATACCCACACTCTCAACCTGACACTTCTTTCGACTCGTGTCTTCTTAACCACGAAAACTTGACACCACAACCTCTTCTGAGAACTCTCAGGGAACCTGACGTTCCTCTAGGTTGGTTAGGTAAGACTTCCTCTAGTCGGGACCCTAAAGAAACCTCCCTTACTACGACTTCGACTTTGGGGTCATGAAACCGGTGGAGTACGTTTCTCAACTGAGTAACCTTTTCTGAGACTACGACCCTCCCTAACCCCCGTCCTCCTCTTCCCCTGCTGACTCCTACTCTACCGACCTACCGTAGTGCCTGAGATACCTGGACTCAGACTCACTTGAGACCCTCTACCACTACCTGTCCCTCCGGACCGCACGACGCTAAGTACCCCAGCGTTTCTCAACCTGTGCTGACTCGTTGACTTGACTTGACTTGTACCGTACCGAGTATCAAAGTAACTCAATCTGTTCCGACACCAGGTACACTAGGCAAACTAATCGAAAGACACCAACACTAAAAGTAAAACAGACGGGAGACTACCTATTCCTATCCTCCGAATACCTTCGAAAGAATACCGTCTCTGACTGACTTACCCTTTGACCTAGAACAAGACTACCCACCCCAGTACACCGGGTAGTCTTACCCTAATTTAGAAATTAGGTTAAAAGACAACTACCCGCCCCGACCCAAGGGAGGGACAACAAAGTGGACTCTGGTTTAATACCACCTCCATTACTTCTATTACCACTGGAGGAAGTTTTCCAGGACACGTACGGGACGGCGTGAGTCACGGGGGCTGGGACGTCGTCCGGTGGTGGCTGGGTACGGAGGTGGTCTCTGCGAACATGTGAGTGTCCGTTCAGACCCAGTCAGAGAACACCCAGTGACGAGGAAAGAGGACTCAGTACCACGGGTCTTTCGAAACAAACACGGGAGGTTCTCAGACAAAGGGGTCGGGACACATTAAAGACCACCGAGATACCACCCCAATTACCGTTGGAGGAGGTTCTCTCGAATACGGTAAGGGTCCAGACGACGTAGGTCTCGGGAACGGGGACACCATCCGGTGAAGACTGGGTATGGAGGCGTCCTCTGTGAGTTTGTAAGTTTCCGTCCTGACTATCAGAGCTACCCAAGAGGCCCACGTGTGTTCCAAAACAAACTCGGGAGTTTCGTATAGACCGTCCATACCCCAAACTAAGATTTACGTTAAAACGGGAAGGATGGTAGAATGACCCCGAAGAGGAAACGGGAACCTACACCCCATAGAAAAATACCACCACTACAACTACCAACAAGTCGTCGTTCAACATTAAAACCTCAAGAACGTCTTCTACTCACTTGTAGGAAGATGTCGTGGTAGAACATGAAAATGACTAACCTTATTTTCTCACTATGACTCAAACATAAGTCTATTTTACGAGAAATTTACTCTCTACATATGAGACTAGTAAGATAGATTTAATCGTTGAGGTTGAGATATATTAAGAGACGAAATTTAAATAGAGGTACGGTGTATCGTAGAGTACTGTACGTATAACATTCAGTAAACATGCAAAAAGAAAAGAAAAAGAGCATCATTTTACATTCGAGGGGCTCTCTTACGAAAAACGGCAAAAACAAGTGACGAGAGTTGGGTCGTGAATCTAATCAAGGGTTGTGAATCATCTACAAACTATTTACAAACAGTTTACACACTTATTTATAACTCTTCTCCACATACCCTCTTAAGAATTCCTTAAATTTTCATACTACTACCATTAAGACCAGAGTATCTTACTCAAATCTTCATAAGACACACACGACACGATACGATTCAGTGAAGTCAGTACAGACTGAGAAACTCTGGGGTACCTGACATCGGGTGGTCCGAGAAGACAGGTACCCTAAGAGGTCCCTTCTTATGACCTCACCCGACGGTACTTAAGGAGACCCCCTAGAAGAGTTGGGTCCCTAACTTTGAATCAGAGAATGTAGAGGACGTAACCGTCCACTCAAGAACTGGTGATCACGACGGACCCCTCGGGTGTTCCATAAGATAATAGGAAATAAAAAACCTTATTAAATCCTTCCGAGACACAATTAAGAAATTTGTAAACTCTCTCAAGTAGTCACTTCGACAGACCCCAACCCGAAAAGAACAACCTTCGAAAAACTAATGACTCAGTTGGGAAAATGAACAATATTCAGACAAATATAAAATCTATAGAACAACTCGGTCAAAACCATCAAACATACAAAGATCTTTAAAAAGGGAAATTACATCCAATAGTTTAAACGACCGTACGTTAAAAAATAAGAGAAAATTAGGAAAAGGAAAAGCACTCGAACCATCAGTACAAGGGTACAAGTATGAATTAAAACATTAAACTCAGAAAAGAGAAAAATAGAACCAGAAAGACTAATACGGGGATCGGGACCCTTACGAATACCGGAAGATCGAGGGGTCCTTATACACCCTCGAAAAGTTTCGACAATAAACAGTTCTGTAGAGTGAGGAGTCGGAAAGAAGGGTTCGTAAACCACACAGGTAACAAACGAAACTGACAGTAAGGAAAGGTCTAGTGTCTCCGATTGTGTGAACACAAATTTATAAAAAACGGTTTACGGGAGTTCATTGGAGACGATATAGAAATATTGGAGATGAAATAAACCCCTCTCAAGACTCAATGGACTTTGTTTCTGTGTAACAAAAACAGAAAGTCCCTCGGTGGTCGACCCAATTTTTTACTGTTGTTAAGAAACTCTTGTTCCAGACGAGATGAGGAAGGTCCTGGTGCTCGGGTGTGTCCCTCGTGTCCGACGAGAAAAGTCCTTACAGTGGCTCAGTGTCTTCCTCTCTACCTCGGATCCAATCAATTTTACGGTGTCTCGAGAGGATGACTCTAAGTCAGTAGAAACATACTAATTCACGGGTGTCCCAAACGACTCGGATTAATTGATGAGATCATGTCGAATACGTCGTGCCCCATCGGTCGTCGGGGAGGATCTTCGAGGGACAATACCAAAACATCGTCTTACGGAGACCATTATATGGAGGAACACTTGTCAAAAGAGACCGTGGGACGTTCAACCTAAAGATCGTTCAAGACGACCGTGTTGTAGTGTCGTTGAAAGGGTAAGTCACACGGTAGGACATGGGAGAGGTTGTTCCTGACCTAGAGTCGGGTAACCTCGAGAGGGAAACCTCTTAGGTAAAGTGGAGGTCACCGTCACCGACAAGGATATAGACGATAAATATATTAGAAATCTCAAGAGAGACGAAAGATCCGTTAGGGAACTAAAAGGTTAAGGAACAATATCAACTATTAAGAAAAATAAATTATAAAGGACAAGTCCAATATACCGAAGGGAGAGAAATAACCTGTCTCTTACTATGTAACCCCTTTACATATGTTTTTTAATATTTGTCACTTAAACCATTTCGAAGTGTCACTTTGTTTTTATTTAAAAGAATTACATTAACACTCGATATGATTTTCGAGATTTTATGAAAACTATATCTTCTCTATACAAAATGTAATTAGTAATTGTTACTGAACTCTGATTTTAAGGTTTACTAAAGTCGTTTCAAGTCACAAGATCAATAAATACGAAACATGTTCGTGTCTCATATTTTGTTATGGGTAAAATAGTGAGAGTGTCTAAGACACCCAGTTCTTAAGTTCTTGTCACGTCACCTCTCCAAAAGAAAGATGGGGTACAAAGACTTTGGAGTCGAGTCCCCGGAGTTTATCGACCCCCACTAGTTTAAGGGTCCCAACCTTAGTGAGTTGTCCGAACCGAGGACCTGACTGTGTTAAAGTTTCGACCCGAGTCGACTCCAACGACTGACCTTGTCGATGGGTACCGGAACAGTACACCAAATCTGAAGAAAAACGTACTAACCTCCTAAAAATCACCCTCGTAGTAGATCCCTGGTTTGTAATGTTCTCCGTGTCCACCTACGACCTACACAAAAGGACCGGTCCTGAAGACAGTGTCAGATAATCGACATTCACTAAGTGATTCCGGTCGAGTTCCACCACCCGTCATTAATCTAAGTTGAAGAGTTACCCCTTAAAGGACCAATGTAAGGTTTTTTCAGACTCCCTACCTCTGAAACGTCAGTAGAAACGTACAGTATAGGTCACTCTTCGAACTATCCCTTATTTTCTCTGTCTTTTTACGAAATGTCAGAATAGAACTCGAATCGTAATCTTTCTTTTTATGACTTAGTGATGGTATTTTAAACCTTATTATGTTTTTATCTTTCAACTTTCACAGGGATTTCAATACTCATATCATCGTCCAGTTTGTCTATATAAACTATTTTGAAGATTCAGTTTATTTATCTATATATCCCTCTAGGAGGAACTATCGAGTCAACCATATCTTAGACGGACGGTACATCCTCTGGTACCAAACTAAGGACCCAGCCCTTCTAGGCGACCTCTTCCCTATCCGATGGGTGACGTCATAAGAACCCGAAGGGAACACCGAGTCTACCATTTCTTAGGGGGACGTTACACCTTCCGGACACAAACTAGGGACCCAACCCTTCTAGGGGACCTCTTCCCTTTCCGATGGAAGAGGTCATAAGACTGGACCTCTTAAGGTACCGAACATCTCAGGTACCCCAACGGTCTAAACCTGTGCTGACTCGTTAAAAGTGAGTACTTTACCTAGTTAAGTCGTTTTCAGTCTTCATTTTTTTTTTTACTCTTTTGTACTACTTTTATTTACTACTGTTTCCGTTGGTGTTTATACCTTAATACTATTTACACCGATCCAACTTAGAGGGATGAATTTACCATTCAGAGAGTCTTATCCAATTTATTATTTCTCCATCGATTACGACAAAACTTTTCTGTCCGGGTTTAATTTTATAGTTGACCTGTACTTTCATTTACGTACTCTTTTCTATTTATTCGTTAATTTTTATCACACTGTCATAATATAAATATATTTCGTTTTGTTTATTCATTTACATTATTTGTACTGTCTCCTTACAAATAATGTACGGACTTGAAGTCTGTGTCAAGTAGTTCTAATTTGTCTTCCGTGTGGAAAAATATAACGTCTCTCGTATTAATTGACGAGACTAGAAAGACAACACAGTCTTTAAAACGGGTCTGAGATCCAACGTATAACCTACAAGTACATAAAAATTTTCTCAACTCTCTGTGTAGTGGTGTCGTCAACAACCGTTACCAGACGTTAGACCCGTGATGTGTAACTGAGTGTAACACATCTTAACGAAAGCTAGACTTAGTCACCGGTGACAGGTTGTTATCACTTCGTCCTTAAGGAAAACCTCCTTCAAGCATCGGAAACAAAAACCCATCCAAAGATCCACATTGAGAATCCTACCGGACAGAGTCTACCACCCGACTGACGGACGTCCAGACGAGACGACGGGTCGTCGATCAAGGGACCACCCGACTCGAGTGTCAAAGACTGTAACAAAGTTCGGGTCACGACAGAAGGTTCTCCGACAAAAGGTTCCACCTGAGTGTCCGTATGAAGGACTCCAGAAAAAGGTCTGACACCAGATCCCATAAAAGAAACTATGTTTACTAAGTCGTCTGACACAATACGAAGAGACTTAGTGACGTAGTACCTATTTCAGAAATAATTCTTAGATCGTCTCCTTTACCGTTGGGTAAGACCAAAAGAAAGACCCTTTTAGAGTACCTGTCTCTTCGGACCACCCGATACCAGGTACCCCAGTGTTTCTCAACCTGTGTTGACTCACTCATGTGTGTGTGTGAACATGCCTAAAGACATGATTTGTGTCTCTCGTATGTTTTACTAGTTCCTAGTCTCAAGAACTTACACTTTCACACGTAAAAACAATCTACAAGTTTTTTATTTTAATCTAAATTTATTGGCCAATAAACCTCGATGAAAAGATTCCGTAAAGACCCGGGTAACAGAAGGAAAGGATCCTTCTTTTAAAACGATGTGTCAAGTTGGTAAAAAAGAGGTACACACATAGCATAGAGTTTCGTAAAAGAAATAATAGGGAACTAACAGACTAACAGTGCCGTACGACACTAAAGATCGTAAAAAAAGGACCATTCTCTGTTTCCGTCTAATGTGGGGTCGAGATAACTCTTGATTTTGAAGACTAATAATACTGAAAATTCAATTCCTTGACTTCGTAACACTCCAGAGTATTCAACGAGTTTTAGTACGTCTTTAAGACCTTGTGTCGTTCTGATTCTCCCTCTTGTCACGCTTCCAATACGTTAGTTTGAAGGTTATAGAACTTAGGGTCGAGAGTGTGAACTTTTGATGACCGTCTCCGTTCAAGATATAGGGATAAGGGTCACGGGGTCAAGGGAATCGATATTTAAATTAATTCTTATTATAACATGGTCGGAGTATCCCAGTAACATAATTTAGTTTACTATATATACATATGTATTTACATTATAGATTATACATACAGAGTCAAAAGACCGGATATTCTTCATGAATTGTGAATAATAGGTAATTAATTCTTATTAAGAATAATAACTACGATAACTCCAAAAGACCATGTTTTGAAAAGAGACAGGGAAGAATTATTTGTATACGAATTTTAAAAAAAACAATACTTTTAATGTATCCTTTTTGTGTTTATAGATTGTCAAGTTCATTTAAATATATTTGTAAAAATTTCTGAGGTAAAAGATACTTGTTATTACAATGTTGTTTGAAGAGTATTTATTTAAAAACGAATGTAAATTTGATAAAGAAGACCTATAAAAAGATTTTCATCTCAATACTTATTTGTTTAAACTTGTAAGTACTTGTAAACTATCTAAAACAGTTTAAAGAAAAACCATGTAAAAATAGTTAGATGTCAGAATGAGTGACATATCCTCATAGTCAGAGTGTGTCTGTATCTCCTGTCGTACACCTGTATCGCCCCCTTCCTCCGCTCCCTGCTTGACTCTCTTATCGTGACTTTGTATATATAATGGCGCCCATTTTATCTATCGATCACCCCTCAACAACATATTGTATCCCCCGAGTTCGTCCACGAGACTCTGTTGAATGTTCCCACCCTATCCCACCCTCCTCCCTCCCTCCGAGTTCTCGTTTCCCTGTATATATATGAAGACCGACTAAGTACAACATTTCGTTAATAGAAGGTTAATTTTTATTTAATTTTTTGTCATAGTTAGAGTCCCACCGTAGTCGACAGTCCCTGTAATGTAAAAAAGATAAGAATAAAATGTAATTGTCCTTTAAAATAGCATTGAAAGGATACACATAAAACTAATCACTCTGACTGTTCACAAGTACTAAAATGACGGGTAAAACAAGGATCATTCTCTATTTCCGTCTAATGTTGGGTCCAGATAACTCTCGATTTTAAAGACAGGAATGGATCGTGGAATTATCGTAAGATTTTGACCTCAACCTGAAGGAACCATCACGTTGTTGATTCGGGGGTACGATGTTGAAGATCCGAGTTCGAGTTCCCGGGTGTGTGGTGTCGATTACTCGGGCACACGGTGTTTATGACTTCTGGCATGTGGATCTCGACCACGAGGTGTCGTTGTCTTCGGTACCGTTACTCTTCGGACACGTCCCGTTACTTCTTATCGGAGGAGAGTGTCGTTGATCTCTTTCGGACACACTTCGTTGTTTCTGGACCACACTGTTTTTATTTTAATTTTTTTATTTTACTTCATTTGACCCCAATTTACCAACTGAGCAAAAACACGTCGGGCTCGTCGGAGACCTACGAGTCAGACTCGAGTACGTAGGATTCACGTATCTAGTGTCCCAACTCACGTCTCCCTGCTACAACACATCGTGTGACTCCTCATGTCCCTATTATCCTTCGAAAAAATAGACGTTCCACATACAGTCTATCGTGTTACTGTGGACACATGTTCTTCTCCTACTCCTACTACACCCGCGGTGTCCACGAGTCTCTAAAACGGTAATGAAGACCACTATAGTCAGAGTCGTGTCTTAGTTCCTAATTTCATGTCCTTCTTTTTTGGTCTCGGTACAGTGAGGGACAGTCCTAGGTACGATTCTAGTCAGCCATTTTAAAAAAGTGTTACTACAGTAGTGTTCGGTCCAACCGTTGGGGGTTCAATCTCGTATCCGTCACCAGTCAAAGTAAGGACCTTATAATTGCAGAGACCTGTCGGTATCCGTGACTTTACCAGTTGTCCGAGAAGGACTCACGGTACTTGGGACACCGAAACTGGTTTTTCAAAAATCACTGGTACCTCTCCATAACTTCCGCCCCTCTCTACCACGCATAGACAGGTGACGGTACGTCTCCTTCTATCGTCTAAGGTACGTTTACTTCGTCTTTACTAGACTACCGTGTCTAGACTCGTTTTGTGAATCCCTCCACTTACCGGAACCGTAGTTTGGTCTTCTATCGGTTTTAGAATCCGTACTACGACCATCGGTCCGATTACAGGTGTCGACAGTTATACGTCTCTTTTTCCATGTACCCGAGTACGTCACTCTCGAGTACAACCTACCACCAGCACTACTCCTCTAACCATGGTTCCTGACTTTTCATCTCGTATCGGTCCCCGTCCCTCTCGGTCACGACGGTTAGTGCTCACGAACCCCCGGGGTAGTTCTACTTGACCCTTTAGACCTCCGACTTTGACAACCATTGTGACCATCTTTATAGATACCCTATCCACGGGATAAGAACCAACAACAAGTCAGTGAGTCAGCATGGACTGAGAAACGTTTGGGTACTTGACACGTCATACGGTCAAAGGGACAGGAAGTGGTAGAGGACCTCGAACGAGTTTGAGTCCAGGTTACTCAGTCACTACGATAAGAACCACCGAGAGGTATTTGACTTTATTCTTTCTCCAACGTAAACTTTCAAGTCGTCTCCCAGGACTAGTCAAGTCAAGTCAAGTCAGAGAGTCAGCACAGACTGAGAAACGTTGGAGTATTTAGCGTCGTACGGTCCGGAGGGACAGGTAGTGGTAGAGGGTCTCAAGTGAGTCTGAGTACAGGTATCTCAGACACTACGGTAGGTCGGTAGAGTAGGAGACAGTAGGGGAAGAGGAGGACGGGGGTTAGGGAGGGTCGTAGTCTCAGAAAAGACTACTCAGTTGAGAAGCGTACTCCACCGGTTTCATAACCTCAAAGTCGAAGTCGTAGTAAGGGAGGATTCTTTAGGGTCCCGACTAGAGGAAGTCTTACCTGACCAACCCGGAGGAACGTCAGGTTCCCTGAGAGTTCTCAGAAGAGGTTGTGGTGTCAAGTTTTCGTAGTTAAGAAGCCGCGAGTCGAAACAAGTGTCAGGTTGAGAGTGTAGGTATGTACTGGTGTCCTTTTTGGTATCGGAACTGATCTACCTGGAATCGGTCGTTTCTAATGTAATCAGAGATGAAAACTTATATGATAGATCCAACCAGTATTGAAAGGAAGGTTCCTTATCCCCAGAAAATTAAAGTACCGACGTCAGTGGTAGACATCACTAAAACCTCGGGGTTTTGTGTTTCAGACTGTGACAAAGGTGACAAAGGATGGATAAACGGTACTTCACTACCCTGACCTACGGTACTAGAAGCAAAAGACTTACAACTCGAACTTCGGTTGAAAAAGTGAGAGGAGAAAGTGAAAGTAGTTCTCCAAAAAATCAAGGAGAAGTGAAAGACGGTAGTCCCACCACAGTAGACATATAGACTCCAATAACTATAAAGAGGGCTGTTAGAACTAAGGTCGAACACAAAGAAGATAAGGTCGCAAAGAGTACTACATGAGACGTATCTTCAATTTATTCGTCCCACTGTTATATGTCGGAACTACATGAGGAAAGGGATAAACCTTGGTCAGACAACAAGGTACAGGTCAAGATTGACAACGAAGAACTAGACGTATGTCTAAAGAGTTCTCCGTCCAATCCACCAGACCATAAGGGTAGAGAAAGTCTTAAAAGGTGTCAAATAACACTAGGTGTGTCACTTTCCGAAACCGTATCAGTTATTTTGTCTTTATCTACCAAAAGACCTTGAGAGAACGAAAAAGGTACTAGGTCACCTACAACCGTTAAACTAGAGACCAAGGAGACGGAAAAGATTTTGGTCGAACTTGTAGTCCCTCAAGTGCCAAGTGCATAACGACTTCGGACCGAACCTCTTAAAACTCGTAATGAAATGATCACACACTCTACTCACGTTAACACGCCATCAAACTCGTAAGAAAATGTAACGGAGAGAAACCCTAACCTTACTTTTGACTGGAAAAGGTCAGGTCACCGGTGACGACTCAAAAGGTTTAAACGACCGTATAACTCACGTCGTGAAAGTGTCGTAGTAGAAAATCCTAAACTTTGTCGAGTTGACCTTAAGGTAGTGGAGGTGATCGAAACAGGTATCACTACGAAAGATTCCGGGTGAACTGAAGTGTAAGGTTCTATAGACCGAGATCTAATCACTAGTGTAGTAGCACTAATAGAACCAGTACTTCTAGAAAAAACATGTCAAGAAGGCACAAAAGAACGGTGGAGAAGAATTATAGAAGACGAAGACAATCCAGGTATGATAAAGACAGGAAATAGCTCGGGTAGAAACGTACTTTACAAGGGAACCATACAGAACATCCAGAAGTATTTTGGCACGTTGAAGTCGAAGAAGTCGCAATGACCAACCCCGTATCTGAACCTATTGACACTATAACTTACCAAACGGAACCTCTCCGTGTCTCTAGTAAGACAGCAAAAACTCTAACGTAGGTTCATGACGTAAAACCTGAGAAAACAACTGGTACTACCGATGAGGTAAAGAAGACTCCCTAAGGACGTACGTCATCATCTACATTACCAGTAGACTCAATTTAAGTGGGTAAGGTCAAGACTAGTCCCTGACGGTAGTTACTGTGTCAAAGAAAATAAGTACTTACTGGAAGTTGAAAAAAAACCGAGACCCTTTATAAGGTGTCTTCTCGTTATTTCTTTCGGGTTCAATTAAGATTTGTCTTTATAAACTTATGGATAAACAGTAGTGATGAACATACAGATGTACCGGTTCATATAGTTGTTATTGGTCAATAGACAATAGATTGTCTATTGTTTATAATTATAAACAAAATGGGGGTAAAAAACGAAATATAAATTCTTTAAATATAGAATATGTTATTAAAACATAGAACGGAAACAGAGAATCATCATACGGGATTCTGTATTTTATCCGTCATTTTTAAATAACGTACCCACTTACTTACTTGGTACTTAAATTCATAATTTTCGGTACACTTTAGAGTTAAAGACATAAAGATGTAAACCGAGAAAGTATATAATGAGTCGTCATAAAATGAAAAGTCTAATAAAGTAAACTCATCTTAAATTCTTTACTATGTTACCACTATACATGTTTCTCGTATAGTACACACACACGAGACACTGAGTCAACACAGACTGAGAAACGTTGGGGTACCCGACGTCGGAGACAGGTATCCAAAAAGGTCAGTTCTTACGACCTCACCCAACGGTAAAGGAGGAGGTCCTCTAGAAGGGTTGGGTCCCTACCTTGGGATCAGAGGACACCAAGGACGTAACCGTCCGTCTAAGAAATGATGACTCGATGGACCCTTTCCCGTATCGGTAGAATTTTAAAATGAAAATTATCATAAAAATATAAGAATCACAATGTGTACGTCTATCATTTTTTTTTTTTTTTTTTTTAGTTTACTGCAATTTTTCATTTTGTTACCTTTCATTCTAAGGACACAAACCCGGAGGGTTTAGGGAAGAGAAAGTGGTCTCCGTCGGTCATTATGGTCAAAAACCCCTTAGAAAGATCTCTATCAAAAACTTGGATATCAAAAATATATATAAAAGGGTATTTTCTCTTTTTGTTTACAATCGTATGATTAGTAGGAGAAGAAAAACAAAGGAGAGGAAAAGAAAAAATTGCACAGAGTCTCTGGTGAGGTATAGTACAATATCTATACGGGGTAACGATTCAACGTACTAAAACATGGTGCATTTACAGGCTATAGAATTATTCTTGAAAACTTTCTGTAAGTTAAAAAAAGGTCATAAATGATACCATTTTGTACTAGGTTATTTTAATGACAAGTATATATAAATTGGTATATACATTCAAATAGGTATTAAAGGTGTAATGACCCACTTTACCTGGTTTTTTTTAACGATTTGACAGAAAATTTCTCCAAAAAGATGGGGAAATACTGTTATAACCAAAAATATAAAAACTGTCTGTGACTTTACAACGAAGTATCTATATGCTATCATGAAATGTGTAGGTCTTAAACGAATACTCATAGATAAAGTAGTGTAGGTACAGTATTAATTTTAAAAGTTAAATTTTTAGAAATAATAATCTTATTCATTTTTAACTATAATATTAAAACCAAATGGAAAAAGTAGTGACAAAACACTTGAAACTGATAAAAAATTGAAACTGTAAAATTTTCTAGAAAGGGGGGGGTAAATGTATGAAATCCATTAAAAGACAAAACCGAAATACATGTCGGGTAGGAAATACATATACCGTAGTACATGTTGGGTAGACGTAGTACTACGTCCCATGTAGTACTCTTTACGACCCGACCTACTTTGTATTCGACCTTAGTTCTAACGGTCCTCTTTATAGTTATTGGAGTCTATACGTCTACTGTGGTGGGAATACCGTCTTTCGTTTCTTCTTGATTTCTCGGAGAACTACTTTCACTTTCTCTTCTCACTTTTAAACCGAATTTTGAGTTGTAAGTCTTTTGATTCTAGTACCGTAGACCAGGGTAGTGAAGTGCCGTTTATCTACCCCTTTGTCATCTTTGTCACAGTCTGAAATAAAAAAACCCAATGTTTTAATGACGTCTACCATTGACGTCGGTACTTTAATTTTCTACGAACGAGGAATCCTCTTTTCAATACTGGTTGGATCTGTTGTATAATTTTTCGTCTCTGTAATGAAACAGCTGTTTCCAGGTAGATCAGTTTCGATACCAAAAAGGTCATCAGTACATACTTACATTCTAAACCTGGTATTTCTTTCGACTCAAAGGTTTTTAAGGAAAACCTGGTATTTCGTTTAGTCAGGACTTATAAGTAACCTTCCTGACTCCAACTTCGACTTCGAGATTATGAAACCGGTGGACTACGCTTCTCGACTGAGTAATCTTTTCTGGGACTGTGTCCCTTTCTAACTTCCTCCCTTCTCTTCCCCTGTTATCTCCTACTCTATCAGTCTACCGTAGTGACTGAGTTACCTGTACTCAAACTCGTTCGAGACCCTCTACCACTATCTGTCCCTTCGGACCTTACAACGTCAGGTACCCCAGTGTTTCTCAGTCTGGACTGTCACTGACTTGTTGTCTATCGATTGAGTAACAACGTCGTGACAAGTCATTTATTTGTAAGGGTAAATAACGTTACACGAAAAAACCCAGTTTATAATTTAAGTTTGTATATAAGTTCCTAGCAATGGATTGGTCAGTCAAAAGACAAACATTACGATCATGATTAACTTAATCATATAAATGGTTTACTATTTACCGTTGGGTGAGGTCATGAGAACAGACCTTTTAGGGTACCTGCCTCCTCGAACCATGTCCGATGAGAGGCACCCCAGCGTTTCTCAGTCCGTACTGACTCACTGAAGTGAAAGTGAAATCTCATCCCAAAATGACTATTAAAACCTATTAAAAAAGTTAATTTTTTTCTGACCAACATAATTTAACTTTGTATGTCTCATTATACCTTCTTGACTAATAGAAATAGAGTAACTAAGAAAGGTAAGTCTTTAAATT
This sequence comes from Capra ibex, assembly GCA_006410555.1. NCBI lineage: Eukaryota > Metazoa > Chordata > Mammalia > Artiodactyla > Bovidae > Capra > Capra ibex. The sequence continues at coordinate 20,471,163 of SJYO01033645.1, read as the reverse complement.
ACTTTTAAAGACAGTATTTACAGTATTCATCAAAATCTTAAAAAATGGAATATAAAGAAAAAATAGAGAAATAGAAAGGTTTAATCGATAATAATAGAATTTTTGGAAACCTAGTAATAACGAAAGATTTTGTAAAGTGTTTTGTATTGATAAAATGTGATGACGAAAATTTCGATTAATAAATCCTCTAAGAGGAGCCATAAATAGTAAAAAAAAAAAAAACCGTCCTTCTACGTAACGATTTTAAAGTGACCTTATTGAAATTAATTATATTCGAGAATAAATATAAACCGTAGAAAATTTTTAGAAATATTAAAAGATTTGTTATATTTCTTTGTGACTACCACTTGTAGGAACAAATCTAGACTTGAAATTTATCATACAAGGACCTCGAGAGGAGTCACACCACGACCACTTAGGTAAGTCAAGTCAAGTCAGTGAGTCAGTGCAGGTTGAGAAACACTGGCGTACCTGACGTCGTGCGGTCCGAAGGGACAGGTAATGGTTGTTCGTTCAAGCTCGAACGAGTTTGAGTACTGGTAACTCAGTCACTACGGTAGGTAGTAGAGTAGGATACAGTAGGGAAGGAGGAGGGTAGAAGTTAGAAAGAGTCGTAATCCCAGAAGAGGTTACTCAGTCAAGAAACATAGTCCACCGGTTTCATAACCTCAAAGTCGAAGTCGTAGTCAGGAATGTTACTTATAAGTCCTGACTAAAGGAAGTCCTAACTGACCAACCTAGAGGAACGTCAGGTTCCCTGAGAGTTCTCAGAAGAGGTTGTGGTGTGAAGTTTTCGTAGTCGAGAAACCGTGAGTCGAAAGAAATACCAGGTTTAGAATGTAAGTATGTACTGATGACCTTTTTGGAATCGAAACTGATTTACCTGGAAACAACCGTTTCATTACAGAGACGAAAAATTATACGACAGATCCAACCAGTACTGAAAAGAGGGTCCCTCGTTCACAAAAAATTAAAGTACCGACGTCAGTAGTAGACGTCACTAAAACCTCGGGTTCTTTTATTTTAAACAGGAACAAACGTAACAAAGGGGTAGATAAAGTGAACTTAACTACTCTCGTCGACGGTACTAAAATCAAAAGACTTATCACTCAAAATTCGGTTGAAAAAGTGGGAGGAGAAAGTGAAAGTAGTTCTCCGAGAAATCAAGAAGTGAAAGACTGTATTCTCACCATAGTAGACGTATAGACTCCAATAACTATAAACTTACGAAAAGTCTATTTGTTAGAATTGACCAAACCACTAAAATACAGATAAAGATTAAGAACTAAACCAAAAAATTTTAGTCTTTACTCACTTAATTCAGTGATAGAGACCAGTCCGAGAACCTAGACATTAAATTTGTCTTACAACAGGACGAAAGTGGTAGGAAAGTCGTAAATGATGTACCGAGGAGGCACAGTCCGAGGTTCTCCGTCGCCAAGACCCTGAGAAAGGAGGCCATCCCCAAAGACAAGAAAGATTATACATGTGAAAAGAGTGAACAAAAACTGGCTTTTCTCCCGGTCTTAACGTCACTAGTGTGATTCCTTTGTTTCACTCTTGTGGCTGTCCCTTCCTTCTTTCTCCGACCCGTTGGCCTTGCGTGTCCCGTGTGTCCCGTCCTTTACTCGGAGGAGGAGAGTGGAGCCAGAGGGTCAGTGAGGGACGATCCTCCAGAACCTCTCTAAGAGACGTATACCTTGGCGGAAGACAACGACAAAAAGTCAACGAGTAGTACAAGCTGGGAAACACTGGGGTACCTGACGTCGTGAGGTCCGAAGGGACAGGAAGTGATAGAGAGCCTCTAACGAGTTTGAGTACAGGTAACTCAGTCACTACGGTAGGTTGGTAGGGTCACTCAGTCGAGAAGCTTAGTCCACCGGTTTCATAACCTTGACGTCGAAGTCGTAGTCAAGAAGACTACTTATAAGTCCCAACTAAAGGAAATCCTAACTGACCAAACGAGAGGAACGACAAGTTCCTTGAGAGTTCTCAGAAGAGGTCGTGGAGTCAAACTTTCTTCGTTAAGAAGCGTCAAGTCGGAAGAAATACCAAAGATAAGAGAACCGATGTGAGAATGAAAACGACGTTTCTCACGTAGGAAAGGAGAGGGGACCGTAGACCCAACAACGTATCTAACCTTGAACCTCCACGGGACCTGGGAAATACAATGAGGGAACGAGGAGGTTCTTCGAGAGAGATTAGAAAAAAGAACACACGTAGTTTTGAACTACAAAAGAGTGACGTCGGACCTTTCCGGAAGTTGTCAGAATCCTCGTATAGTTTAAGTAGAGTCCCTTCTCTTCATGAGTCCGGAGTCAGGGAACCCTTCGTGATAATAATGAGTAGAGACGACTACTTCCAAATCTCTCTCCATAAAAAGGTAGACACACTGAGGTAGTTCCGGACGGGGAGGGTGTTCTGTGTTAAAAGAAGTGGGAGGTATCCCTGGTAAAAGGTCTTCTACATAAGAGAGACAAAATACAAAATGATACAGAAAAGAGTACCCAATAGACAGGGTATATTCTCGTATAAATATGAAGGAGAAGATTTATGTAAGATGGACTGAGGGGGTGGGGGTCTGGGTGAAATGTGGAACGAGACATGGGTCTCTCCCATTTCAGATAACGGGGACCTACAACAATCCAAACCGATTATCCTTCGTGACCGTCAACTAGTCTCCGTCGTTCTTCCTGTTCAACCCCCTAAATAGGGAGACTCAGTGGGGAATGTTCAGGTGAGTGACAAGACATCACGGACCCCGGAGAGGATTCCGGTGACGAGGGTACTCCGCTAAGGGAACTACTGAGAAGGTTATCACTCGAGAGGTAACGACAGGTCGGATCCCTCCCATTACGGAAACTACAATGGTCGGGACCACATAAAACGGTGGGGACGAAATAATAATAATAATAAAAATTGAGAAGGGTACATAAAACTGACAAGAGAAGTAATATGAGAGAGTTAGAAAGGAAAACGTACATAGTAGACAAAGGACAATCCTGAAACTGATTATATGGAGGACTAGAGTTTAAAGAGGGTGGGTCGTGAGAACAGGATTTAGACGAGGGAGAGAAAAGAAAGAAGGTGTTTAAGGATTTCGTGAAGAGAGTTACTCATCGAGGGTCAAGGAATGGAGAGTATAAGAAAATTTAGATGAACTCTAAATATAAGAGGTTAGAAGGATGATTTGGTTTTACATAGTTTTACATAGTAAAATTTTTGAAAAATAAAACGTAACCACACATCGGTTAATTGAACACTATCAAAGTCCACCTGACGTTTCCCTGAGTCTAAACTAAGCACCCTTCATCTGTTGCTTTGTTAGTTCACATGTTCTCCAAATAACCCCTAGTCTTGGGTACCTTTTCGTCCCTCTTCCTTTCTAACCCATTTACCTCTTCATCTAACACTACGTCCACACTCTCCCGGAGTCAGTTGACTGAGTCTCGAGATCTCCCCTATCTCATTGCAGAAAGAGGTGTACTGTGTTCATATACTCTCCAACAACTGTTTGGTCACGTATATATACTGTGACCTTTCGGTCTCTGTTCTTAAAGGTACCTATAGTACCCATAAAACTATACCGTGAGTTGGATTAGAATGTTTAACTATGAAAGGGTGTATAAACAATATTTTTATGGATTTCTCCTTCTTAGTCTAACTCCTTGAATTCGAAATATTTGTCATATATAATATTCCGATATTATTAATTGTGTCACATCATGTCCTTTTTCTTTTTTCTAATAATTTTTCTTCTCTCTCGACTTTCTATTTGGATGTACATATACTTGTGTTTCGTCACACCCTTTCCCGTCAGAAAAAAGATTTTCCATCTTCCAGATATCCGACAGGTGTCCGTTTTCACTTGGAACTAGGGATCGGTGTATTTTCAGTAAAACTCTTATTTACACTTTCCAATTTTTGTCATTTTCGAGATTTACTATCGTACGTTCTTATATAAGTATTGGAACCCCATTTATTTTTAAAGAATTTATCGAGTATTTTTTCCTGATTTACATTTCCTTTACTAATTATTTTGACCTAAAAAAAAAAAAATGGATTTTAAAAAGTAAAGAGAAATCATTTATAAATCCGTACCTGTGAGGTTACAAGTAACGTCATGATAAATGTTTTCGGTTCTGTACCTTCGTTGAATTTACAGGAAACTGTCTACTTACCTATTTCTTCTACACCACGTATATATGTTACCCTATAATGAATCGGTATTTCTGTTGTTTTACTACGGTAAACGTCACTGTACCTACCTGAATCTTTAACAGTATGACTCACTTCATTCAGTCTCTTTCTGTTTACAGTATACTTAGTGAATTCACACCTGAGATTTTTTCCGATGTTCACTTGAATAGATGTTTTGTCTTTATCTCAACGTTTACATTTTTTATTTGAATACCAATGGACCCTCCCCAACCCTCCCTATTTAACTTTCTAACCCTAACTGTGTTCGTTTGATGACATATATTTTACTTATTGATTATTCCTGGATACCATATCGTGTCCCTTGAAATACGTTATGAGACATTACAGGATATACCTTGTAATCCTATATTTTTATTCACCTATATATACATATATATTGTCTAAGTGAGACGACATGTGGACTTTAATTCTGTTCAACCTTTAGTGAATACAACAAGCTAGTGGTTCAATACCGGTTGAGAAACACTGGGGTACCTTGGGTACCTGGGGTGAGGTCCGAAGGGACAGGGAGTGGTAGAGGATCTCAAACGGGTTCGAGTTAATATGGGGTTATTTTTAAAATTTTTTAAGTCCGTACCTCAACGATCCAATACACTATTCGTATACAAATTAAAATAATTTTACGTAGATGGTTTAACAAAAGGTTTCACCAAGATGGTAAGATGTAACAATGGTCGTTAAACTCTCAAGGTCAACGAAACGTAGGAGTAGTCGTGAACCATACACACACACACAATCAACGAATCAGCACAGACTGAGAAACATTGGGGTATCTGACATCACGTGGTACGAGGAGACAGGTACCCTAAGAGGTCCGTTCTTGTGACCTCACCCAACAGTAAAGGAAGAGGTTTTCCTTTAAATCTTTCTTTCTTTCACTTCAATGAGTCAGCACAGTCTGAGAAACGCTGGGGTACCTGACATCGGATGGTCCGAGGAGGTGGGTACCTTAAAAGGTCCGCCCTCATGACCTCACACAACGGTAAAGGAAGAGGTCGTGAACCATACCAGTCACAATTAAAATCGGTAGGATTATACCGCTAGTAACATTCAATAATACCAAAATTAAACGTAAAGAAGTTACTGATTACTATAACTTGTAGAAAATTATACGAAGACTTGAACAACCGATAGGTATTTAGAAGGACACTTTTCACAAGTTTACAAAAATAGCAAAAACTCAACAGAATAATAAAGAGACATATTAAAGAAATGTATTAGCCCTAAGTTTAGGAAAGAGTCTGGGTACGTCACGTTTATATAAATGGTTCAGACGTTGAATGGAAAATAAAAATAAATAAAACGTCTCAGTGACTCGAAATACCAAGGTAAACCGGGGTTTTGTGTGAAAATGGTCGGAGTTCAATAGAAAAGTTTTTGTTGATCCGTACACTTAAACTTGCAAGGGGTGGGGATCCACGGAAGGTGGGAAGCCAAGGAGGGTCCTCGAGGTTTCGCCTTCAACTCAGACAGGGTGAACCCAACAACGCTTCACCGAGACGAAGGACCCCACCCCCTACCCCCACGCCAAGACTACACTTACTGCCACTACACGGTCGCGTCCCCGAGACGACCGCCGGTAGTGTACCAACGTGTCCTGCTCAAAATAAAGGACCGGTAAAATATCTTCTGAAAGCTGACATAAGGGTCGTGAAGCCTAAACCTGTGGTCCAGTAGCTCGAAGGGCGGAGCGCGATTATTTCTGAGGGACCACAACACGTCCTACTAGAACCAGAGTAGGTCAAGTCGGACGTGACATCAGTACCTCAGTCGAAGAGGCCCCAAGACCACAGATGACTCCACTGACAGGTCCGGACACATGACCTCCCATAGTCCCCTAGGTTGACCGGTCAGACAGGACACCTGGACGAACCTCTTAAGTAGATCATGGAAGAGATCGTTCCATTTTCTGGGGGTCCTACCTACAAGTGACAGTCGTTACTGGTGAAGGCGTTCTGACAGTAAAAAGTGCTTCTGTACCGTGTCTATAAGAACAAGGTGTCTTCGAACCGATGGAAGACGTCTCGTCAGGTGTTAGTCCTAGGAGACCTCTTCCTTTACTTTTGGGTGAGGTCACAAGAACGGACCTCTTAGGGTACTTGTCTTCTCGGACTGTCCGATGTCAGGTACCCCAACGTTTTCAGCCTGTACTGAATCGTTGATTTGGTGGTGGTGGTGTTAGTCAACCGAACACTTCCGCCCCTTAAGGATTTGGGACCTGGAGACCTTCTTCGACTTTCTCCTGTGTCGTATACACCGAAACTCGTCGTGACGGAACCTGAGTGGAAACATGTCTGTGAATCCGACATGTCGAAGTACCGCGGAACGGGACCCCGCGACCGGACCCGAGTGTCCCTCGTCGTACCACGACGGGGAGTTCCCCGGCTGCCCAGTCGGTGGACGAAGGAAGACAGAAAATAAAGATTTACCACGGAAGACTACTCTTCTAAATTTTTAAAACCATTTACGATTATATAGTTAAAAATAAAATATCAAACTTTATTTTAATATTTTATTTCGATTACTTGATACGACACGACACTAATCAGTGAGTCAGTACAGACTGAGAAACGTTGGGGTACCTGACGTTGGGTGATCCGAGGAGACAGGCACCCTAAGAGGTCCGTTCTTATGACCTCACCCAACAGTACGGGAGGAGGTCCCCTAGAAGGTTTTGGACCTTAACTTGGGTCCAGAGGGTGTAACATCCACCAAAGAAATGACAGACTCGGTGGTTCCTTAGTTAAAAATAAAATATCGAATTTTATTTTGATATTTTAATATTTTATTTTGATCATTTGATATAAAATTTTATTTTGTGTAAAACACAGGATAACTTCTTTAAAAACGAATTGTATTTCAACGTTTCTAAAATAGGATAAAAAAAGGATCTTTTAAGTATTAAAATCGAAAATGTAACAGAATTCTAAAAACCTAATGGAGTAAGTCTCCTACACTGACGACTAACTAGGGACTCGACCTGGACCCGTTAGTCCTAGGAGTGAGGGAAGGACAGGAACCTTACCCACATGGTGGGTGGTCAGGGTATCGGTCTGGGTAAAAGTTTCTACGTCGACTTCTCTCAGTACACAACAACTCTGGTAGACTCACTTAGGTGAATTCTAGAGAGATATTTGAGGATTCTAAGACTGACCACCACACTTCTAAATGAGTAGAACACCCACGGGTTCTGTTCGGAGGGTTCATTTAGGGGGACGAATAATAGGAACGGTAAATAGACCCCACCAGACACAGAAGTTAAAGATGAACCAGAGGTACCTCCTTCAAATAGAAAACATATACTTATAAGTCAACAAAGTTATGGGGAGTAACTTTTCAAATAGGCAAAGGGTAGTGTCATGGAACGTACAATCAAATTTTTTTTTTAGTTGACTAATAAATATATATACACACACACACATATAAGACTTGAGACGAAAAACAAGGTAACTCGATAATTTGATAGGGAATACATTATAATGTGACAGAACTATAACATCTAAATTTTACAGAACTTTAATCAGGAGGCTGAAACTATTGAAGACTTAACAAAGGTTTTAATAAAAACAAGAGAACCCAGAAACGTAAAGTCCATTCAAACTCTTGTTCAACAGGTTAAAAATGTTTGTTTTTTAGAAGAACCTAAAAGAAACTTTAATGTAGTGTAAATATCTAGTTAAACCCTCTGATCTGTAGAATCAGTATAACTCAAGAGGTTACGTATTTGTATCGTAAAGAGAAGTAATTGAATTTAGATTTTAAAGAGGGTCGATACAAAAGATCAACAGTCACGTTTCTGAGTCTATATCAGATAGTTTAATTTAGGACTCATATAATATATAAAACTACAGTAGTATGAATTACTAAAATACTTAGATTAAAAGGTCAAAAGGTATCAATAATTATGACACATGTTCACGTCTTTTAGTTAAAACATAACTGAAATAGTTTACTGGGACGATCTAAATGAATTATCATGTCTAGCATCCAAAAAGATGAATGTCAATACAACATCAGTTCACTATTAGTAAAATGAAAAAGGGGGTCTTTACGATTCAAGAATAAAATAAAACATACACTAAAAGTAGTAAATAAAACAATTAAACTACTTAATTTAGTTGAAAAAACTTACAATTTGATAGAAAGTAAGAACCCATTCGGAGTAGAGTCAAGCCAAGTCAAGTCAGCGAGTCAGAAACGTTGGGGTACCTGACGTCGTGTGATCCGGAGGGACAGGCCAGTGGTTACAGGTCTCAAATGAGTTTAAGTACAGGTAACTCAGTCACTACGGTAGGTTGGTAGAGTAGGAGACAGGGGGGGAAGAGGAGGACGAAAGTTAGAAAGGGTCGTAGTCTCAGAAAAGGTTACTCAGTCAAGAAGTGTAGTCCACCGGTTTCATAACCTCAAAGTCGAAGTTGTAGTCAGGAAGGTTACTTATAAGTCCTGACTAAAGGAAGTCCTACCTAACCAACCTAGAGGAACGTCAAGTTTCCTGAGAGTTCTCAGAAGAGGTCGTGGTGTCAAGTTTTCGTAGTTAAGAAGCCACGAGTCGAAAGAAATATAAGGTTGAGAGTGTAGGTATGTACTGATGACCTTTTTGGTGTCGAAACTGATCTACCTGGAAACAGTCGTTTCATTACAGAGACGAAAAAGTATACGACAGATCCAACCGGTATTGAAAAGAAAGTTCCTCGTTCACAGAAAATTAAAGTACCGACGTCAGTAAAATCTCGTTACTAAAATCTCGGGGAGTTTTATTTTAGAGAGTGACAAAGGTGACAAAAGGGTGGATAAAAGATACTTCACTACCCTAGTCTACGGTACTAGAATCATAAGACTTACAACTCGAAATTCGGTTGAAAAAGTAAGAGGAGAAAGTGAAAGTAGTTCTCCGAGAATTCAAGAAGAAGTAAAAGACGCCATTCCCACCACAGTAGACGTATAGACTCCAATAGCTATAAAGAGGGCCGTTAGAACTAAGGTCGAACACAAAGTAGGTCGGGTCGTAAAGAGTACTACATGAGACCGAAGGGACCACCGAGTCTACCATTTCACAGACGAACGTTACGCCCTCTGGGCCCAAACTAAGGACCCAACCCTTCTAGGGGACCCTCTTCCTTTACCGTTAGGTGAGGTCGTGAGAACGGATCTTTCAGGGTACCTACCTCCTTGGACTATCTGATGTCAGGTACCCCAGTGTTTCTCAGCCTGTACTGACTTGCTGAAGTGAAAGTGAAAGTTGAAGCTGAGACGTATATTCAATTTATACGTACCACTGTTATATATCGGAACTATATGAGGAAAGGGATAAACCTTGGTCAGACAACAAGGTACAGGTCAAGATTGACAACGAGGAACTGGACGTATGTATAAAGAGTTCTCTGTCCAGTCTACCAGACCATAAGGGTAGAGAAAGTCTTAAAAGGTGTCAAATAACACTAGGTGTGTCTGTTTCCGAAACCGTATCAGTTATTTCGTCTTTATCTACCAAAGAACCTTGAGAGAACGAAAAAACTACTAGGTCATCTACAACCGTTGAACTAGAGACCAAGGAGACGGAAAAGATTTAGGTCGAACTTGTAGACCTTCAAGTGCCAAGTGTATGACAACTTCGGACCGAACCTCTTAAAACTCGTAATGAAATGATCGCACACTCTACTCACGTAAACACGTCATCAAACTTGTAAGAAACTGTAATGAAAAGAAACCCTAACCTTACTTTTGACTGGAAAAGGTCAGGACACCGGTGACGACTCAAAAGGTTTAAACGACCGTATAACTCACGTCGTGAAAGTGTCGTAGTAGTTCGGGGTAGATGAGTGGTAGTAAAAATATATAACAACTTAAACTAAACGATTGGTAAACATTTCCTAAAAATATAGAGACAAGTACTCCCAATATCCGGACCTAAAAGAACAAAACATTCAGAGATTAAACAACAGTCAATTATGACTGGAGTATTTTACTCATCCTTGCACAAGGGAGGAAGGGATAAAAGATTTTTAAACGTGTCCTAACAACAGATAAACAATTAACTGTTATAAATAGTCATTTCTGAACCAGGTTAAAGGAGGAAAAATGAAGTAACGGTGTCTAAAGGAGAACCTAAAGTGATTAAGAATGAGTAAGTCTATAGTACAGAAAGAAGAGTACGGGTCTTATATACATTCTTTAGATGATTCAGTGATTAAATAATAGTAGTGACGAAACGAATTTGTTGAGGGAACAAGCAACAGAAGGAACTCGAGTATAAATTGTACATCACAATAAGCCTTCTCGTGAATCCTGCACAACGTTGGACCTAGGTTGGAGGGAGAATTTAGAGTAAGGAGAGGTGATTAGGAAGTTAAAAGTCAAAAACCGATAAGTAGTTCTTAAGGTATGAAATCATCAAAACCACAGAAATTACAATTACAGACTAGGACTTTATAAGATAAGAGTGAAAAGTTGAAAGGAGAATTATAACAAAGTAATCATATAGGAAGGAACTAAGGGTGTCCGTATTAATCTAAGACAGAGGGGTTCCACAAAGGTAGAGAGGTTCCACACCGGTGTCTTTAGAAACGAACATGGAGACGAACGGAAACCACTACGAAACGAAATCGAATTATACATAGAAAGTAGACTGAGATTTTTAGGTATAAAGAAAGAAAGAAAACGTTGGGAATTCTCCTTGAGTTCTTTATGAAAATAACTAGGTCTAATAACTAGGTTTAGGAGAACTTACAAGAACCTCTAAACCAGAACAGGACTAGAGAACTATAAAATGGGTTAAAGACTTAAATCTACTCCTAAACTCCTAAAGTCAATCTACCAGGTACAAATATAATTAGATTACAAAATCAAAATTATCAAAAGAAAAAACCCCCGGTTTCCCGTGTACCGAACCTCCGAAAATCAAGGGACTGGTCCCCAACTTGGACATGGGAATCGTCACTTTCACACTTTAGGATTGGTGACCGGACGGTGCCTTGGGGGTTGAAGAGATAAAAGACTCAGAATTCAAGAACAAAGTCAATGAGTAGGAGAGGAAGTCAAGGTGAGCTAACTGGAAACATAACGAGGACGGATGAGTAAGGAGGAGGCTACTCCAACACTGGACTATAAAAGATGGCATATTTTGGTTATAGGACTTCAAAGTCTCTATAGGATCGTAGGAGATTCTACGTTACTAGACAGGATTCGAGTAACAATGGTTCGAACCGAAGTTACAGCCTTTCAACTCACGAAGTGCAATCACAAGTATTAGAACCGAGATGGATTTTACTGTGGATGGTACAGAAGAAGGGAGACCTTGACCCAATCATGGGAATCTTACACCGAAAGGATTTACCTCCTTGACTAAGACCCGTTACTGGTAAAGGTCAGTTTAACACGACGAGAGAAAATTATATTGAACACAATTGAAAATAGAAAGATTAATTCCTAATAGGAAGACTTCTGTATGTTTAGACCGGTTCAGGGCTTGATGTTTAAAAGTACATAAACAAGAATAAAAAGGAAACCGAAGTAATTTTTTTTTTTGTTGTTGTTTTTGAAGAAAAGAAGTTTTATGCTTATGAAACAAAGAATGACCTAAACTTCTTAGGTACTTCTGAGTACGTATGGTGGTGTGTATAGGAAAATACATGTGTGAGGCAAAAAGGTTAGGAGGAGTTAGGTTACGTTACAGGTCTAGGAGATAAGAGAACTTATAAGAGAGTATCTAATTAGACCGTGGTGAAATTCCTCCCTAAAATCACTGACTCAACTCAGGTCACATCTCTTTAACCAATTCTTCTCTGTCTCGACTTCCATTAGAGTGATTCCACTCTATTCTATACCTACCGTTATGGATGTCCTGAACCGGACGGGAACGCAGATGGTAAAACTTTAGATCATGTCCTCTGTAAACCGTAAAAGAGGTCGGAATAAGGTACCGGTCTAAGAGAGTAAAATATTTGTGACAGTGGATAATTAGGTAAGAAGGAGAGTATCAAGGTGGATACAGTACCCCAATATATCCATTATAACATCGACCAGGACCACAACAGGGAGGGGTAGAGGGACGGGAGGAGAATGGAAGGGATTTAGTCCAACGAACCACTAGTTTAATCCACCAGGGTAAAGGGTAGTGTCCTACAGAGAGGAACGAAGACCAACGTCCGGGAATCGGGAAAGAACTGTACCGTGGGACCTCATACTACAAGTTTTATAAGGGGTAACCCCGACAAGGAACTCCTGAGTCATTATTCTTCTCTGGAACAATCTGGAAACAAACTTCTCCCTCGTCTCATGATTAACCATAGACCCACCACCCTCAAAGTGAAACCTAGGGATATCCGTCACGGACTTTTCCATGGGTAATTTATGAGACAAGAACCCTGGACTGACCATCGAATTGAAGAGTAAGGAGTATCCAGTCACGTGGAGAAACCACTCATTATAAATTCCCATCCGGGTTCCTTCTCTCTAAGCTTATCCGATGTAGATGTTGAATTAAAAAAGGGGTTCGAAGGGTCTAGACTTATTAGACTATCCGACAGACCCCCATTTTTACGTAACATAACTATTGTCATCCCTTTCCCCCTTTATAGTGGTTATAACTACTACACATGTAGTAGTATCTAGATAGATCTGGAAAGCACAACATATACCCGAAGAGACCACGGAATACACCATTTCTTAGACGGTCGTTACACTCTCTGGGTCTAAACTAGAGACCCAATCCTTCTAGGAAACCTTTTCCCTTACCGATGGTGAGGTCATAAGAAAGAACCTTTTAGAGTACCTGTCTCCTCGGACCGTCCAATATCAGGTACCCCAGTGTTTCTCAGCCCGTGCTGACTCACTGATTGTGAAAGTGTAACACAGTATATGTTCGCCCCCCTTAACCCACACACTCTTAATGAAGGAGGTTTCGTCCGTTTGTAGGACGACCAAGACCGAGTTATCATTCAATAAATATCCAACCGAGGAGGAACTTCGGACGTTCCGCTTGGAATCCCTTTGTAAATACCTCCGGGGATGTAGACGGAGGTCCTTAGGAGATCGAGATCCTAAGAATTGGAAATGATAAAGGGACTACCTTTATTTTCTCAACTCGAATGACTCAATCTGAAAGGGAACTCCGTATTTCAAATATTACTCCAAACGACCCAGGACTCCCCTATCAACCCGGTAATCTAAATTAATAAAGGATGTGTCAGGACTTCTGTGACAAAGTAAGGTGTTTCACCCAACTCCGAATTCCAACCCGTTGAAAAACCTATTAGACTTCGTACACGAGTCCACTAGTTTCGGTGTAAAGAACTGTGGAAGGTTGTGAGGAAGGGAGTGTCGTGGTATAAGACCCCTACGACTCCCTTTGTTACACACAACCCTCCCTCTTTCCCTTGTAATAGACCCTCCTATATCATAAAAACTGACCCACCGAGACCGAATGATGATTTGTTGTAGGTGTATACTCTACTTTGTTGGGAAAAAAAAAAAAAACCTTGGATAGTAGAAAACAGTTTAGTTTACGTAACGGAGACTTAACGGTTTCAAAGACAACGAGAATTAGTCTATTGAGGATTACGTAGTAAATGAAGAACATTGAGTCACTATTATTTTACTGACAAAAATCGTAAACTATTCCTTAAAAGTGTATAACATGCAGTAACCTAAGAGTATTACTAGAACACTCTATCCAAAATCATACAAGTAAAGTGTACACTCCTGTGATTCCGAACTTTTGCCAATCTACAAAACGAATTTCAGTGTGTCGTCTGTATACCGTCTTTATCATGGAGCTTGGTCCTAGAACTGAAGACCAGGTCACAAATAAGGTTCTGTGGTCTTGATGTCCAGGTGAGTCTAGAGGAAGAGAAGGTTCGGGAATACGGAAGACGACAATAGTGTATCAGAGGGATCGTCGATACCAACTTCCATAGTCGTTGTCAGTACATTAAAGAGAACCTCTCTTTTCGTTTTACAAGAACCAGTAAAATTTCGACGTGACAAGGAAGAATAAAATTAAAGGAAAATTTTTAACATCATATTAACGAAATGTTACATCACAATCAAAGACGAGATAATGTGTTACATTATAATGAGTCCGTATTTTTCCTTACTTTAACCCAGTTGACATCTCTACACCGATCTGGAACTCAGACAGTATGTCTTAACTCATTCAGTCTTTCTCTTTTTGTTTATAACATACAATTACGTATATACAAGGAAGAAAAGACTTGATACGAGGACCCGATTGAAGACGAGGAAAGGGAGTACAAATCTCTGAGGAAGACGACGGCGACTTTCATACTCTCCTTGGGTCGACATTACAGAGACGGACCTTACACTTAGCGAGAATACGAGGTTTTGGGAGAGTCTGGGACCCGGGTCCAGGGACGTACAGGAACACGAAAAGAAACCGTACTCTCCTAACACCAGGGCGTCTACAACCCCCTACGACCCTCTGTGGATTAGGGGTTCAGCAAGAAGTAAACGGTACGATAAAACAAGGACACGATGGGTCAGGACCGGTGTCACGGGACCCGCAAGGAGGAGACGGGGTATCGTCAGTGACAAGTGAGTTTCTGTTCTGCTATTGGAGGATCGAGCACGCAGTCACCTACGCTCAAGAACAGACTAAGACAGTGATTATTGAGACCCCAAGACCCAGAAAATGAATAAAGATCTGGAATCAAAAGATTGGATGTTTTACTACCAAACTCGTATCATGTACAACTCCTATACATATTAAGACATGTGAAATACACTGATGTACTTTTCGACTTAACCTTCCATATAGACTAGTAAAATGAAGGACAAGAATCGTCATATCGACACTATATCTCAAAAACTGAAAGTATACTAATAATAATTTTTTCAAAGACAAATAAGGTCCAGTGGTGTTGAGACTTGAAACACAGATGGGGACATGTTATTGTGGAACTTCCTCTCCCTCTATGTCCTCCACCACTTTAGTCTAGAGATAACTCTAAAACCCCTTTCTTCGTTCTATATGTAAACACTTTACTAACCCCTTATTGGGTTCCTTCTTAGATTAGTTACAACCTCAGTAGTCCCTGGTAAATAAGGTATTGGACCATCAGTCACCTCAAACCTCTTCACCTTACAGAGGTTTAACTCCTTAAAAGGTCCACAATCCTAAACCCCGTCAAAGTCTACTTCCAACCAATACATTCTGAATACACTCCAGACACGATTAATCTAGTTAGTGATCGTAAGTCTTAAACCCTTATTCTCGTACTACCCTTCCTCAAAGTAAATGTTATCAAGGACCCGTAGATGAACTTAGACACAAAACGAATTTAATACACTTAACGAGGTCTAGTGTCTATATCATCCTTCACATTAAGACCTTTGACCAAAGACGAAAAAAACGAGTTACGTAAAGGGTGACCTGGTTCGACTGAACGGAGAAGGCACAAATTTCTAGAACGTCTTTGTAGCTGTATTAACTTTTAATGAAGACTGATAAAAGAATCTTATTACCCCCTTCTGACTACCACTACCACCTCAATCACTCTGGTGTATAAGACTCGAGGATTGGAAGAGTAACTTAAATTGGACGAACGGAAAGATACGTCCCCGTGAAGTGTGAAGATTCACTCTACTGGTGGTACTGAAAAAGGTTATTAAGAGTAGAGAAGAGTGTATGAAAGAAGAACCGACTGTAGGGTCCTAACTGACGACAGGTGTAAACCTAGAGTGAAGGAAAAACGAAGTACAAGAAGGACCGTCATTGACCCTTACCACAGGACGAAAAACATTAGGTCTGTCTTACGTCAGAAGTGGTCGGGTACAAAAATAAAAAACGGTACGAGAGGAAACAACTGGACCAAGAGAGAGAGAGGTGAGACGGGTTCTACGACCGGTAAAAGACCAAACCACGATGATGTAGGTACGTAAGAGAAGGTACCTTAGCCTTCCCGACCACCGGTGCCGGGACCTGACGAAACACCGGTAGATATTGGGTGATACAATACGTTGGTAAGAATGGGACCATCAACAACGGTTCTGACCTCCGGACTACCACGAAACTCCACACCCAAACTGGTGGAGGAAAGGTTCGGACCGGGGAGCCGACAGGATGACACCGAGGGTGTGTTAACGGATGTGGATGACACTCGTATACCGTCACCACTTTGGCCGGACACCCCGGGGGTGGTACCTATTGGAGATACGGAAACGACACCGCTAAAAAGAACCACGACCCCTACACCGGAAATAACGGATGAGAATACCGTCTAACACTCCTGGAACTAAGTAAACGGAAGTAGACTCCGTGCACGATTTCGTCTGTCGTGTGCATGTCGAGTGCAGACACAGTAAGAGAAAAAGATGTCTGGTCCGAAAGAAAGACATTAGTACGTCGCGAAGCCGGTTGGGTGTCGGAGACGACGCTTTCAGTAGGAACGGTTAGAGATGAACGACAAAGGGGGACGTGACCTGGGGTAACAGATACCTCAGTTCTGGTTCGTCTAGACCCTCGTGGACACATTTTAAGATTCAGAGTTGGTATAACTAGGGTGGACTCACATCAAGAGTAATCAACCTGGAGCCCCCGGTTCCACTGGGAGGGGACACCCTACCCTCGGGGTATTCTGGTACGATGAATAGACCACGCCTGTTTTTTCTCTCTCGTTTACTTCAATGGGACTCACAAATCTTCAACCCTTTAGAGAAGACTCTGGATACCATAAATCTATAAACCTACTTTTAGCTCTTCCCGACCCCTCATAGTCAACTAGTTAGTCGTTCATGAAGAAACCTATGGAAAAGGGGATTTTCAAACAATAAATGAACAGAACTGTTTTATTCACGTAGTCCATTAATTCTTTATTAATCTGAAATTATCTGGACCTAGTTCACTGAGTCCTCAAGTATACTTTTGTACCCGGTGGAGGGTGGTGGTACTGCGACTGTGTATCGGACAGATACCTTCGTCATTCAGAGGGAGATAGTCTTTTTGAAACCGTAGTGTCTTTGACCCCACCGTTTAAAACCTCTATGAAATTCAGAATTCTAATACTCTCTTTGACATTTTATAAGTACAAGGTAGACTGGGGTTTTAACGGTATTGTAAACTTTAGAAATAAGAAACATAAAAAGATCAGACAAAGACTCTACCGACTGGAAGATACCGAGAATATCATAATACATAAAGATTGAAGAGTCCAATTATGATTAAGAAATAAAGGAATAAAAATCGGAGACCATGTTTCTGGACTCAATTTCAAATAACGTGTGTTATAATAACAAGATTAAGAACGAAACAGACAAATAAAAGACAGAAGTAAAGATTGAGAGAACGGGTAACAGAAGATCAAAGATGGCGACCAAGAGTGACATTACAAAGAACATACGACAATTCATAAATGTATGAGAACGTTATATGCATCACAACTCACTCACAATATATAAACATTATTGTACAATGGAAGAGATCAAGAAGTGCTCAGGTCGAAGGAGGTCAATACATAACAGTCCCGAGAAGGATTACCTTTACGTAGTAGGACAGGAAAAGGAACTGTAAAGATGAGTAGAACTTAAAGTTCAGTTTGGAATGGAAGAACTCCTTCCAAAAAAACTTGATCTATTCCAGTGGACAAAAAACTTGGGTCTCGAAACACACATAAAGAGAGTAATAGGTAGTGTTATATGCATGACTAACTTACTTACTAGAGACAGGGGGTAGAAATCATTTAACATTCAATTTACACAACAAAAGAATAGTATCATGGACCGTATATTATCCGAGAGTTATTTACGAACAAGTTATTTATGTAGAGTAAGAAAAGTACCTGACACAGTAGTGATCGTATAAAGGAGTAGTCAGTGTAACACAATAAGGTATTTATTTATATATTTAGAAGTATTCACATTGTCATCCATGATTATGTAAAAATAACCTGTTTAATTTATTTAAAAGTGTTTTTACAGTAACGGTAACGTTAGTAATAAATATCATGACAGAAGTGATAGTAACAGTACTGATTCCCGTGTAATTGACTCAGAAAAGTCCACAATATTCAAGTTGACCACCATAAAACCTATGATACATTTGTATAATCTCCTGTATAAATATTGTGTCTGAGACGACACGTTTTCGTTCCTTGTTTCTCTTTTGATCGTAAACAAAAAGCAAAGAAATAAACGAGAGGAAAAGAAGTAATAAAAGAAGAACTGGGACTCATAAATGGTCCGACAGTCACACTACCACTTTACTTGAACTTTTATATCTTTAATACTATTTTACGCTGTCACGATACCATTTCTAACCAAGATTCAATATCTCATAATTAAGAGTCACCCTCCGGTACCCTTCTCTACCCTGTACCCAATCTGACCCAAATCTGACTACGATATTTACCGGTCTTAAATCTCTGATACTCGGACTTAACAACCCACCCATTCACCTGGTCCTAATTTAAATACCAGGGATACCCCTCAGACGGAGTCAGGAGATTTCACCGAAGACAAGATACGTGTGACATACTAGGGTATAAAAAGAGACAATTTATAATTAGAAGTTATAATAATCATTCTTCTTTCGAAAAGTTTCTTTCCCGTTTTTCTCTCCTGGGGGAAAGAGAACAGGGACGAGGTGACTATCCTCACCTTCTTTCTAGCCGTCTTCTCTCCCTCGTCGGTTTCGACGAGGTAGTTTCGAGGTAGTCTCGAGTTTCGAGAATGACTACCATTAATGGTGAGTTTGGAGGTAGGTGGATTCCATAGAGGGAGATCTCGGGACACCGAAGAGGGAGAAACATAACTATAATCACATTTTGAAACTATTATACTCTTCGAGAACAACAAAAGGAGAATAAGACACCATGGGACTTCGAATCTTTTATTTTGACGTAATATGTATTTGAGACAGTAAATTACAGATGATTTACACATACTTCTACCATGAGAGTATCAAGAGTATAAAAAGATTACTTTTACAATGTGAAGGATGATTCACCCCTTGTAGGTAAAAGAGTGCGAAGAAAATGGAGACCAAACCTTCACTCAAATGACAAGAACAAGGGTTTACGTTACAAGTCATTTTTGTCTGATCGTTTGTTTGTTCGTGTCTGACGACGAAAGCTCCAAGTACAGTAAGTACCTATAGTAGGAGATGGAGAACGACAATGATTATAGAGAAGAAAGTAGTTTACTACTAAATTAGTTATAGAAGAAATAATAAACCGATGGGTATCAGGACCTCCCTCTGAAGTCCCACTTACTGGGTAACTTGTGAGATCCAAAAGAATAAGAAGCAAAGAAATAATGGTTTTCAGGATAGAGTAAATGGCTAAGGGTACTGTATATGAATATGAACTTGGAGCAATTTCTAACGATACGAACAAAGGTTGTCTACAGGGTAGTAGATACGTAGTAAGGAAGGATAGGTGTGAGAATCACACTCTGAATTATTACTCTAAGACTAACACAAAGTTGGAAGACGAATTTTAGAAGTATTGAAAGACGACCGGAAATTTTACTGGGTTTTGCACGTACAATGTCAGAATGAATGTCCGGTCCGATTTAAGGACTCTTGATGTAAGGGGTCACAGTACTAAAGAAGTCCAGAAACTGTTATGGTTCGAGGGAAGAGAGAACGGAGTCCTTAAAACATAGGAGTCGAATGAGAGTGGGGAGAGAAGTAAAATTGGGTAAGGAAACCAGTACTTGAACTTAAATCCTACCGAAGGGACTTGAGAGGTCCGTCTCTTACAAGAGTATTTTGTGAAATCAAAACTGAATATTGTGAATATTGAAGATAATCAATAAGAATACTAGTACATAAATTTTCATAGTAAGGTACTAGACACTAGTGTTCCTGCTAAAATAGTGCAGTCGACAACCACCGACAAAAAAACAGGTTGTAGATAATCTCGTGAATCTAAACCATCTATAAATTATAGATAACTTATTTACTTATTGACTCTGAAGGACGATCGATATTCACTTTACAAACATCTGACCTTCTTACTTTTCTGACGTGATCTTTGAAATAGGGTTTCTACTTGTACCAGGGACCCCACCTGACCATCGACGAAATAGACTCTACCCTGGTTCCCTTCTCAAATGGACCACTACCTTTCTATACTATTTCTTCTAGAATCGGATAGAGTAACCTTTGAAGGACCCTACTCAAAAGACTCTACACATAAATAGGATATGAACGATATCATAACTTCAACTACAAACATACGAACGGTGTTAAGGGGTTTCTCTTCGTCTCACGAGTTAAGTGGACTCTGTCCACCGTAAGTAGAATGCAATCCAAGGGATCTTATTTGGA
Source organism: Capra ibex (assembly GCA_006410555.1). Classification (NCBI taxonomy): domain Eukaryota; kingdom Metazoa; phylum Chordata; class Mammalia; order Artiodactyla; family Bovidae; genus Capra; species Capra ibex. The sequence continues at coordinate 20,450,657 of SJYO01033645.1, read as the reverse complement.
TTACGTCTCTAAATATACATCCACCGAATAAAACTTCATATGAACCTTTATTGTGGACAGTTCTCACTTCCTTCGTCCTACTCCGTCTCTTTCTTCAATTTGACACTAGGTCAATAGGGTCTACGACTCCAACTGAGGTATCCCTACGAGAACTCGACCCTACCATGAAGTTACAACAAAGTATATCCTCTTTTATACAGTCCTACAACATAAACATGTATCTGGTCAGTAACTCGTTCTAGATGTGAGTCCTTTCTCTTCGTTAAAACACACTTAGTCGAGAAACAGGTTTCCTTACCGAGTTAATACCATTGAAAATCGTGTGTTGTAAGTGCTATCTACCTTCTATCTTGTATGACTTCATGTTTTAGGTGATTTCATAAATAACCCAGACTCAAACTGGACACTTATATTCTTCAGACTCGAATATGTGGTTACACCCCAAAGAATCGAAGGACTTGTACTTTAAAGAATAGTATCATTAGTCCTACATGTCCGAATCTTTACTACTGGTTGTGACCTGGTTGTAATCGGTAGACCAGTCCCCATCCATGGTGAGGAACGAATGGGTTAGTCGATAGGACCCTGTCGTCTGAATCGAGACACACGGAGATTGGTTAGCCCTCCAATGGAAACCGAGACAAGTCTACCCAAACGCACCGGAGACCCTGGATGGTTAACCATTATTGTAGAAGGGACGAGTCATGGACAAGTGTCAGTGGTCCTGACGATACCTCTTCATAGTATTATCCGAAACGGAAACTCCATTCTAATGTCTTGGTCGATACTCAAACACATATTAAATATCATTTGACTATATGTAGTAAATTAATTATAAATATTTGTGAACGTTCTGTATTATAAACGAAATGGTAGTCTACTCCGTAGTATCTGTCTCTCAAATTCATAGTATGGTTCTAAAGTAAATCTTACACTTACCACGTCTTAATTTTAAAATTAGACAGAAGGACGTGTCGAACACAATCGGACAATGTAGTACTTCAGAGACGGTCGATCGACTATTAATATTTAAAGTCATTCTGTACCAGGAAATGAACTATATTTAGTACTTCTGTGACTTTCTTAAAGATACTATATCTATTTTGTCTTTTAACACCTACTTGTTTCTTCCTATTATTTTATTTTACGGGTATTGAGTTAGTCACCAAGTTTGTATCAGTCACTTAAGAAAAATTCTCCGTCTTCTGTCACCTGAGACTTCAAACTTCTTCGTCGTTAAGTCTATTTCTCCTCCTGTTTCTTATGAATTTTTCCGGGTACATTTTATCCTACCATATGAGTATATTAACCTTTTTGTTCATTTGATATGTACACCCTTATAAAATTCACGTTCAGTTTCACTATGTTTTTCTATCTATCTGAAACTTTTGGAACATATGGTCAGTATTTACATCCAAAATAAAGTGTCTAATTTACTTGATTTTTTTGAATTGACATCCTCACTGTACTACTGTAGACGTAAAATCTATGTAAATTCTTGGGAAACCGAACTCTTATTTCTCACCTAACTTTCCTATTCACTGTTTTCGTCTCTCTAAATTCCTTTGTTAGGTCAAACCTCCTCATCCCTCATACTGGATTTGTGACTGTGACCCCCAACTCTTTTTCTTCACCTATATTCTTCCCAATTTTTAGGTCAGTTGTCTATGACACTAATACATTTTTCCTACTCTCTGTCTTAACACGTACGAGTCCCCGAGCGTGACTCATTACAGTCTTAGAGAGACATCGGGTGGTCCGAGAAGACAGGTTCCCTGAAACGTCTGTTATCTCTGTATTATTCGTTCCCAGTAAAGTTCAAGCGTATAACCCAACCTTTCCAACTGTCACTATATTAAGTGTTTTTGTACCGTTTTCACTTCACCTCGTCTAAATCCTTCTTATCCATTCAATTAAGTCAGAACTTATACGACTCGTACACCATGTCTATAAATCCTTCGTTCACCTTTTCACCTAAACACAAAGTCTTTCTATAGACTGTATTTTTTTCGACAAACCTTCATATATTTAATTTCATATATTTATGAATTTGAGTACACTCGAGTTAGTCCCTATTTCATGTCTTATACCTTCTCTCCTTTCTCACTTGGGAACCTTAGTCGTTGTATATTGATTGTCCATTTACATCTTTCACCACCTGACCCCTATATTCTCTTTGTGACCACCTCCCGATTCAGTACCTTAGACTCCTTATGATTAAATTTTTTATCGTCTGACTAAATATCACAACTAGTTACGGTTCCCCGTTTTTTTCTTAAGAAGACACATCTGTTAAAGTCTGATCTTCATTAACTTACAAACTCAAAGTTGTATAGAGATTTTCGTCGGATACGAATGGGAATAGGGAATTACTTTGATCAGAGAGAATTAATTCTATACACCTATAGAACGGAAACGATTTAATAGACTTCTTTTTCTCTAAAAGGAGGATCATAGACTAAAATAAGAGAACACAATGTCAAATTTGAAGAAAGAAGTAGAGTACTTCTACCATCGGTCTAGACCTGTTACACTATTAGGTATTTCTTACTTCTTTAGTACTAAAACAAAAAAAACGGAGAAGGGAAAGGTTCGGTAACTACTTTTGGGACTCATTAAGGTCGACCTCCGACTACGTCGGTAGGAAGAAGGACCAGCCGTAGGGTCCAAATCTCCTTTCGGTCGTGACCTATCGTGACGGCGACACACAGGAAATGGAGGAACGGGACGACCCGTTACAGTGGTAGGAGAAGTGGTAGACCTGACTGGGTAGGAACGTCGTCGGATACATGGAGAAAGACCGGTACGAGAGACCGTAACTGGACCAGGACCGGAGGAGGTGACGTGGGTTTTGGGAACGCCACGAGGACCAAGTGCGGGTACTCTAGCCCATGTGGCGGACAGACCAGGTCTACAAGAAGTAGGTGCGGAAGAGAAGGTACCTCAGCCCCCATGAACACCGGTACCGAGACCTAGCGATACATCGGTAGACAGCGGGAGACGTGGTAAGATGGTAGGACGTAGGGTCCCAGTATCCCGCGTAGCCCTACCGCCACAACCACGCCCCCTACGAGGAGGAGGAGGGGAAGGGGTAGAACAACTCCTCTGAACAGAAGACGGTCCGGTGGCAGTATCCGGTACGGATGACACTCGTGTACCGGCACCATTTTGATCGGACGAGTCTCTCGTGTCACTTGGCTCGGATACCCGACCGTCACCGCGACGAACACCAACCAGAGCTACAGGACCGGTAACCACAAAGGATACGGGAGTAGGACGCCCGTCACGACTTCCATGGTCCCCCACTCCGGGCTGAATTCCGGAAATCGTGTACGCCTAGAGTGTAAACACAGTAGGACCAGAAGATACACGGACCTTACAAGAGGAAGGAGTGAGTGGCGAAACCGGTCGTCCACGGGGTAGTACAGGTACAAGAAGACCGGTGTGAGATGGAGGACCACGGTGGACGTGAGTTAGGAGACCAGATACCCCACTTCTGAGTCGTCTAAGCGGTCGCTCATGAGTCCCACAAACTGTATTTTCCTGACTAGACTTGTGTAGGGTTTGTAAAAGAAGTCTCCAAGAAAGGTCGGTACGACGACCCTCGGGCACCAACCACAACCGGTTTACCTATCTCAGGTGACGATAACACTCTTCGGGAAGACCAACATTATCAGAGTACCGTTTCTCGTAGTACTTGTGAACCGAGGTGCCGACTGACCTCACACGGACCTCTCGGACTAACACTTATAAAGGAGGCAAGAAATAAAGGATTAGGTTTGTAAAGAGATAAGAACCATTGCCTCCACAAGCCCCAATCCTCTGTGTGTGCTACCGGGACCTATACGGCAAAAGAGACAGATTACTGACTGACACGTTGTAGAGGATCTCACACATACCTTTCAAGGTTACAAACAGACCAAAATCAAGACTCACAGTAGTTTTAAACATTCACGATACTCGAAGTCCAGTGATCCGAGGACACATTATTCTTGTAAAGAGTTTAGTAAACTCTGTCAGTGTTACACTCTTTTATGCAAAAGGACTTTAGTATACCCACAATAAATAAATTTTGTTTGAATACACATCGTCTATGACACTATCCCTTATTACACTATAGGGACATAAATTACTTCTTGGTGTACACTTATCACTAAAAGAAAAATTTTTCTAGACAACATAAAGTCTAAATAATGTAAAATTAAATGGATATAAAAAGAAACCTATTTCTTCCTTATTCTATTTCGTAACTTAAATACATAAACCATTCATAATTAAATTGGTTCTTTTTCATTGGTACATTAATAAACATAGAGTGTTGACATTGTATACGATCTTATACTACAACTATTTGTATCCAAATAATCATTTAAATTTTCGTCAATACGGTGAATCTGACTCAATGAGAAAGACTTTACACCTATACCTCACTAAAGTTACTCCGGAGGGAGGTAGAGACGATTGTCCTTGACCCATTTTTCAATTTTCTCCTAACAGCGTTAACTAAACAACGGACAAACATCCTATAACGGAATTATAACTAGAATTGATAAAACTTAGGAATTTTTTCAATGTTACAAAAAATCAGGACCTTCTTTATTTCAGTGACCATGGATCTTCATTCTACGAGTTCACTAGTCTCATAGGATAGAACTCTAAGGTAGTGTCATCTTCACCATCCCATCTACCAATCACAAAGGTTAAAGAGGAAAGAAACATTTTAACTGAAGATTATTCATCAAAGGATAATATTTCGACTCTCACTTCAGTAATTAAACCAACAGTGTGCACCCACTCATTTCCTCCTATCCAGACTCAAGAATAACGTCCTCCCTAACGTATAAGAGTAGTGAGCCTAAATTTGATACCATTTTAACAGGACCCTTTCGGTCGGATACGATATAGTGTGTGTGACCTTTTGTTGATGAAACTGTGATCTCCATAAATCAAACTCCTCTAATGTTTTCCTCATTAAACGAAACAGGAAGGTAAATATGGTGAAAGGTCACGAACCTTACACCTACACTTCGTCGAACGAACCTAGTTTTCTACCTTTATACACAACTTCTACCGTCCCGATGTAATATCTTTTCAGACACAGGACTAAGAAGGACCCGGTGGTTTGGACTGAATTTAGGGACTGTTTTTACTTGAACTTCAGCCAAATTCGGTGACATAAAAAAACCCTAGAAACAATGTTGTCTGAATGGATATCGAATTCGTCATATATTAAAAGTAGAGTCTAGAAAGATCATCATATGTATAAAGAAACGGACTTCCTACAGAAATTTTTAAAGGGAAACTTTTCTAAACACCAAGAACAGATTTTTAGATAAATAAAATGAGTGTAGGTTTAAATCATACTCTTTTAATAAATTTAATAAAATAATAAATTAAAAGATGACACAAGAGACCATATAGGAGATAAAGTAAGGATCGTCACAAATGAACATGAAAAAGAGAAAAGGAACTAATAGGTACTATTTATAAATAGTTATAATATTTTCATAAAGTGACACATCGGTAAGTCGATTTACAATCATGACTACGAAACCTAATTGGAAGAACAGAAAGGACGACCAAATGATAGAGTCTTAATTGACTTAGAGAGACCGGGGTGTCGTTATTGTCCCGAACCTCTAAGTCGTTGTAGAGGAAGTAATTATCTCCCTCGACCAAAGGAACCGTGAAACACACGTGTCCTATGATTTCATTGGGTAGAGGAGACTGTGATGTTCTTATTAAAGTAGTCAAGTGACTTACTAAAAAGAAAATACAATAATAAATGAGATTCCAACCTCGTAAGGGATCTAGAGAATTATTCTTGTAAAGGGGAGAGACTTAACCTGAAGGGACCACCGAGTCTGACATTTTGCAGACAGATGTTACGCCCTCTGAGCCCAAGCTAGGGACCCAGCCCTTCTAGGGGACGTCTTCCTTTACCGTTAGGTGAGGTCATGATAACGGACCTTTTAGGGTACCTGTGTCCTTAAACCATCCGATGTCAGGTACCCCAGCGTTTCTCAGCCTGTGCTGACTCGCTGAAGTGATTGAAGAAATGGGATTGAGTATTAAGATGGTAGGTGTAAATGTAACCAAACGTCTAAAAAAAGTAAAACAAAAAAAGATATAAAGGTTAGGTTAAACTGAATACCTAGGTCTTTTAAGTCTTTTACAAACTTGATTAGCAAAATGTGAAGGGACATAGGATCTTGACAATAACAATAAAAATATTAAGAAACAGATAATTTACTCTGAAAACCCTCTCTCTCTTTCATGTAGTATAAAAGTTAGGTCGTAGGACTTAGTCTTAATAATGTAAAATCTAAAGTAAAAACCATAATCATCAAAACATATATCGAAGGTAAAATTCGGTATTCGAAGACCATATATCCTCAGAAAACACAAAGTAAATGAAGAGTTTCTATTCACAGACTGAATTAGAGGTTACGTTCTTTGTAGAAGTCATTAACACTATGTCCTACTTACGTGTTTGAACCATGGAGATGTTTCTCACGAAGAAAGTAAGCCAATCATTAAAACCACACCAAAAAACAAATCCTAATCCTTATGTCTAGAGAGTAGGATCTTAATCTACAAGGAATTGAACCATCTTTGTCTCACGGAGAAACTCTCTTTTTTCGAGTCCTCATGACGACCTCTAGTCTTCCCGTCCAAAAGATGAGAATTAGGAGAGACATAAGAATCATCATCACTAGTGAGTTGTTCCTTAATTTCTCCCTGATTTCATTATTTACCTACAATTTCAACGAGATATTTCTTTCGACTCCATGTTTCTTAACTATGAAAACTTGACACCACAATCTCTTCTGAGAACTCTCAACGAATTGTCGTTCCTCTAGTTTGGTCGTTCTATTAGTTGGGACTTATAAGTAACCTTCCTGACTACGACTTCGACTTCGAGGTTATGAAACCGGTGAACTACGTTTCTTGACTGAGTAACCTTTTCTGGGACTACGATCCTTTCTAACTTCCGTTCTCATCTTTCCCTGTTATCTCCTACTCTACCAACCTACCGTAGTGACCGACTTACCTGTACTCAAACTCGTTCGAGGCCCTCAACCACTACCTGTCCCTTCGGATCGTACGACGTCAGGTATCCCAACGTTTATCAGTCTGTACTGACTTACTGACTTGACTGACTTTCTTTATTATCTCGAATTATTGAAGGTATACGTATCGAGAGGTCACTCAGTACTGACTATATACACCTTGGTCTCTTGTATCTCCCCCGGTAGTTAAAGTAAGGGAATTAAGATCTAGAATCCTAGCGACGAATGAGGTAAGGAATTAGACCCCCATATGAACTACACTTTTAAACCAAGTTTCATGTTTATAGATACAACAAGAACGAATCAAAGACTCAGAACAGACTGAGAAAACACTGGGGTACCTGATATCGGGACGGTCCGAGGAGACAAGTACCCTAAAAGGTCCGTTTCTATGACTTCACCCAACGGTATAGGTAGAGGTCCCTTAGAGGGGCTGGGTCCCTAGTTTGGACGTAGAGGACATAATCGTCCTCCTAAGAAATGGTGACTCGGTAGACATCCTAGGGGTATTTACCTACTTCTAGATCTTTTTACATTTGATGTTTTTCTATTACCGACCGAGGGTTCAAGAGAAACCCTTCGGCTAGTACACATGAATACGTTCACTTGAATACCGGAAACTTATACTTCGTTCTCTCTCAGGTAACGACAGGAATATCTAGGAGATCCGTCAGTCACTTTACCTATCCAACCTTGTGCGATGGATGAGAATCCGAGTTGTTGGGGTGGTGATGAGGTTGACAGAGACAGGTCAATCACTGGAAAGAATGGTATACATTTTTGTTCGTTCTCTTTCATCTCCCATTCCAAGAAAGAATCATCCGTCGTCTCCCGCGGAAAGTGAAAGAAACCCACTCCAACTATTACAATGTTCCCGAAGGGATCATCGAGTCGACCATTTTTAGGGGAACGTTACGTGCTTTGGAGCCAAGTTAAGAACCCAGTCCTTCTAGGGGACCTCTTCACTAACCGATGGGTGAGGTCATAAGAACCCGAAGGGACCACCGAGCCTACCATTCCTTAGAAGGGCGTTACGCCCTTTGGACCCAAATTAGGGACCCAACCCTTCTGGAGGACCTCTTCCCTTACCGATGGATGAGGTCATAAGAACGGACCTCTTAAGGTACCTTTCTTCTCGGACTGTCTGATGTCAGGTGCCCCAGTGTTTTTCATCCTGTGTTGACGCACTAAAGGTGAACTATTACAATTTCCTTCCAACCTTTTACAACCCCCCTCGTCCCATGTAAAAACACGACCCAGTATTTAATACAGAATTATTTAAAGTTTCTTTTTTGGGTTGTATATAAATTTGACTTTTGTTATTGTTATATACATTACTTTTCCAAGTTTGTTGGTCTTTAATTTGTTTTATGGAGATTTATTAGACACTAAGTTTATTCTTTAGTATCTCTTATAATCTTTTATAAAGTTTGATATTACTGTACATCATTTTCAACACCTTATATCGATTTCATCTCCCTTTTAATGTGAAAATTTACAAATATAATCCTTTCATACTTCTAAATTATAGTTAATAGATTCCACTGTTCTTCAATCTTTTTCTTCATATTTAAATCTATTCCATTTATTCTAATTCCTTAATAATTTCTATTATCGTTTTACTTATTTTAACCTTCGTCTTTGTTATATCTTTTAAATTGTTAAGTTGTTTTCTTGTTTTGATCATGAAACCTTTCTAATTATTATAACTATTTCAGGACCATTCTAGTAGTTTCTTTTTCTCTTTGTGTTTCCTATTTATACTACTAACTTCTTCAAGAATACATCTGATATTTAGAACTGAATCCGTATATGAAGGACAAAGATTCGTGGGTGGGGGTTGCGATCCAATTGATATTGTAACAGGGTCACTTGGGACCTGACACTAAACGTCGACGTTTACGAAGACCTAACAGTAGACGGGTTTGGGTGGTACATTCAATGGGATATTATTTGACTAGGCAACCCATACTCGACGGTCGGAACCAAAAACCAAAGTTCTATTGGTAGAGTCAAGTCACCCGTGAAAAAACAAGGGAAATAGGAGGTTGTGAACCAGTGAGGGTCTTGTCAGGATAAGTTCGGATCGAGGTCCCTGTCGACGAGGTCTACCTGTTGAGACGGTCCAACTTGACGACACAAGAGGTAAGAGAGTCCGAACCAAAGGAGGGGTGAGTGGGATAGTCCATATCAACCAAGAGAATAGTGTATTGTGTACTTAAGAATTTTAAGTGATATGGTATGTTTTAGGGTACACTTTTTGGTATCATATATACCTCTTTACCTCATTCATCCTATTTTTTCTATCTTCTGTTATATGTCATCTCAAAACGTATAATTTACCAATCTTTTATGAGGTAACTTATATTACGAAATGAAATTTTTTACGTCCTTCGTACCAACACCTTTAACTGTCTTCTCAACGTCGAACACTTAATAAGACTTCACCATTTTCTTTGAAATAAACTTTAATCTACCTTAAACACTTCACTTGATCGACAAGTGAACATCGACAATCCCTATACACGGAAACACACAAAACATATAAGATTACTACCAGTAAAAGTCGAACTACGTCAAAAGACACAAGTTTAATATGTTTCGGTTCATACTTTAAGTTTATAGGAGTTTTACAAAAGATTATATAGTATCACAACCTTGTGGAAACACACAAGTTTGGTTCACTATGTTGTTTTGACTGACATAGGAAAAAAGGGGGTGACAGTTGTCAAAAGGTATTAAGGTTACTGACGGTTTTTCATAGAGACGAGGTGTTTCAAAACAGATCCAGAAAGGTTCATGAAGGGTAGAGTGGGCCCATAGGGGTCTAGACGGAAAGTGACTGGATAATAGAACATTCTCCATAGAACATATAACGGAAATGAATAAGTAGAAAAATTTCGATACTAGTAAATTTTAGACAGTATAGTGATGGAACTTTGACGAACGATCACTTACACGCATTTTAATCCATCTCAGGGTGATCGTCTCGTATATGAGTATAATCTTATTAAATTCTTACCAAATGAACACTTCCCTGATAAGTATTCCTAAACCAGACATTCTCTAGGATTCGTTGTCACGCCAATGAATCCCGAACATTGTAGTGAACAGTTTACTCACTGACATAAGGGTGTCGTGTCTACATAGATCTGTAGTGTCTGGTACAGAACTATGGGTCAAAGTGTTTTTGTTTTCCACCTCAACCTGACCCCATTTCACAGTCCTCCTTACCTAAAGTTAGTACACGACTCGATCACCTTTTCATGACCTTCCAAAATCCAACTCGCCCCCTCCCCCAACTAGTTATGTCACACAGTTTGTATAACTCAGTAAGAACTCTAACGTTTTCGTAATCAGACACTAATCCGGTAGATCCCAACGATTCACGACGAGAACCTTTAATCCGAGGATGAGAGGTATCTCTGTCTCTACCTCACGAGAGAGGAAACTACGCATATATATATAAATTTTTAATAGATAAATAACCGACGAGACCCAGAAGCAACGACGTACACGGAAAGAGATCAATGTCACTCACCCCCGGTGAGGGATCCACACCACACGTCCGAAGAGCAACGTCACCGAAGAGAACAACGTCTCGGGCCCGGGACCTCGTGGACCCGGAGTCTTCAACGTCGTATACGCGAGTCATCAACACCGCGGGTCCGAATCAACGAGACGTGGTGCACCCTAGAAGGACCTATTCCCTAGCTTGGGTATGGAGGACGTGACCGTCTACTTAAGAAATGGTGACTTGGTGGTCCCTTCTGAACTACAAATATAAAATTCTTTTTCAAAGGTGTAGAACTCTTTCTGTAAAGATCTAACATTTTAACCCTCCTTCAACCCCCCTCTAAATACATGTGCCGGTTTCCCGACTCTTTCTTAAATGTTAAAGAGTTTCATTTCAAAGAATTCGATTATAAGATTCCTTTGATTCCTTTGATTCCGATCCCCACACATCAGAATTTCTTTTGACAGGTTTCGAATCTGGTTCGGTAGAACCAGTAACCCACTAATAATAATAAAAAAATATCAACCGTTAGAGTCTTACGACAACATAAATAAACTACTTTTGACAACCCCTCAACGCTCCACACGATCCTCAACCATATACCAACTCGAAGAAAGGGTACAGAGTACCCCGTACCGATAAATATCGGTACACCTAGTGACAGGATAAAAGACTGGGTTAGTGGTGATAAGACCTTGTGAGTGGGGAGAAAACACTGAAAACCGAGTGAAGAACCAGATTATCACGTACACGTTTTCCGATCAGGACGGACAGATCATAGTCTCTAAAGACTTATTTATAATATAAACATCATTAGGAAAGGACTCGTGTAAAACCCGAAGGCAAGAAAGGGAATAAAGTAGTGTCGACAGAAAGTAGAAAACTTCATACACGTATAAAAGACGAAGTATTTGTGGAGAGGTAAACAAAACATAGTATAATATCTAACTAAATGATAACTTGTAGTACAGTCATACCGATCAAAAATCTCACCTTCCTCCTTCGATGTCACTAAAGACTCAAACAGTACACTTAACTCTCTAGAAACCTTGAATAAATGATAAACCTCAAAAACTCTGAAAGAAGTACTATGTCACAGAATAGTTAAAACCTCGGTAACGTACTTTTCGTGTACTACACATAATAGACAAAAATGATTTTCATTCGATAAGTTAAGTCTTTGTATTGAAACGGTTGTTTCCAGGCAGATCAGTTCCGATACCAAAAAGGTCATCAGTACATACCTACACTCTTAACCTGACATTTCTTTCGACTCGTGGCTTCTTAGCCACAGAAACTTGACACCACAACCTCTTCTGAGAACTCTCAGGGAACCTGACGTTCCTCTAGGTTGGGTAGGTAGGATTTCCTCTGGTCAGGACCCACAAGTAACCTTCCTGACTACAACTTCGACTTTGAGGTTATGCAACCGATGCACTACACTTCTCGACTGAGTAACCTTTTCTAGGACTACAACCTTTTCTAACTCCCATCCTCCTCTTCCCCTGCTGTCTCCTACTCTACCAACCTACCGTAGTGGCTGAGTTACCTGTACTCAAACCCATTTGAGGCCCTCAACCACTATCTGTCCCTCCGGACCACACGACGTCAGGTACCCCAGTTTTTCTCAGCCTGTGCTAACTTGCTGACTTGACTTCACTTGACTTCGATAAGTTGTAGGTAAGTTTGGGTGAAAAGGTATTGAGAGAAAATAGTACCTCTGACACTTCGACTTTATGAATTGGGAACTTAGAACCTGGATTTCTACCTGTAGTCTGAGTAAAGTTGATTAGTTTACGTTTTCAGACAACTCCCAAAAGAAGGAAGAAGAATAGACCTTGTACCTTAACTTTCGTTTACTAACATTAGTATTGAAACCTAAACCACCACCACAACACGTCACCGATTCAAAACAGGTTAGGAAACACTGGGGTACCTGACGTCGTGTGGTCCGAAGGGACAGGAAGTGATAGAGGGAGTCAAACGAGTTTGAGTGTAGGTAACTCAACCACTACAGTAGGGTGGTAGAGAAGGAGACAACGGGGGAAGAGGAAGACGGAAGTTAGAAAGGGTCGTGGTTCTAGAAAAGGGTACTCAGCCGAGGAGAATAATCCACCGGTTTCACAACCTTGAAGTTGAAGTTACAGTTAGAAAGGTTACTTATAAGTCCTTACTAAAGGAAATCCTAACTGACCAAACTAGAGGAACGACAGGTTCCCTGAGAGTTCGCAGAAGAGGCCGTGGTGTCAAACTTCGTAGCTAAGAAGCCGCGAGACGGAAGAAGTACCAGGTGGAGAGTGTAGGTATGTACTGATGACCTTTTTGGTATCTATCGAAACTGATCTACATCGATATGAAATATAAGTTTTTAGTTTGTATATCATAAAAGAAAGTCGGAAAAAGATCTACAAAGTCCGAATGTTACTTCAACAATTGGTCCTTAAATACTTACCAGAGATACTATCAGACACTTGAAACATTTGTATACCTTTGTTTAGAGTAGTAACAATAATGAGAATAGTAGTAATAATAAATAATGGTAATCCTCTCTCAGATGAATCGAAAGTAATTAAAAATCTTGTAAAGTGAGTTCATTTTTTACGTCTTTCGATAAGCAATGAGTTTTAAAACTGGTTATAAGTGAAGAATCAGAAATTTAAAATTTATCGACTCGAAAACTAAAACACTGTATTGTAAATATACTTTAATTAAAACTACAATTACTCTTCATACATTTATTTAACTAAAACTTAATAATTTTTAATCGTAGACGTAAAGGGGATTGACTAATAATACGGAGGAAAAAGTATACGTATTAAAAATATACATAATTAAGATACGGACCTCTTAGGGTACCTGTCTCCTCGGACCACCCGATGTCAGGTATCCCAATGTTTCTCAGTCTGTACTGACTTCGTTGATTCGTGTGCGTGTGCGTACGTAATTAAGATATAGACCCATTAGACAACAAAGTATACAGAAGGACCAATAAAAACCCGGTCGTAGTTTGACTTAATTTATCAGATAAAAATATTTTTAAATTACGTGTTGTCCTGGTATATTGAATTTTGATGTTAAAATTTCGAGAAAAATACACAAATAAGAAGGTCTAATTGGAATCGTAAGTACGTAACCCAAGATTTTATAGTGTCAAAACCAACCCTAAAACCAATCTATACTACCGTTTTCAGGTGGAGAAACTCTTGGACGACCCTCCTTGACAAAGTCCTAGTTATAAATAGAGTATGAACGACATTCTTACCTCAACTACAGACACCTGGACAGTGTTAGGGGATCCTCTCTTTGTGAGTTAAGTAGTTTTTGCACACCGTAAACAGTACCCAACCTAAAAGGTCTCATTCTGAACCTCCAAACATACGTTCTTCAAATAACACTTCGTCTGAACTTTTAATATGGACCATATAGACAGTCCTACAGTGCCTTTATGCCCCTTCTCTTTCTCCAATTTGATACTAGGTCAATGGGATCTATGGATTCGATTAAGATACGCTACGAGAACTCCCTCTACCAGGAAGTCACAACAAAGTTTCACTTGTTTCTCCCAGTTCAGATACACAAACACATATTTGGTCTGTGACCGACTCTTGACGTGAGTCCTTCTTTTTAACAGAACCTACTTAGTCGTTCCCTCTCACTGAATTAATACCCGAAAGTCGTGGACTGTGAAAGTCGTCTACCTCCTTACTTGTGTAAATTGGTACCTCAGGTGATTTCTTAAACGACCCCGACTTAGACTGGACACTTATACTCTTCAGACTCGAATGTCTCGTTACACCCCAAAGGATCTAATAACTCGTACTCGGTAAGAGTGTCCGTAGTCCTACATGTCCGAACCCCCACTACTAGTTGTGACCTGTTTGCCCTGTGGCCTAATCCACTTCAACGGTGAAGGACGAGACAGAGAGACAGGTTGGTCGATGGGGAACCCATCTTCTACGGGGACACAAGGAGGTCAGTACGAACTCTGATTAAGACCGAGACAGGTCCGTACAAAAATCACAGAAGACCCTGGACCTTTAACCATTACTGTCAAAGGGATGAGTCGGGAAAAAAACGTCAGTGGTTGGGATGGAACCTCGTCATGTTCTTACCTGAACGGAAAGTCTCACTCCTACTGTCTTGGTCGATTTTCAAAAACGTAACAAAAAGTGAACACCTTTTACTCCAGTCCAAACCTCGACTTCCAAGACCCCTTCCGAGAACTGTCTACTGAAGGTAGAAAGGGTATTAGGAACGTTATCCTCAATAAAGAATCAACTGATGATACCGAGACTCAGAAGATTATACAAACTGTGGAGAATCATCGAGATTCAAATAAAGGGAAACAGAGTCTCTGTAATAGGAGGTTTGAGTGACTAGGGAGTTTTGATTGGGTGAGATAAAGTTAGGGAAATCGAAGACGGGAAATTTAGTGTGTACGACGCTCGATTAGACACTCGAACGTATATGAAGGGTTACAGTCATTTAGAGGTACCAGTCGACTCGGTAAGTGTCCCCGGAAATCGTAAGAGGATCCAACCGTAGGAGTAGTGTAAACCACGTACATCCATACAGAATAAATGGATTAAATGGGTTCAGAACGGTCTCGATCATGTTACGAAGTGTAGGAACCTGTTGAACTCAACGGGTCTGGATACACTACACAAAACAAAGGAGAAACCATAAGTCTCTAAAGATACACCCGGAAGACCTACATTTTAGAAGAAATAGTGGCTATGAAGGTTCGATCCGTCTTCTAGTAGTACCTCCGTCTTGACCCTGAGTCAAAGAAGACGACTCGTCTCTCCCAGTATCACTTTGGAAGAACTCAGACCTTAAAAGAGGAGAAAGATTCAAGAGAAGTACAACGATTCAGAACGAGTCAGGACACAACCCTGACTGGTCACAAGAACGGACCTCTTAGAGTACCTGTCTCTTCGGACCACCCGATGTCAGGTACTCCAACGTTTCTCAACCTGTGCTGACTCGCTGAGTGTGTGTGTGTGTGTGTGTGTGTGTGTGTGTGTGTGTACAACCCTGACATTTCGTACGTAAAAGTCTTCCATCGGATCTCCAGTTCTCTTGTTATGGGGACAAGATCCGTAAAATAACTAATAAACACACAGAGTCTAAACTGTAAACTGGAGATGTAGACTCCCAAACTAGAGATAAAAAGAGAGAGGATCATCCAGTAGGGGTGCTTGGGTGTGAAAGACACATGAGTGGATTAGAGACGCAGGGGCGTAGAGGGAAATGATGGCAGTATTTTAGGTGTGGTGACGTTTCTTCCTCTAATTACCCCGTCCCTGTCCGGTGTCGGACGTCTTCTCGGAAGAACGGACATCACTGTCTCTGTCACGACCTTGACTCGTGGTACTCCTAAAGGAGTAAAGACTGTGTGTGGATCCTAAGACGATGTCGAAGGATGCCGTCTCTCTCAGTCCCACCAAGAAGATGGTGTTCCGTGGGTCTTATAGGGAACCACTCCTCGTGACTCCGAGTCAGGTACAGAGTGTCTACGGGGTGGTAGACGATGTAGTAAGGACAGGGAATTCAAGTCCCAGACAGAACAGTTCAAGAGTACTAAGGGCCAACGAAATATATGTGTAAATAAACATAATTTAGATCAGTATATCTATAAATGAATAAGTGGTCTGTACTGACCCATGGTTAATTTAAGACCGGAAAGACCCTGAACGGGATACTGACGTTCGTACGTACGTACGTACGAATAAACGATTCAATACAGACTGAGAAACGTTAGGGTACCTGATATCGGGCACTCCGATGAGCCAAGTACCCTAAAAGGTCCGTTCTTATGACCCCACCCAACGGTAAAGGAAGAGGTCTCATAAAAGGGGTGAGTCTCTAGCTTGAACGTAGAGAACATAACCGTGAATCTAAGAAATGGTGACTCGGTGGTCCTTTCACGTATTTGTTCCGTATCAGGGGTGAAAAATTACTGACTGTCTGATTACTCAAAATATCAAGTTTCGTTAGTCACGTTACTGTACCAGTCATTCCACTAAAATATCTTTTCACTTCCTCTGTACGGTCCGACGGAGTGTCTTAAACCCCTTCCGAAGTATCTTCTCTCCAGTGAATCTGATTTAAATGTACTTATTAATTCTTACCTGTTGAAGTTTACAACAATGAACAGGAGACGAAAGACCGGTCTCTCGATTTATACAGAAGTAAAAATCAAAGGACCCTTATTTCAGGGAAGACGAAAAGGAGATGTTTAGTAACTCCCTAAAGAAACAAATGAAATCATTAATTACGAATTGTTTGTCGAAAGTCGAAAGAGGGATCTGAGTGTTGTTGTGTCATATTTCTTCTCCGTCCAACATGAGTCTGTGTACAGAGACGAGAAGAGGAAACGGGTGATTTCAAATAGAAGTAGAAGGAGGTGACGAGACGATTGTGACGAGACTATCCTCGTTACCCACCACCGGAAGGTGTTTACGTGTCGACAGGAGACTGAGGAGTCGACTATGCACTCTTTCCCCAACTTTGAACATAGTCTTTCCTTCATCAATTCTCCCTTAATTGAAAGAGTAACGTATCTTACAAGTTGTGACTTTATGCTTCAAAACATTTTAACACTCTAAAAAGAATCTCCACAGTTACTTTTTACAAGAAAACGAACACCTAAACTTGGACCTTCCTTTCGTTTTACACCCTCTATACACGGGAGGTCCGTAAAGTCTAAAACATGAACGGTACCAGTGTCAAAGTCCCGTTATAAAAAACAATAGTAACTTAATGTTTTTTCTATCAACTTCACTACATATCTAAATATTAGGTGTTCTTGACTTAGTAAAGACTAAGAATAACTATTATGTATTTATGTTCACACATTAGGAGAGAATGTGACTTTTCTTAATAAAGTGTCACAAACAAAAAATTCTGATTGTGTATATTTGTTTGTATAGATCAAATTTCTAAAAACAAAATTGAGGCGTCTTCAATTTGTATCATCGATAAATTAAGTATAAAGAACAATTCACCCCGAAAGTCTTCGTGACTTAGTAGTATTATTCTCTGTCTGTATCGTTTTCAAACTTTATCTCTCAATACCCCTGTTTTTTACGTGGTCCTTACCTCTTTTATACTAAAAGAAAAACGGAGAAGGGAAAGGTTCGGTAACTACTTTTGGGACTCATTAAGGTCGACCTCCGACTACGTCGGTAGGAAGAAGGACCAGCCGTAGGGTCCAAATCTCCTTTCGGTCGTGACCTATCGTGACGGCGACACACAGGAAATGGAGGAACGGGACGACCCGTTACAGTGGTAGGAGAAGTGGTAGACCTGACTGGGTAGGAACGTCGTCGGATACATGGAGAAAGACCGGTACGAGAGACCGTAACTGGACCAGGACCGGAGGAGGTGACGTGGGTTTTGGGAACGCGACGAGGACCAAGTGCGGGTACTCTAGCCCATGTGGCGGACAGACCAGGTCTACAAGAAGTAGGTGCGGAAGAGAAGGTACCTCAGCCCCCATGAACACCGGTACCGAGACCTAGCGATACATCGGTAGACAGTGGGAGACGTGGTAAGATGGTAGGACGTAGGGTCCCAGTATCCCGCGTAGCCCTACCGCCACGACCACGCCCCCTACGAGGAGGAGGAGGGGAAGGGGTAGAACAACTCCTCTGAACAGAAGACGGTCCGGTGACAGTATCCGGTACGGATGACACTCGTGTACCGGCAACATTTTGATCGGACGAGTCTCTCGTGTCACTTGGCTCGGATACCCGACCGTCACCGCGACGAACACCAACCAGAGCTACAGGACCGGTAACCACAAAGGATACGGGAGTAGGACGCCCGTCACGACTTCCATGGTCCCCCACTCCGGGCTGAATTCCGGAAATCGTGTACGCCTAGAGTGTAAACACAGTAGGACCAGAAGATACACGGACCTTACAAGAGGAAGGAGTGAGTGGCGAAACCGGTCGTCCACGGGGTAGTGCAGGTACAAGAAGACCGGTGTGAGATGGAGGACCACGGTGGACGTGAGTTAGGAGACCAGATACCCCACTTCTGAGTCGTCTAAGCGGTCGCTCATGAGTCCCACAAACTGTATTTTCCTGACTAGACTTGTGTAGGGTTTGTAAAAGAAGTCTCCAAGAAAGGTCGGTACGACGACCCTCGGGCACCAACCAGAAACGGTGTACCTAGCTCAGGTAACAATAGTATTCTTTATAAAGACCAGTACCATCAGAGTACCGTTTCTTGTAGTACTTGTGAACCGAGGTGCCGACTAACCCTACACGGATCTCTCGGACTAACACTTATAAAGGAGACGAGAAATAAAGGATTAGGTTTGTAAAGAGATGTGGACCACTACCTCCCTAAACTCCTATCCTCTTTATCTACTATCGAGACTTATACGGTAATAAGAATAGAGACAGATTACTGACTAACATGTTGTGTAGACCTCACCCATACCCGTCAAGATTACAAACAGATCAAAATCAAGACTCACAGTAGTTTCGAACATTCACAACACTTGAAGTCCGGTGGCTCAAGGACACATCACTCAGAAAGACTTTTGTAAACCCTGTCGGTGTTACATTCTCTTATTGAAAGTGACGTTATACTTTCACTTTCACTTCGGCGAGTCAGCACAGACTGAGAAACACTGGGGCACCTGACATCGGGTGGCAGGAGACAGGCACCCTAAGAGGTCCGTTCTTATGACCTCACCCAACGGTAAAGGAAGAGGTCCCCTTAGAAGGGCTGGGTCGCTAGCTTGGGACCAGAGGACGTAACGTCCGTTTGCGAAATTGGAGACCACGATAAATAAATTTTATTTGAATTCACCCCGTCCATTGTATTATCCAAGACTTTTATTACACCATACTAGAGATAAAATTTACTTTTTTGTGCACATCACTAAAGAAAAAAATTTTTCCAGATAAACATAAAATTTAAATGACACAAAATTAAATGGATATTAAAATGAATTCTATTTTCCCTTCTTTATAACTTGTATAAACACAAAATATTCATAATTAAATTGTTTCGTTTTCATCGATAGATAAATAATCACAGAGTATTGGCATCGTACACGATCTCAGACCACAACTATTTGTATCGAAATAATCATTTACATCCTCGTCAATACGATGAATTTGACAAAGACCTGACACCTATGGATCACTACAGTTAATCTGGAGGATGGTAGAGACGATTGTCTTCGAACCATTTTCGAATGTTCCCCTGACAGTGTTAACGAAACAAAAGACAAACAGTATACAATGGGAATTATAACTTGAAGTGACAAAACTCAGGGATTTTTCAAAGTTAACAAAATCAGGATCTTCTATAGTTCAGTTACGATGGAACTCGTAATCTCTTTTCTACTATCAAACGTATACAGCAGAAAAGACGGAAGTGGATTATTGACTGAAAAATTCTGGTAGACCCAATTCCCACCTTTCAGGATTGAAAACCGTCTAAAATCAAAGTCTCACAGAAGTTTAGGATATGCAATTCACCACACTCAAGATCCAGTAACGCAAGGACCCACCGCCGTCTCAAAGAGAGTTTCGTCACACTCTTCTGTGGAAAACAACGTTATACTTACAATAAATAAATAAATTTTATTTAAATTCTACCCTTCCGTGATATCATCCAGGTATCTCATTATTTTAGAGATAAAGGTTCCTTTATAGAGAGATAAATACTCGTATACACATACACACACACATATCACTTAAATAAAAATTTTATAGACAAACATAAAATTGAATAGGTGTTAAAACAGATCCTATTTTTCCCTTATTTCGGTTCATAACCTATATATAAATACACAAAATACAGAATTAAATTGTTTCGTTCCGTTTATATATTAATAGTCATAGACTGTTCGTATATTACATAATCACAGACCACAATCATTTGAATCCAAATAATTACATATTTACATATTTATTAATACGGTGAACTTTCTTGTCCAGAAAGACTTTACACCTATACCTCACTACAAACATTCGGGAGGTAGGTGAAGACGATTATTTTTGACGATTATTTTTGAGTGTTCTCCAAACAGTGCCAACCACATAACATAAGACGACCTACCACGGGACTCTAGCCTGAATTAATAAAACATAAGGATTTTTCATTGTGTAAAAAAAAGTCAGGACCTTTTTTAGTCCAGTGACGATGAATCTCCATTCTACGAGATCACTACTCTCCAAGGATAGTCCCATTTTTTCCACCTCATTTACCAATCACAAAGATCAACAAGAGAGAGAGTGAGAGAAAAAAAACCTTTTAAAATGAGGATTATTTATCAGAAGACAATATCTCGACTCATACTTCAGAATTAAACCAACCGTGTGCACCCACTCAATCCCTCCTGACCATACCCGGTAATACGTCCTCCTTACTGTGTCAGAGTAGTGGAACCAAGATCCAGATCCCGAATTTTGTGAACATTCAACAGGTCCCCTTCAGGTCCGATACGACATAGTGTGGGTAACCCGTTGACGAAACTATTATTCATAGTTTGAGTAAACCTTTGTTTCATTCTCCATGAATCAAACTCATCTAATATGTTCCTCTTTAAACGAGAGAGAAAGTCAAAATGGTAAAAGACTACGAACCTTCCACCTATACTTCCTCGACGGAACGTAGTTTTGTACCTTTACGCACAACTTCTTCCGTCTCATCGTAATAACTTCTCGAACACAGGACAACGAGAGACCCGGCGGTTTGGACTGAATTTGGACACTGTCTTTACCTGAACATCCACTAAATTCGGTGACATGAAACCCCTTAGAAACAACGTCGATGATTGATTTTGGATTTTTATATACAAAAACAAAATCTAAAAAGGTCACCCTATACATACAGAAGATCTTAAAAGAAACTTTTACAAACGTTCCAAAACAAACCCATCTTACGCAAATAAAACTCGAATAAGTTTAAATGATAGTCTCTTGAAAAATACATTAAAAGAAGAATATAAAATAAAAGGTGTCACAGATATGATATAGGGGGTAAATTAAGGACGACGACGACGACGATTCAGCGAAGTCAACGATCGTCACAAATAAACACAAAAAAAAAAAAAAGACAAATGAAACCAGTAGATACAATTTATAAATAGTCATAATAATTTTGTAATTTTATCAATTGAACATACCGGTAAGTCAGTTTACCATCGAAACCGAAAGAAAAAAATTTAATCTCCTATTAATGAAATGTTATAACACTACCAAAAACAGTATGTAGTCGTACTTGACCGTAATCCATATGGATACAGAGGAGAGAGAACTTTGGGGAGGGAGACGGGAGGGGTAGGGTATGGAGGTCCGGTAGTGTCTCACGACCGAAACCCAAAGGACACATCATGTAACTTGAGGGTGACCGATAGCTAAAATGTACACCATTACATATACAAAGTTACAATAAGAGAGTAGTAGGATGGAAGAGGAAAACGTAAATTGAAAGAATAGAAGAGACGACTAAATCTAAGGAAATGAAAAGATGGTAGAGTTTCTACGTAATTTTTCCTATGGTTTTATAATGAATATAGATAAAAAAAATGAAAAACCGAGATCACTTAATAAAAAAAAAGATTACCTAATCAAAAATACGAATAAATCGTAACTGGAAAGAAAAGAACGATCAAAAGGTGTTTTGAAACATAAGAATGGGAATAGACAGACAAGTAACTACTTTTAATTGACCAAACCTATCCACCACACTCAAAGGAGTCTCCGACACCTACAGTGTCAGGGACACGGGACTGCCATCCTGAGACATCCAGTAAACGAGTGTCCGTCTTAAGGGAAATCCGACAGTTCTCTTTCTAATTTTTCACGCGACTCAAAGAAGAAGAAAACGACTTCATCTCTTCAAAATACAGACTTCGGTCACTACGATATCACATAAAACGACTATTCACCTGACGAAAAGGTACGGAAAAGAGATAAAGATTGGAACTCATGACTGTGACAGAGTCTTAACTAGGACTGGGAGAAGTAGGTCGGGGTGTCTTTACTGTCCTAAACCTCTATCTCGTCGTAGGAGAAATAAATATCTCCCTCGACCAAAGGAACAATGAAACACACGTACCCTATGATTTGTATAAGTAGACGAGATACGTCAAGTTATACTCTTATTAAAGGAGTAGTTAGGCGGCTTCTGAACAGAAGGTAAAGATAATAGTAAAGATAAATAAGATTCAGATGTCATAAGTGACCTAGAGAATTATTCTTATGAAGGGTAGAAGTGTGGTTCGAAATCAAAAAGGTTGAGGAGAAAGAGATTGAGTATTAAGATGGGAGGTATGTATGTAACCAAACGTCCCAAAAAGTAAGACCGAAATGATATTTAAGTTAGGTTAGACTGAAAACTTAAAGTCTTTATAGACTTTCATAAACTTTACCAAGACAATGTGAAGGGGTATAGGATTATGACAATGACTTAATAAAAACACAAAGAAATGAATAATATAAATTTTAATATAATGTTTAGATATCAATAGTTTTGTTATACCATAACGGTATCTTTGTCTGGTATATAGTTATCTTGTCTTGTCTCTGGAGTCTTCATTTGAATACGTACCACCAGTCAATTAAACGTTGTTTCCTTGACTCTTATTCGTTACCTTTTTCTTATCAGAAAAATTGTATATGACAACCTTTTTGACCTACTGGTGTACGTCTTCTTACCTTAACCTAGGGATAAAATGTGTCGTGTGTTTTTAGTTGAGTTTACCAGACGTCCGGACTTTGGTATTTTTAGGTTTTCTTTTGTGTCCCCCATTTGAGGAGTTGTAGTAATAGCCGTTATTAAAAACCTAAACTGTAGTTTGCGTTTCAGTTGCTTCCAGTTTTATTTGTTCATCCTGATGTAGTTTGATTTTTCGAAGACGTTTTGTTTCCTTTAGTCCTTGATTTACTTTTCCGTTGGATACCTTGGTCCCTTTTATAAAAGTTTTACATACAGAATATTCCAAGTATAGGTTAACGTATTTTTGGAGATGTTGAGTTATCGTTTTGTTTTGTTTTTGTTTTTTGTTTGGTAAACTAATTTTTATCCTTTCCTTAACTTATCTATAAAAGGGTTTCTTCTGTACGTTTACCGATTGTCAATGTACTCTTCTATAAGTTAAAGTAATTCATAGTCCCTTTACGTTTAACTTTGGTAATGCTTCATAGTGAAATATGAACGACTTTAGATAGTAGTTCTTCTGTTCTCTATCGTTCACGACTCCTCCTGTGCCTCTTCTCCTTTGGGACGCACGACACTCATTACATTTAACCACGTCGGCGATAGCCTTCGTAATACCTCCAAGGAGTTTTACAATTTTGATCTCGATGTATGTTAGGTCGTTGGGGTGAAGACCGATATTGATTTCCTTTACTTTAGAGACAGAATTGATCTATAGACGTGTCGATACAAGTAACGTCGTACTAAATGTTATAGGTACTTCGTTGGATTCGTAAGGAACTGTCTTATCTATTACTTTTACACCATATATATGATATATATAGATTATAAATCGACACTTTTCTTCTTTTAGGTTTGAAAACATTGATATTCTTACCTTGAACTCTCGTAATACGACTTATTTTATTCAGTCAGTCTCTTTCTATATGACATACAAGAATGAATGTACATCTTAGAATTTTCGACTTGAGTATCTGTGTCTCTTTCTCAACAACCAACTATCTCTTACCCCCACCCCTTTTATCCGTTTCAACCAGTTTTCCATCTTTAAAAACCTATTTCTGTTTATTCAGACCTCTACGTCTTTCTTTTTCCATTGACTCTCTCTTTCTCTCCTTCACGTATTACAACAGTTAAGTTCTGGAAGTTAGTCTTAATAATAGTAAAATTAATTTCAGGCACTATAAGAAAACAACAGATATAGAAGGTACGATACGAACTGAGGTTCTTCTGTTCTCAGAAAATATAAAGAAATACAGAGTTATGGTTCACAGACTGAATGAGGAGTTGTGTTGTTTACAGGAGTTATTAATAAACATTATAATCTAAGTTAATCACGAGTTTGAACTATGGAGACGTTACTTATGAAACAAAAAGGAAAATGATTGAAGATAACACTAAAAGACAAATCCTGACCCTTCTGTCTAGAGCGTAGGATCTTAATCTACGAGAGTCGACTGTCTCTGTCCCACGGAGAACTCTCTTTCTTCGAGTTTACACGATGACCTTCAATTTTCACGTTTAAATAGTGAGGAATCATCAAATCAACGATTCAGTACAGGCTGAGAGCGTTGGGGTACCTGACATCGGGTGGTCCGAGGATACAGGTACCCTAAAAGGTCCGTTCTTATGACCTCACCTAACGGTAAAGGAAGAGGTCCTCTAAAAGGACTAGGTCCTTAACTTGGCCCAGAGGACGTAATGTCCGTTTAAGAAATGGCTGACTCGATACTACCTTCGGGTTTCTTGAAGATCGTCATCTCTTCATGGTGTTTCTTATTTTCTTCTTATTTCATTGTTATCAACTACCGAGTCCCCATTCCTTAGGCGGACGTGACACCCTCTGATTCCTCTACACTCAAACTAGGGACCCAGTTCTTCTAGGGGACCTCCTCCTGTACTGTTGAATGAGAACATAAAAACGACTTTTTAGGGTACCTGTATCCTCCGACCGCCCGATATCAAGTTTCCCAGCGTTTCTCAGTCTGTACTAACTTTTATTATGTAAAGTATACGTATAGACAGACCATTCAGTACTGACCTTCTACGTACACCCTCGTCTCTTGTTTCTCCTCCGGTAGTTGAAGTAAGGGAATTAAAACATATAATCTTAGAAAAGAATAAGGGACGGGGCAGGACCCGGACCCCTGTAAATTACACTTTTAACCGAGGTCCTTTTTATACAGTAGTAGACGTTCCTCTAAACGTCCCAAGGGTAATTTCCTACCTCAGGATCGTCTTACATAATTATTTTTCGTTTTCTTTTGTTATTCACCGAGGGCCTAAAGGGAACCCCTTCGTCCAGTGTCCGAGAAGACATCCACTCAAATACTATAAACTCATACGAGTTCCTCTCCGGTGACGACAGGAATATCTAGGGGGTCCGTCCACCACTTTGTCTTGAACCTTGTATAAAGGATGAGAACTCTATGTTCTTGGGGTAGGTGACAAGCGTTATCAGAGACAGGTCAACATGATCACCAGGATGAAGGGTATACCTTTTTGTTCTGTTCTTCACCTCTCTCCCCTTCTGTCTCGTTTTCATAAGTGAGAATAATAAAGGTTTTTTTCGGAAGAAGGTACTTTCACCTTCAACTCCTTTATTCCAAGAAGGAACTATCCGTCGTCGCCTACAGAAAGGGGAAGAAACCTTCTCCTACTATTACAATGTCCTTCCAACCTTTTACACCACTCCCTGTCCCATGTAAAAACATGACCCAGTATTTAATACAGAGTTATTTAAAGTTTTCTTTTTTTGATTGTGTTAATTTAACCTTTTGTTATTCTAGAATACTATTCAGGTTTTGTGAACGTTTAATTTTGTGTAGATTTATTAGGTACCGAGTCTATTCTGTAGTCTCTCTTACAATCTTTAATAAAGGTTGATTAACTATTACTGTGTATCATTTTCAATACCTCATATCAATATCTCTTTAATCTCCCTTTTAATATCAAAGTTTACAAATATAATCCTTTCTTCTAAATTATAGTTAATAGATTCAACTGTTGAATTATTAAATCTTTTTTTTATTCGGGTTCCATTTGTCCTCATTCTTTAGTCATCTATTCTGGACTTAATTATTATGAATTTCGTCTTTGTTATCCTTTTTTTAGTTATTTAATTTTCTTGTTTCAACTAAGAAACATTTCTAATTATTACAATTATTTCGGAACCATTCTAAATAGTTTCTTTTTCTCTCTTCGTGTTTCCTAGTTATATTACTAACTTTTTCAATAATGTGTCCGGTATGATTTCTCATCTTCCTATTATTTCCTTGTTGTGTTTGTTAAAATTCGACTGTTTTAGTTATTAAATGGATACTCTAATATCCTATGTGTTTAATACACTTAAGGTCGGGGATTTGTAGTATTCACGTCTGAACACTAATTCTTAAGAGTTCCATATCAGAAAGGAAAACGTTTCTTTAAGATGGGAAGAGAAGGGAGAAAGAAAAAGACAAACCACTTCCCTTTTATTTTTAGTGTGTTACTTTGACTAAAAATAGTGTTTGGTGGTTCTCTAT
Organism: Capra ibex; assembly: GCA_006410555.1. NCBI lineage: Eukaryota > Metazoa > Chordata > Mammalia > Artiodactyla > Bovidae > Capra > Capra ibex. Next base: position 20,423,850 of record SJYO01033645.1, on the reverse strand, counting down.
CAGTTAATACAGACAGTGACTTTATTAATGGGTGAGTTTCTTCACCAAGTTTTATATGACTTCTTCCTCCTTCCTCAGTCTAATGTATACTGGAGCTTAATTAATTAATCCTTTTTTATACAACTAAGACAATATGAGGTTTATAACACACTTTGTGTAATCACTCTATGTTTTAGTTACACCTAGATTACGAGTTGCTTTCATTGACAGATCAAATACACATCAGAACTCATCATGTACAATACTATTGACCAAAATAAAATACTTGTTACCCTCTCAAGACTATGGTATTACATTACATTTATGACATCACCTTAGAACTACTCCCGTCTCTGGAATTGATAAAATAAGTAGAAAAATAAGGACACTGATAAGATGATGAACTTTTTACCAACTATTATTATGTACTTGTGTATAACTTACTGACTCCAAATGTATCCTATTTAATCGACGGGGTTAAGTCCGTCTATAGTTTGTCGTCTCAACTTAAGTCCTATTATACTTTTTCGTCTTTTCCCATATCACAGTAATTCTTTAAAACCTTGTAAAGTTGTATTGTAAAGTCTTACGACTTTCACCGTGTTTCATTATAAATTCTCCGACTAGACGCCTCAGTTTGTCTATCTATATCTAAACTTGAAATTCAATCAAAGTTCAGGACAAAGGGTGGAAAATTGATGGTGGATCATTTGTGTTCAAAGGACCCTCTAGGTCAAGTAATGGTCGACGTCCCGGGGTCATAGGATTTGATGGTGACAAGGGTCGACCGAACCTCCTCCCCTATCTTGTCACACTTCTTGACTGACGTCCGGTATTTTGGGAGATGTGAAAAGGTCGTCTCGGCTCCTTCATCAAGGTTAGACCAATGACCTACGTCCGGTTAACTGCAAAATTAACCCTCGATTAGACAATGTAGTAGACACTCAAAGTCCCGATTCCCTCCCTTCGTTCAGACACAACCTGGACGTCATCGACCCAGTAACTTTCTGTCTTACCCTCTGTAAGAGTAAGATTATTACCGAGGGAACTATTGTCTTCTCTTTCCGACCACCATGACCTACCTACTTTAAGTCTTTAAGATCCAAGGAGAGTTTTCTCTGACTAGAACATATCAGAGTCGTTAGGGTATAGTAATTTATGTTCCCTAGGATACCGACCCTTAAAGTAAGTTCATACACTGATTTTAGACGAACCGAACGGGTCTTTTTGTCAGATTCCCTGAAACCTTTTTCTTTCCTACCCTCTAACAAACCTCAATTCATACTGTAACCCGTGGCTCGGGTACTCAAGTCACTCCTTCGACCACTCTAAACTAATAACGGAAGTGGGTTGTACAAGGTCGTCTCATCACAATTTTTTGAGAGGAGATTAATAATATGTCCTAAGTGTAAGTTGTCTTTATCTAAAGAGACATTAAAAAGAGGAATCACCAGAATCAAAAAGAGAAGGAGAATTTTCATTTACCGTACAAATGTAGTGTGTTTTATAGAAGTGAAAGGATTTGACAGGGAGTAATACTCAAGAGTTCAGGGAAAATAGGACCTTTAGAAGAAGATCCACCATTTCAAAAATTTTACAGGGAATTTAGTTCCACGTGACTTGACGTGTACCATAAGATTTGTACCAACTTGGTCTCGTTTCGTATCTTATTAATAGTAAAAAGGAGACTAATCACAATAAAGAAGTTCATCTCTCAATCAAAAATTAGTAAGAACAGTGGACTTATATATTTTTGTAGTTGAATTTAAACAAAGATATGAAGATGGACAGTCATGTAGGTCCGTAGACTAGGAGAAAAAGGAGACACGAATAAGGAAGAATAGGGGAGGAATTAATGGGAAATGTGATTCATGTGAGAAGAGTCACTTTAGGTCCATCGTCTTCCTACTGGAATTAATTTTATCAAGAGATACTACATTCCTTCCTTACTCCTGTCTCTTCACCTACTTAGTCTCTGTTTCTACCTAAACGTTTCCCATACAATGTCTGACCCCCTACGAAGGGTCTACCGCGATTACCATTTCTTAGACGGACGGTCACGTCCTCTATACTCTGGACCCAAACTAGGGACCCAGTCCTTCTAGGGGACCTCTTCCCTTACCGTTGGGTGAGGTCACAAGAACGGACCTCTTAGGGAATCTGACTCCTCTGACCACCCGATGTCAGGTATCCCAACGTTTCTCAGCCTGTCATGACTTCACCGACTCATGAGTACTAGTATCTTACCTCTCGTAATTAAAAAGGTAGAGGTTAAATGAAACCACACACTGATTTTTCACTCTTTTTTTTATTAAAAGAAAAAATGTTTTTCCTTTAAAAATTAAAAAACATTTCGACGTTGAGTCAATGTGGTGTCAATTGTCATTTCGTGTAAAGAAAGGTCTAAAAAGAAAAAATTTTTTAAATAATAAAAAAAATTAAAATGAAATGTTATGACATAACCAAAACGGTATGTAACTGTACTTAGGCGGTGCCCACATGTACTCAAGGGTCAGGACTTGGGGGGAGGGTGGAGGGAAAATTGATGATAGACTATTTAATACAGTCGTTATGAGTGACTTTTCTGGATGTCAATTTACACTAAAAGACTGTAAAAATATTTCATATCTAATTAGACATTCGATCACTCGTAAAGACCGGATACCCTAGGTATTAATCGGTTAAACGAAACCAGTGACAGTGAACCCTGTAAAAAGATCGAAATGTCGTACAAAATTACGTCACTAAGAAATAAAAGAAGATTTAGAACACCGAATAGACAGAGTAACGAAAGGTAAATTGAAATCGTTATTAAACGGTTTGAGAGGGTGGTAATTATACATAGAAATCTTTTGAAACGGAAATAAACCCTAACAAGAAGATATAGAGTAGTCAAAAGACCTACTCATTCACGATCTCTTATAAAATTCTCAAAAAAAAAAATAACTGGATTAAGGATACGGAATAGATATGTATTTAGGTTCATTTTATAGGAGTCAAATCCTAAATGGAGTACTGTAGTGGGTCGGTGATGAGGAGACGAGGTCAGAGGTTTAAGGAGGAGTAGACGAAGGGATTGATGGTCTCGACCGTCGTGACCGACCGGAATGGGAAGTCGAAGGAGAAGGAGGACCGGTACCCCCGGTTGCGGTGGGAGGACTAGTGGTAGGCAGACCTCCGGAGAGACGTGCTCGGGTACACGATGGACGAGTCGGAGGAGAGGGACGACCTGCACCACGAGACGGAGTGGCAGTAGGGGTTCCAGGACCGGTAGAAGACCAAACTGGAATCCAGGTAGTCGAAGAGACGGACGAAGGAGGTCTACAAGTAGTACTCGTCGAAGGAGGGGTACCTCAGGACGTGTAAGTACCCGTACCGGATACTGGCGATACACCGGTAGACGGTGGGTGATGCCATGGGTAGGTAGTGGAGACCGGTTAAACACCGGTTCCGATCACGAAAGTAGTATCGAGCCTTACGAAACGACGAAAGTGGACAAGGAGAAGAGAAACGGGCCGAGACGATAACACCCTTTTTACAGTAACTCTTGACGTAGACACGGTTGGACAGACACAGGTCTGAGAGGACACTGTCATAGTGGTACTTGTCTTAGATAGTCGAACACCGACCAACCTGAAATGATCCGAGTCTAAAGTAGGAGTAGAAGTAGAGGATATAGAAGTAGAATTCTCGACACAAGTTCGAGTTCTGGCTCCCCCGACGACAGTTCCGAGACTCGTGCACACCGAGGGTGAAGTAGGAGTAAGAGCAGAAGTCGTGGTAGGAAGACCAACACCACAACTGTTTACACCGGTCTTTCTTCCAGGGGTACCTGTAGGACTAGGACGAGTTATAGGAAGTAGTGGAGTATGGGGGACGGAACTTGGGATAACATCTACCCAAAGTTTGGTTTCTCAATTTCGTCCCCAAAGTCTTCAACAACGTCTCCCCTAAAATTTGCGTGTCTTCTTCCGGAAGACACCTTTGTGGAGAATGATAAAGGAGACAAAGATAAAGTCTTGAACACTAAGGTCTTTCGTTTCATTACGAACTATCACTTGTAAAGGATGGGTCAAAGACAGGAAGACCACAGTTTTAAGTAAACGTATCTCACCCATTTTGATTATAAGAATCCATGAATTGAAACATAGATTTATAATATATAAATTTATGAGAGTGGAAGTATTGTTATGACGTCCTGTCCCTAATGATAAGGTGAAATACATAATCTTTTGTTATTAAATACCTTTTTATAACTGTTTCAAGTGTAGACCACTCACCATTTCGCAGTTATGTTCACGTCCAGAGACTGAGGTCTCGGAAGGTTCTGTGTCCTAAGAAAGGAGTCTATGTTGACTTCGAGATCAAGACGAGAAGTCCGGTACTAGAGACCCTACAAAAACACTTGGACGTCGATTCTTCATATAAGACAGATCTAGGAGAGGGAACTCTTAGTCCTTCTCGATTCCTCTCCGTGTCTCGAGTCTCTCTAGTAGTAGAAATAGAGTAGTACTGACAAGGTTGAAGACAATGTTTTCCTATTATAAGTATTACCATGACGAATACGGGTTGTCTTAGGAGTATGCGAAATACCTTTGAGAAATACCTTTCCGGCCTATGACTCCTGGGTTCACCTCCATCTTCACCCCTTACTCTTCTGGTCATTACACCCTTTACCTATTTGACTCACGCCACCAAATACCCCCGTAAGACAAATGAATTTTGGTACATGGTAGACCAGACCTCGCCGTGAGTTCTCCTCTCATACCATATACCAATTTAAAGACCTACAGTGTTAGATCACTTTTACCCACTCTTTTGTATTATTTAATAACATCAACCATCCGTCTCTACAGTAATAAATGTAACCATCATCCTTTGCATCCCAAACCCGAATAGGATATCCGAAAGGATTTCCAGTCTATATTAAGAATAAACGTTTTAAGGTATCTTACTTTCGTTCCGGGTGAGATAATTCTCCAGGAGTTTGTGACCAAGGTCACTTATCTAAGGTTTTAATAATTTCCGGAAACTTTACATCTATCATGATCATGTAACGAAAGTTGATTATACTAGAAACAAAAACTTAACAGAGAACTGAGTTACCACAATCTCATAATTTTTCTTTTTGACCACCTTCGACCTCTCGACCCCAACCCCTCTCACACCTCGCGACGAACTAAAGAAACGTTTTTCGTACTTTTGTACCAATCTTTCATAAAGTCTCCTTAAAGAAATTTCTTACTCGTCTTGAACTAATTGTTAACCCATACACTCTTCCTCTGTTTTTACTGACATAAAGTACGACTGTGAAGACACCTAAAATAGTAGAGGTTGGAACCAATAAGTTCCTTATAGTCGGATTTCAATAGAAGAATGCTCACTTCTGTCTTTGACCAAGGGGCCTCAGTTTGTGCCAACTGGACCTCCGGACCAGTACGTCAACAGAAATGAATCGGGAAACTGAGGTACTTATTTTCTAAATATCAATGTACGAAAAAGGACTCTGTGAGTATAATTAAGACGTATGTGTATGATAACAGGCATATATGCTCCTTCTTTTAAGAGTATCTAAAAGGTGAATTTTTACTTAGATTCACGGTAGGAATTTGAATTTCCAGGACTTAATCAGTGTAGAGTGAATTAAAGTGTAAAAATGTCACGGTGAAGGGAAGGAGGTCAGGATTTTAGATAAAAGAAGTTTAAAGGACCGAGATAAAATCTCGAGGGTTTAATGATATTGAAGTCCAAGGGGGTCTTCATATAAAATAACACCACGTATCAAGGGAATTCTATGATTCAGAAGTCTACATTTTACACAGAGGAGACCGACACCCCTCCCATCTTCCGAATACGTCAGTATTTAGGTTGGGACTTGAGTCCCCCCATAGTCTTCACCCTACCACGAAAGTAGACGAACAAGTCATACTAATATGTATCAATTCTCCCTGAAATCGAACATTTATACCTCGTTTGTTGTTTCAGTTGTAAATAGGAGAGCGAACTTTGTTGTTGTTTTAACCTGTTTTTATATACTTTGTTACCAAGACTTCCGTAACCTGTGATCCGTTACCTCCTATCCTTCATTTACTCGATCCAGGGAAAATGACCTCTTTCTAACAACGTCGTAAGACTCCTCCTTAAGGTCTAACACAGTTTCCTCCCCCCACTTGAATTTACATCGGACTATCAGAAGGACACAACTCCTGTACCCCCAGCCCCCTAGGATTCCGTCGATTCTTAGGTGTCCCGTCTCATGACCTCTTTTCTCTTGGTGGATCCTCTTGAGGTTTTTAGATGTCTCCCCGAGGGAATTTCATAAGTTGTCTCATGACAAGTTACTTAAGAACACACCTTTAATAAGTTTTTATAGACTCTTTTGTTTTCGTTCTTGAGTGTGTTGGTGAGGTTTCCCTCTAACCCTACCGGAAAGTCTCAAAAGACCCAGAAAGGACTACCGAACCTACCATTTCTTAGACGGACGTTATGTCCTCTGTATCCAAGCTAGGGACCCAGTCCTTCTAGGGGACCTCTTCCCTTACCGTTGGGTGAGATCATAAGACGGACCTCTTAAGATACCTGTCTCCTCGGACCTCCCGATGTCAGGTACCCCAGTGTTTTTCAGCCCGTGCTGACTCGTTGAAAGTGGAAGTGGAAGTCTCAAAAGATTTGACTTCGAACACACGGTCCGGAAAAAGGAGAGAGTAATTGACAAGTAACCTACCTCCAACGGGGTTCCTCCCTCGTATCGTAACTTGCTCCGTCGGGCAAAATGGTTCCCTTTACATGGTTTTCCTTGTGCCGACTTACGGGAATAGTAACAATGTCAAGTTACATTTTCTGCTTCAGGATTGGGTGTTTTATGTAGTCTCTTCTTTTTCCCTAAAATTCCTAGTCTTATTTTTACTATTTTAATTGTACTAAAAATATAAAAACATACCATATTATTAAATTTTGTTACTTGTTAAAAATCTTAATCAACATATAAGTCATTCTACAAGTTTCTATTCTATTTGAACTTTTTTAATCATCGAAAGAAAAAAGGAAAAAAATTTTTGTTAAAACCGACGTGACCCAGAAGTAACGACTCGTGCCCGAAGAGATCAACACAATGTACCCGAATCAATCAGGTCCGTACACCCTAGAATCAAGATACTGTCCCCTAGTTTGGACAGGGATGTAACCTCCTTCCTAAGAAATGGTGACCTGGTGGTCCCTTCAGGAAGCTATCAAAAGAAATATGGTCGTTTTTAATAGGTTTTTATAATCTTTATTTGTACGGTGAATGGTGTCCTCCTTAAATAATTCTACATCTTTAACCGTAGTATTTTTATGTGTTCTGGAAATCCCTGTATTAAATTTTTAATACGATTTGATAAATTCACTTTGAAGGTGAAATGAAAATGTGGAATTTTCATCTCTTGTGTTACATACACCTTTTATTGTATACTTGTAAAATTTCTACAGTCAAGAGGGGTTTAATTAACTATTTAAGTTACGTTAAAGTTCTTTGTGAGGTCGTTCTAAGAGTCTCCTTACAAACAATGTCAAAAAGAATTTACATATACCTTCCACTTTCTTCTCAAAAATTTTCGTGAGTGCAATTGTGTATATACACTTTAGATAAATCTTTTTACCTTGGATAAAACGTTCCGTCTTTATCTCTACGTTCTGTATTTCTTATCCAGACACCTGTGTCACCCCATTCCTCTCCCACCCTACTTAACTCTCTCATAGTAACTATATTTATATGACGACGACCACGACGACGACGATTCAGCGAAGTCAGCACAGGCTGAGACACGCTGGGGTATCTGCCGTCGGGTGGTCCGAGGGGGCAGGGACCCTAAGAGGTCCGTTCTTGTGACCTCACTCAACGGTAAAGGAAGAGGTTACGTACTTTCACTTTTCGCTTTCACTTCAGTCAGCCATTCAGCCATTCAGCACAGACTGAGAATCACTGAGGTACCTGACGTCGGATGGTCCGAGGAGGGAGGTACCCTAAAAGGTCCGTTCTCATGACCTCACCCCACGGTAACGGAAGAGACTATTTATATGATGGTACACATTTTATCCATCGACATATCTTGTCCCTCGAGTCAAACCCCGAGACACTAATAGATTCCCCACCCTACCACCTCCACAATCCCTCCGATTCTCCCTCCCCTTTATACATATGTATATCGACTGAGTAAAACGACATGTCGCCTCTGATTGTGTTGTAACACTTCGTTAATAGGAGGTTAATTTTTTCTAAGTTCAATGTGGAATCTAATCTATTATTTCGTATGATGTTTGAGTACTAAATATTTTACCAAAACGGATCGATCACATTTTCGTACTCTATATTCACTATACTATATTTACTATATACATATACTATTATAGTACATATGTATATATTCTTGAAGTCAAGTCAAGTTAGTGAGTCAGCACAGGTTGAGAAACACTGAGGTACCTGACGTCGTGCAGTCCAGAGGGACAGGCAATGGTTGAGGACCTCAAACGAGTTTGAGTACACGTAGCTCAACCACTACGGTAGGTTGGTAGAGTAGAAGACAGTAGGGGAAGAGGAGGGCGGAAGTTAGAAAGGATCGTAGTCCCAGAAAAGGTTTTTCAGTCAAGAAACCTAATTCACCGTTCTCATAACCTCAAAGTTGAAATGGTAGTCAGGAAGGTTACTTATAAGTCATAACTAAAGGAAATCCTAACTGACCAAACTAGAGGAACGATAAGTTTCCTGAGAGTTCTCAGAAGAAGTTGTGGTGTCAAGTTTTTGTAGTCAAGAAGTCACAAGGTGAAAGAAATGTGAGGTTTAGAGCGTAGGTATGTACTGATGACCTTTTTGGTATCGAAACTAATCTACCTGGAACCATCCGTTTCATCACAGAGATGAAAAGTTATACGACAGATCCAACCAGTATCGAAAAAAAGGTTCCTCGTTCGTAGTAAATATTTTCTAAAGTACCGACGTCAGTAGTAGACGTCACTAAAACCTCGGGTTATTTTATTTCAGAGACTCACAAAGGTATAGATAAACGGTACTTCACTACCCTGGCCTATGGTACTAGAAACAAAAACTTACAACTCAAAATTCGGTCGAAAAAGTAACAGGAAAGTGAAAGTAATTGTCCGAAGAGACAAGGAGAAGTGAAAGACAGTATTACCACCACAGTAGACACATAGACTCCAATAACTATAAAGAGGACCGTTAGAACTAAGGTCGAACACGAAGTAGGTCGGACCGTAAAACGCACTACATGAGGTGTACATTCAATTTATTCGTCCCACTGTTATATATAGGAAAGGACTAAACCTTGGTCAGACAACAACGTACAGGTCAAGATTGACAACAAAGGACTGGACGTATGTCTAAATAGTCCTCCGTCAATTCTACCAGACCATAAGGGTAGAGAACTTCTTAAAAGGTATCAAATAACACTAGGTGTGTCAGTTTCCGAAACCGCATCAGTTATTTCTTCATCTACAAAAAGACCTTGAGAGAACGAAAAAGATACTAGGTTACCTACAACGGTTAAACTAGAGACCAAGAAGACGGAAAAGATTTAGGTCGAACTTATAGACCTTAAAGAGTCAAGTGCATGTCAACTTCGGACCGAACCTCTTAAAACTCGCAATGAAACGATCACACACTCTACTCACGTTAACACGTCATCAAACTTGTAAGAAACCGTAGTGGAAAGAAACCCTAATTTTACTTTTGACCGGAAAAGATCAGGACACCGGTGACGACTCATAACGTTTAAACTCATGTCGTGAAAGCGTCGTCGCAGAAAATCCTAAACTTTATCGAGTCGACCTTAAGGTAGTGGAGGTGATCGAAACAAACACCATTACGAAGGATTCCCGGTGAACTCAAACGTAAGGTCCTACAGACCGAGATCCACTCACTAGTGTGGTAACACCAATAGACCCAGTACTTCTAGAAAAAACATACCAAGAAGACACATAAGAACGAGATAAAACACATAAGTAATATCTCCACCGTTCTTATATATATGTATATATACATATATATACCCGATATATATATTCTAGAATATATATTCTATAAAATATAAAATACATATTCCATAGTATACATTCTTATAAATATACATTCTAGAATTGTATGTGTATTTTTATCCACTTTTTGTGTGTTGACTAACAAATAGAGTCAATAAAGATTACCAAAGATTCTAAAATGACCTACTGAAATTCACTACATCTTATATTAAACTTACGATCTTACAGTTACATAATAAAACATTATATCCTTTTCACTTTTCAATAATAACTAACCTGATATAACAAGTCTCACTCTTAAACTTACTAATTACAACCTAACCACCCTTTTTGTGTAGTCACAAATATTCATCTTTTGTTTACACTCTTCAGTCACTTAAGTCTCTGGATAAATTTCCAGTAGTTAATCCTTGAGTACCCTTGGTCATTTTTCCTTCTCTTCTGACCCTTGATGTTTCGTCGAGAAAGTGACAAATCCCGAACCGATGTCATGGGGAAACCTTTAAAATCAAACCGATAGTCAGCCAAGGCCGCGAGAGATACGTGTCGGGATAACGCAAGGACCATGTATGGAGCGTCGTGTTCTCATCTCGACACGATTCAAGGACCGTCTTTGACGAGGAAGGGACGAACGGGAATCGACAATAGTTGAGAGGAGTAATAATAGATAATAGGTACGTGAGTTAGGAGGTCACGTTGTATTTCGTAGTCCTTCGAGGTATGTTCATCGGCTGATGATGTTAATGTGGTTAGGGTCTGTTTAAATATTTCCCGTGACCTTATTCAAAGACGAGTAAAAGATTACGTTCCACCGAGGGTCCACTACCACAGACGTCTACGTAGTCTCCTCTGTTGTTTCTTTACTTTACTTAATGAATAACGGATTGATTCAATAAACAGATTTAAGTCACCCTCCGATATCCGATTTCTGACATATAGTCTAATAAAGAGACAACTTATATAAGAAACAAACTTCAGACGACGACGACGATTCAGTGAAGTCAGTACAGGTTGAGACAAGCTGGGGTATCTGCCGTCGGGTGGTTCGAGGGGGCAGGGACCCTAAGAGGTCCGTTCTTGTGACCTCACCCAACGGTAAAGGAAGAGGTTACGTACTTTCACTTTTCACTTTCACTTCAGCGAGTCAGAACAGACTGAGAATCGCTGGGGTACCTGACGTCGGATGGTCCGAGGAGGGAGGTACCCTAAAAGGTCCGTTCTCATGACGTCGATTCAGTACAATCAGTATAGGCTTAGACACGCTGGGGTATCTACCGTCGGGTGACCCGAGGGGACAGGGACCCTAAGAGGTCCGTTCTTGTGACCTTACCCAACGGTAAAGGAAGAGGTCACTTACTTTCACTTTTCACTTTCACCGACTAAGTAGAGATTTTGAATCTAAACTTTATAGGACGAAGGACTGATAGTGGAAGATTGACGTCCAAGTTTAAAAATTGGTAGGAATTACGTCAGTGTTAACAACTTGTAGTTCTGATGGTTCGGTGACTTTTTTTAGTGGAAGTAAAATAATAAAAAGAAAAAAGAACTGAAATAAGGAAGAGTTCGACTCGTAGATACCGGGTAGTAAGTTAATACGAGAACCTTTATTAGACTGGAGGAAAAAAAGAAGGAGGTAACATCAACAAACTTTATTGGGTTTGTGACTTATTTAGATTTATAGACAGAGGAAACACCTTCTAACTTCGAAAGATCTTTTCTTAGGGAGTTCATTTGAACAACTAAAGTGTAATTTACATAGTAATACTTGAAGTCTACATTCGAGTTGTTATGGGTCTTTAGAGTGATACACTATGGTAATATCATTTACCCAGGTACAGATGATCCAATAGTGTCTCTTAGGATCTTAATATAAACTAAAGATGTGACGTACGGAGTAAAAGATTAAGTAGTCATATAAATAACTCATAAGAAGGTTTTAAACAGGTGAGTTTAAGTAAAGGAGACGGTGGTCAGACCAGGTCCGGTGGTAGAACAGACCCGTTCATTGACAGAAGACTGACCGAAGAGACGAAGATGAGAGCAAAAAGAAGGGTAAGTATGGAGAAAAGGAATTCCGGTAAAACTAAGTTGTTGAATAGATTTCATTACAAGGGTGTCACACAAGATCCTACCGAAAACTGTCCTAAGACATATAAAAGAAAACATTTTAGTGGTTTCGAAAGATGTAAAATTAACATACTAGTTTTCGTATTTTAATTTTCTTAAAAATTAATTTTTTATCTTTTATATATGTGTATCAAGTTTCAAAATTTTCAATTTCCATAAGTCATTTTTATCAATTAAAAGATATAGTCAAAATAAATACTGCCATATATAATCTTTTGGATTTATTAATACCGGATTTGTTTTATCTTTTATGAAAAAGAAGGTACATCTTGTCAGAGTCTTTACCTGTAGATCCTGACTTTGGTCCCGAAGTGACCAAAGAGATAAAGACGAAATGGTACGAATCTTAGACTACAAGTAGGAGTTACAATGACTATCAAATTCCACGAATGATCTTTAAGTCTGTAGTTAGGACACGGACAAGAGACACCTTCCTCTCTCCCGTTTACTGGAAGAAAGGAGTCGATTTAATCAAATGAAATCTCTCAAAAGAACCTTTGAAACGGTTTAATGTAGGTGATTGTAAACTTTAGACTCTCCACATCATAAAACCATCATATACACCCATGGGTTTATTTTAATGCAAAAAACAATGATTCCTTCTTACCTCCATAACCCATTCATTGGTCATTAGAGATTGTATGGTAAAATGGGTAGACGGTTTAAACTGTTTAAACAGAAAGAGTCTTTCTTGATGAGAATGTCCAAACAACACATAGGAAAGTCTCCATTAAACTAAAGTAGATTCTTGTATATTATTTTACACATATATATATGTGTTAATAAATATAATATAAGAACTATATCGTAACGTTTTAATAAAACATATCGTAAGATGTATGACAGAAACGGAGAACGAAGAAACGATTTGTTACACAGAATCTTTAATAAGTTTATTTATGTAAACCTCTACGATAAAAGAAAATTGTTGGTATATTAATCTTACATAAGAACCACTTCCGTTCCCGGTGTAAACGAATAAATGGTAACATAACCCAACCGGTTTTTCAAGCAAACCCAAAGGTATACGATATCCCTTCTTGGTTTGTTCGACAAAAACCGGTTAGGTTATATGTCACAGATTATGTCAAACACCTAGTGTCCTACATCAATCACAAACAAATTGCCCACCCAGTGCGTTTGTCGTTTACGGTCTCGACACTAAGTTTAGACGAACACTAAACTTACTAAAATAAGGAAATAAATTAAGTGTTGTAATTACAGAATTTAATCTAACAGTCTAAAGGAAAATAAAGAGACGTAAGAAATCCCCTATTTATATAAATAATCAATTTATTTAGAATTGTCAAAAGACTTGAACTGCACGATCCTAAAACAAAACCTAAAGTTATGAATGTCAGTGTGAGTAGTCTAATCACCACTGTCACCCTTTCCCAGTAAATCTTGTATCTGTAACTTCAGTCTGCCTACATCGATATTTACATCCGATTGACACATGGAAACCCGTGTAAAGGTAGAGAAATACATAGGGGATGTGTGTCATCCCTATTATCAAAGATGAGGTTTCTCAACGAGTAGGTATAGATTCTCTCTACTAAGTTACTCTTTTTAATATATTTCTTAAATTCATCACATCCAGTGAGTCTTTCGTGAGTCTTGTAACCTGAATAACATTATTTCTGAGACATAGAGAAAAAGAGGTAAAAGTTGGACCAAACATACAGTCCCGAATACGTGGTCTAGGAACCGAAGACCCGTTAAAGAATGGAATCAAAGTTTGGTCAGGTAAAAAGTGTAGAATTCAGGGATGGACGTCCTCGTAGTATACTGTGTCAAGGGTTTCCTGAGTCGAAAAATGGGTAGTTCAGAGACGAAGGGTTCAATGGAAAAGGGTAGACCCAGATTCTTTTTCCCATCCTCTTCTTATCCTCGAGTATTTTGGGAGTTCTAAATGAATCGTTTAAGGGTTGTGCCAAAATGATGTCGACTATGTAGTATTTTCTGAGTAACGAGATGTAGAAGATATTTAAGGTCCCGATTCCCGTCTATAGTGTCCGACATAACCTAGATCTATCCTTCTTACTGTTCCGTCAGTTCCTAGGAAAGGATTATCGAAGGTTATTTATCCTTCTTTTTCCGTTACTGTTCCACTCTCCATACCATTGAAACCTACGTAATCGTAGATCTTTGGGATTCGTCTAGGTATTCCTCGGTTAATTAAAAGAAAGAAGAGAGACGGAAGGATCTTCTCCTGGGGTAAAGTAAAGAACCAATCCTCTGAATCACTTTCGTCTCTTAACCGGAAGTAGAACAAACTGGTCTTTTCTTTCCTCCAGATATTTAGGATGGCACCCTATTTACACATCTTTACGACTTAATCATATAGTGACCTGTAAACCGTGTACCTGAGTCCCCTTTTTTTTTTTTTTTTTTTGTTGACTACTTCTTCAAAAGGGGTTTGACAGGGGTATCTCGTCAAATTTAACGTCTGTCTATTGAAAGGAATCTGACTATCTTGAGATAGAAAGTGTAAATTGGTTTGAGTCAAAGAGACACTAAAAAGAGATTACCAAGATCAAAATGGGAAACGGTTTCTATTGGTAAGTTTATAAAACTTAAATAGTGACTACAGGAAACGTCTAGTGTATAGATAGTTAAGTCAAGTCAAGTCAGCAAGTCATCATAGGATGAGAAACGCTGGGGTACTCGACATCGTGCGGTCCGGAGGGACAGGTTGTCGTTGACGGTCTCGGGTGGGTTTGAGTACAGGTAACTCACCCACTACGGTAGGTTGGTAGAGTAGGAGACAGTAGGGGAAATGGAGAACGGAAGTTAGAAAGGGTCGTAGTCCCAGAAAAGGTCACTCAGTCAAGAAGCGTAGTCCACCGGTTTCATAACCTCAAAGTCGAAGTTGTAGTCAGGAAGGTTTCTTTAGGGTCCCGACTAGAGGAAGCCTTACCTGACCAACCTGGAGGAACGTCAGGTTCCCTGAGAGTTCTTAGAAGGGGTTGTGGTGTCAAGTTTTCGTAGTTAAGAAGTCGCGAGTCGAAAGAAGTGTCAGGTTGAGAGTGTAGGTATGTACTGGTGACCTTTTTGGTATCGGAACTGATCTGCCTGGAATCAGTCGTTTCATTATAGNATAGTGACCTGTAAACCGTGTACCTGAGTCCTTTTTTTTTTTTTGTTTTTTTGTTGACTACTTCTTCAAAAGGGGTTTGACAGGGGTATCTCGTCAAATTTAACGTCTGTCTATTGAAAGAAATCTGACTATCTTGAGATAGAAAGTGTAAATTGGTTTGAGTCAAAGAGACACTAAAAAGAGATTACCAAGATCAAAATGGGAAAACGGTTTCTATTGGTAAGTTTATAAAACTTAAATAGTGACTACAGGAAACGTCTAGTGTATAGATAGTTAAGTCAAGTCAAGTCAGCAAGTCATCATAGGATGAGAAACGCTGGGGTACTCGACATCGTGCGGTCCGGAGGGACAGGTTGTCGTTGACGGTCTCGGGTGGGTTTGAGTACAGGTAACTCACCCACTACGGTAGGTTGGTAGAGTAGGAGACAGCAGGGGAAATGGAGAACGGAAGTTAGAAAGGGTCGTAGTCCCAGAAAAGGTCACTCAGTCAAGATGCGTAGTCCACCGGTTTCATAACCTCAAAGTCGAAGTTGTAGTCAGGAAGGTTTCTTTAGGGTCCCGACTAGAGGAAGCCTTACCTGACCAACCTGGAGGAACGTCAGGTTCCCTGAGAGTTCTTAGAAGGGGTTGTGGTGTCAAGTTTTCGTAGTTAAGAAGTCGCGAGTCGAAAGGAGTGTCAGGTTGAGAGTGTAGGTATGTACTGGTGACCTTTTTGGTATCGGAACTGATCTGCCTGGAATCAGTCGTTTCATTACAGAGACGAAAACTTATACGATAGATCCAACGAGTATTGAAAAGAAGGTTCCTCATTCGCAGAAAATTAAAGTACCGACGTTATTGGTAGACGTCACTAAAACCTCGGGGGGTTTTATTTCAGAGAGTGACAAAGGTGACAAACGGTACTTCACCACCCTGGTTTACAATACTAGAATCAAAAGACTTACAACTCGAAATTAGGTTGAAAAAAGTGAGAAGTGTGTAGATATAAAACATTGTTAATGAACTGGGGTGTTTCCCCCAGTTCCGGAAAATAATACAAAATTGAAAGATACTGAAATAGAGTCAGACTGTTCCTTAAAGGACTATGTATCACGGGACTTAACCTATTCTATAAGGTCTCCCGATTAACTTTGTCTCAACTCTTTCTAAGAGTCAAAACAAAAACTGTAACACGAAGACACTTTATTTACTTATCTATACTATAAGAGTCTTCTTGGTCAGGTAGGATTTGTAACTTCCGGACCATATATACTCTACGGACTATATATGGTCACTTATAACAGTTAGGTCGAAATCTCAGGAATTTAATAAAAAATAAGGTACATGGTTATGAATTGTGAATAATCTTGTAGATCTTTAAACAAAGGAAAAGGAAGAAAGGGTAAGGTCTAAAAGAGAGAAGGATGGACGATAGGTTAAATTTGTCACTTCTTTAACTTAACCTATTGGAATCTCAGGTTTACTATTGTGACCCACCGACTTCCGTTCATGGAACTTGAATTACTCAAAACCCGTTATTGGGAAAGTGTTCATGTACCACTTGTTCACTACTTACCTTCGTATATTTGTCCTCTTAACTAGTCGTTCATCGGAAACTCCTCCACGTACTTGTCCATATTTATAATACAGTTTGTTACGATCTTTTCCTGTTTCACGTTTCTTCCCGTGAGTTGTCCCTACTCTTTTGTCTTCTACTCCTCCTACTTCCAGTTCTTTTTGTCCTTTCGACCCATGTCTCTCTACTCTAAAACATACCTATTCAACCGTTATAAAATTCAACTTCCTTTAAGTTCTTTTACACATGATTGTATCGTCCTTGTTGTCTCACTAAGACTCAAACAAAATCCCGTTCCCGTTTTCTAAATTCAGCTCTGGATCGGATCCCAAAATGGCAAGTGGTTCCCTGTCCGAGAACTCGTCGTGGACGTCTGTCACTGTACTTATTCGGAGGTCCAAGGTTGTATGTAAAACACCGTACGAGACAGGTAGGGGACTTCAGGTGGTATGTTTGGGAGTCACTGGTGGTAAACATCATAAAAGATTTTTTGTAAAAAAGGAATTTTTAAAAATTAAATAAAAAATAGAATACGACCTCATATCAACTAATTGTTACACTATCAAAACCCGTTTCACTAAGTTCAATACACACACACGACACGAGTCAGTACAGATTGAGAAAGCACTGGAGTACCTGTCATCCGGTGGTCCGGGGAGACAGACACCCTAAAAGGTCCGTTCTTTTGACCTCACCCAACGGTAAAGGACAAGGTACCCTAGAAGGACTGGGTCTCTAGTTTGGGTACAGAGACCACAACGTCCGTCCAAGAAATTGTAACTCGGTTAAGTTTAATATGTATATGTACGTAGGAAAAAGTTTAAGAAAGGGGTAAATCCAACGATGTATTATGTCTCGTTTCAAGGGACACGACAACTCATCCAGGAACGACCAATAGGTAAAATTTATATCGGTGGCAAACATCATAACTAGTCTCGAAGAGGAAAGGGGAGGAGGTTCAAGGAAGTCGTGACTTTGGGACCGATTAAGAGGTGAAAGTGAGAGGAAGGAACTTTAAAAGGTAGACACATTTTGTGATTCCAGGTCATAAAAAGTTATCCAAAAACAATTCTTAGATACACCACAATCTCTTACAACTACACATAGTTACTTTTCACGTACAACAGTCAGGAGTCTCCCTCCCGCTGTCTCTCCATTTTTTAGATACACATTTTTTAATGTTTCTTTACTATTATCATTTCTTTTTTTCAACGAAAGAATTACTTGTTGATGAAGTTAATAGAATGAAAGGTAGACTTAAACATTAGAAAGGGGTTTATTCGTACGATGTTACACAAAGTAAGAACAGAACGGAAAAGGAAACGGACGTTCGAACTTACTCGGAAAATCGATACATCAGTCGGAAGAGATCGATGTGAAAGAGTGAATGACTTAGAAGTCGAGGAAAGTAAGACCAGAGATAACGGTGGTCAGGTTACTTAATGGGTACAAGTCTAGTGATTACTGTGAGAAAGTTATTTTAAATTACTGGTAAGTATAAGAGTATAATAATCTAAAAACGAATCGACTGTTCAACTAGGATACAAGGAATTTTAAAAGTACCTCTTTCGTTGAAGAGGAAATATGATAATAGTAAAACGAAAAGAATTTGACCATGATGTGACTGAATTAAACAACGTGTAAAAATTACAACACTCCAATGATGGATAACAATAAGAGAAAAGTTTAGAATCACAAATGTGACTAGGAAAAAAAGAGAAAGTATCTGACATCGTAATTAACAGACCTCTTCCTTTACCGTTGGGTGAGGTCACCAGAACGGACCTCTTAGGGTCCCTGTTTCCTCGGACCACCCGACGGCAGATACCCCAGCGTGTCTCAGCCTGTACTGACTTCACTGAATCGTCGTCGTTGTAATTAACAGTTCAGGGTGGTGAGATAGAAATCCTATAACGGACCTTAAAAGAAAGAAGACATATAGTAATCGTTGGATGTCTCGCTCTCGATATGAAATCTTTAGTTAATTTGTTTTAATGGAAAACATAGACTGGTTCGTTTATCAGTTCTGTTCTGAAGAGTCGAGTCCTAAGTGACCTACTGGAGTGGGTCGTTGATGAGGAGAGGGGGTCAGAGGCTTAAGGAGGAGTAGACGAAGGTGATTGGTGGTCTCGACCGTCGTGACCGACAGGGACGGGGAATCAGAGGAGAAAGAAGACCGGTACCCCTGGTTGTGGTGGGAGGACTAGTGATAGGCCGACCTCCGGAGAGACGTACTCGGGTACATGATGGACGAGTCGGAGGAGAGGGACGACCTACACCGCGAGACGGAGTGGTAGTAGGGGTTCCAGGACCGGTAGAAGACCAAACTAGAGTCCAGGTAATCGAAGAGTCGGACGAAGGAGGTCTACAAGTAGTACTTGTCGAAGGAGGGGTACCTCAGGACACGTAAGAACCAGTGCCGATACTGGCGATACACCGATAGACGGTGGGTGACTCCATGGGTAGGTAGAAGTAATTGGTACGACACCGGTTCGATCATGGAAGTAACGGCATGTTTTACGGGAAGAGTAAGATGGGTAAGGGTAAGAACGACGGTCCGAAGTAATGACACTCTTTTACAGTGACTCTTGACGTAAACACGGTTGGACAGACACAGGTCCTAAAGGACACTGTTAAAGTGGGTCTTGTGTTAGATGGTCAAACACCGACCAACCTGGAATGATCCGAGTCTAAAGTGGGAGTAAAAGTAGAAGATGTAGAAGTAGAATTCTCGATACAAGTTCAAGTTCCGACTCCCTCGACGTCAGTTTTGAGACTCGTGCACACCGAGAGTGAAGTAGGAGTAAGAGAAAGAGTCGTGGTAGGAAGACCAACACCACAACTGTTTACACCGGTCTTTCTACCAGGGGTACCTGTAGGACTAGGACGAGTTACAGAAAGTAGTGGAGTATGGGAGACGGAATTTGGGACAACATATACCCCAAGTCTGATTTCTCTATTTCGTTCCTTAAGTCTTTGACGACGTCTCTCCCTACACTTAAACATTTTGTCTAAATCTTAAGATAGACGGGAAGGAAGAGTCACTAAAAGGGGTCTGTACTCGATCTCTTTTGGGACTGGGACTAAAGAAGGAAACAAGAACGGACCAAGTCCTCTCCCATCCGTTCTCCTTCTTTGAGTAAAAAGAACCCGTTGACGAAACCAGGACCCGTAAATGTCACTTCGTTAAATTAGAAGTGTTGTAAGTACATCGATGATGATGAAGATAAAATGTGTCGTCCTTTTTTTATACTAAAATTCTCTTTTTGATGACCTCTAGTATATATATATATACCGTCTATATACTGTCTCGTCTCTAATTTTAGGTCCGAGATCTCGGATCACAGAAAGATGTCTTTACGGGGTGGGATGAAAGGAAACGGACACAAAACAGGAATACCTACAGGTACCCATAAAGGACGAACATAGAGGATAAATCTCTCACTACTTAAGAGTCTCTTCTGCCTCAGGACACTGTTTCTTGGACGTCCTGGTGTCCTTTTCTCGTGAGCATTATTATTATTTAGTTACGATTGGAGAATGACACAGGAGTTGTCGGAGTGACGGGAGTCCCTCAGATCTCTTACTCCTTTGTCAAACTCCAACCCCCTCTCCGCTATGGTTGCCTCATTCTTTAACCCCTTGGTCCTGTCCTTCAACCGGTTCAGGGGTACCCAAATTCGCCGTGCACGTCACTTGACTTTCCGTCCAGAATAACCAACTAAGTAGAGTCCTCGAGATCAACCTCCACTTTTCTGTCGCTTCACAGTGCAAACACCTATTTTCACCCAGGTAAGTCCTCCTTTACTTAGAGTGTCTAATGAAAATCTCTTAAATTTCATTCGTGAACTAATTTATTCATAACCTGTGTACTTTTAAATTTTTTTTTTCCTTTTTTTTCCCTCTCCTACGACTTCATTGTGTCCCTGTCATGGACTCCCTTCTTGGAATATGAACCCTTCGCGACCCCGCAATCCTCGGTCGTCCGACCACCCCCCGAGTAACTTGACCAAAGTGTCGAGACTCCTCCCTCGACGGAGACTGACCATCAGCTCAGTGTTCCCGAGTCGCCTCCACGCGAATCTCGACCCTGTCTCTGGAGACTCGTTCCTGAGATACGACGACGACCATAGAGACTCCCTAAAGTCTCTCCGACTGAACTAAGACCCTTAAGACTTTGAGATTGGGTTTGTTTTAGGTTTCGTTGGTTGGTTGGTTAGGACCTTCGACTTTGGTTAAAGTGACGGTCTTACTTCTCAGTAACGACTCCCTATGATTACTTTCCCCTTCCTTGTTCATAGGGGGAAGTGGGGGGTGGCGGATGTGGAAGGTCAGAAAGAGACAACGAGAGACATCCATTTTTGACTCTTCCTAGGTCGACTGGGTCTCAGGATCTCAGATTTGGGGTCATAGTGTTCTACAAACCTACCCTCCCACATCGAGACTCACTGTTCTCCATTAATGACCGTGTCGAGGTTTACAAACTCAGACTTTTGAATCCTGGTGTACTTCCTGTCAATACGTCAGGGACGTCATATCCTATGGTGGATCACCTGACCTCTCTCTCAGTTCAGGATGTCCCGTCTGTCCACTTCTCTACACTGTACTACGAGATCCCCGTCCAAAGTCAACACTTTCTTAAATCATAATTCGACCAATTGTCCTTACCTCTAGGTGACGCGGTGGGATACCCCTATTTTCATTGACGTTCAGTTACGACTATGCCCGAGGTCCCCGTCTAAGAAGGTTTTGGTGTGAGTTATTGTCAGACTTTCCTTTTTACTGTAGGTAAAGAAACGTTCTATCACGAGAGTTATGGGGGTCTGGACCGAGAGTAAAAGAGTTCGGTCTCGGTGTCTACACTAAGTCATAAACAGTAAAAAATTTTTCCTTAAGAAACCATCCGGAAGAGAGGTAGAGTGCCAACGGGTTTATTAAAAAAGGCGGTAGTAGAGGATGACAAGGAATCTTCTGTCTTCCCGGTTGAAATTGTGGAGACCGGGTTATACTATGATCCTTAATGTTACAGGTCTATATGACTATTATTACTATCATTATGATTACTTTAATTTTCGAGTTTATAAAACTTACGAACGTTATAAGGCCAAAAATCCGTACTATTATAAATTAAAAGTATCCTCAGAAGACATCTACTAATTCCAATTCTCCTGGTGTCAAAGAGTCTTAACAGTTCGGGTCCCGTTCACCAAGTTCCTTCCTCTGTGTCACCATGGTTCTGTCCGAAACCCCACTTAGAGGTACATCTATTTCTCTTACCTCCTTGTCTCATTGAGTTTCTCGGACCAGAACTTCCCGTCTGTGTTGAGTCGACATTTCATTAGTATCGTAACGTTTCCATGAATCATCTTTAGAAACTCGCGACAGATCTCACCTATCTTACTTCACTGTATTTGATTTCCTCAAAATTTGACCACCTCATATTTACAGGTTTAAAGGTCAATATTTATTCATAACCTCCACGTTACATGTTGCACTACTGATATCAATTATGACGAGACACAACATCGACGAATCTTTTGCTTAGGATTTTAAAGAGTAGTGTTCCTTTTTAACAAAAAATAAAAAAACCGATAGACATACTCTACAACCTACAATTGATTTTAAAACATCGTTAGTAAAGTGTCATATACATTCAGTGCAGTAAAGACACACGGAAGTTGAATATGTCACGGTATACAGTTAATATAGAGTTATTTTGACTCTTTTTTATTTATTTTACCTCCCTATATCTAAAAAAAAAGTCAAAATTACTCTTCCAGACACTTCTCAGTGAAACGATTGACACCAGGTCAACATGATCTTCCCCCACATGATTCTTGTTCTCCTCCCCCTCTTTTAACTGGACAGTTCCGGTGAGTCCAATCAGTGTGAATGTACTCCTTGTGTCTCAGAAAACTCTTTCTAGACTTTGGTGACTTGTCACGAGAGATCCTTGTCTCGTCTAAATTTAGTTCTAAGTCGCCGTTCTCTTTCGTTGTTCAAAGGACCTTAATTTAATAGACCTCCTTTCTCTCAGATACGACCACTAGTTACAAGTTTTGTTTCTGGATTTGTAACAACTCTCTCGCTTTGATGTAAAGGTGCTAGTATTTCACCGCAAACCCTCGGAGAATCGTGTATCGGTAAACTATGACATCACACGAAGCCCCACATGAGACTCGTACGCCCACAATTGGTACTTTCCACGCTGGAGTTTCCGCCTGACACCCTGTAGTTCTGACACGTCGGTCGCTCAGATTTGCCCTATCGGAATGACGTTCCTCAGTTCTTTTCGAAGCAACAACTGTACAGTTGCCACGGGGGGACACCGATGTTCATCCTTATCGTTATAACCTAACTTAAACCAAGAGGTGGAGAAGAGTAAGAATGTTCCTTTGACTGTTGAGACTTTTTAAGGACCCTAGAGGTTGTGAGTCGCCCTCCCGATCCCATCTAAACTCTGTTTTTATGACATGAAGGACGAGTCTTCGGACACCCCACCCCCAACTTTCTAATTTTTTATTTTACTATATTATTAAATGTAAGACCAAAGGAAATAAAGTCACTGAAAAAAAAAAAAAAAATGAAATAAACGAAATGTTATGACATAACCAAAACGGTATGTAACTATACTTAGTCGGTGCCCACATGTACTCGAGGGTTAGGACTTGGGGGGGGAGGGTGGAGGATGGGATATAGTAGAGAGACCTAGTAGGGACACGTGGTCTGGGTTCGTAGGATTCTTGTTATGGTTTAGTTAGTGTACTTAGTCTATAAGTACAACGACCGAATGTAGAACCGACAGAGACGGGTGACTTCAGTTTATTTTTTATACCTCTGACTCAAACCTCCTTTATCTTTCCACCGAAATTAAGAACCAGACGGTTCTCCCCTTGTCCCATCCGAGTACGGAGTTCTTGACACGGGGGAGAGGCACTCTTCAGATCCCCGAATATATTCTACTCTCGAGTGTCAGTTCTCAGGTACTACTCCTTGTTTCCACAATCCTAGCACAAAGGAAGAACGTAACAAAGTTTTTATCAGTATCCGTCCGCAGTCTTTGGGTCAATAACGCAGAACGTCAAGTCATCGAGTCGTCGGAAGAAACACCGTCCGTTTTGTCTCCTTGATGTTCCCCTTTAATTTCCTACGAAAGAGGAACCTTCTTTTTCATACTGTTTGGATCTGTCACATGATTTTTCGTCTCTGTAGTCAAACGACTATTTCTAGACGTCTCAGTTTCGATACCAAAAAGGTCATCAATACATACCTACACTCTCGACCTGGTATTTCTTTCGGCTCGTGACTTCTTGACTACGAAAGTTTAACACCACGATCTCTTCCGAGAACTCTCAGGGAACCTGTCGTTCTTCCAGTTCGGTCAGTTAGGATTACCTTTAGTTGGTACTTATAAATGATCTCCCTGACTACGACCTCGACTTCGAGGTTATTAAACCCGTGGACTACACTGCTCGGTTGAGTAACCTTTTCTGAGACTACGACCCTTTCTAACTCCCGTCCTCCTCTTCCCCGTTGTCTCCTTCTCTACCAACGTACCGTGGTGACTGAGTTGCCTGTACTCAATCTCTTCGAGACCCTCTATGACATCCTGTTCCTTCGGACCGCACGACGTCAAGTATCACGGACTTGTTGTTGTTTCCTTTCTCTATAATCCACGTTTTACATCGAGACTGTCTGGGTACGAAGACAGTATAAACCCATAAAACGAAATATTCGGGAATCTCTGAAAGTGTCTAGGAAGACGTAGACTGAAAGTGTGTCACTCCGAATGGTCCATCGAGTCACTATTTCTTAGGTGGACGGTTACGTCCTCTGTGTTCTCGACACCCAAACTAGGGACCCAACCCTTCTAGGGGACCTCTTCCTTTACCGTGGGGTGAGGTCATAAGAACGGACCTCTTAGGGTACCTGTCTCCTCGAACCACCCGATGTCAGGTACCCCAGTGGCTCACAACCTGTGCTGACTTACTCACTCGTACTAGCACAGTGTGTTACTTCCCTCTGTCACACGTCTTAGAACACCCTATAAAATTCCCGGTTAGACCCTCTCTAAATGTAGTAAGAGAAATGGTAACTTAACCGGTCTTAGGAGTGTATTTAGATCGACGGATCTCCTCTCCGGTCCACTGATTTATAAATAAAGAATTCTCTTTACTATACTCTCTGAGAGTGTACATTGTGTATGAACTGAGAAAGGTTCACTCCGATGGGTTTGAGAGTAAATCAGTGACTTACGTCGTGTCTCAGGTTCAAGTGGTCCTTACACACCAGTAGAAATAGTCAGGACTACACCGAGGAGGACCTGGTAGTAGAAGGAACAAAGTAGTGTATGAATGGCCACCTCGTCTTTGACCCATGATCGGTAATTCCCAGATTCAACTTTCACTTCGTACCCTATGTAAAGTGTCCTTGAACAGTTGCCATTACGACCTTACGAAACCCCCGTCCGTAGTGTAGAATTAGAGGACTGTCAACCCCTTCTAGGGGTTGATCTACGGTCAATACAAGAAACCCTCTCATAGAGGACTGGTAACAAAAGATACAGGGGAGAAAGAAAGAAACCCCCCAACAGGGGTCACCGTAATTTACTTAGTCCGTAACCTCGTGCACTGAAGACAGCCTCCATGACATAAACATCGGACAAGAGACGAGTATTTTATAATCCCAGCTGTTGATAAAATTAACAAACGGTTTTCGAAAGAGATTTTCGGTTCGAGTAAATACCGTTAACAAAAGATTTACAACAAACAAAATCAGTGATTCAGAACAGACTGAGAAAATGCTGGGGTACCTGACATCGGATGGTCCGAGGAGACAGGTATCCTAAAGGGTCCGTTTTTTTTACCCTCACCCATCGGTTAAGGAAGACGTCCCCTAGAAGGACTGGGTCCCTAGTTCGGTCACAGAGGACGTGGCGTCCGTCTAAGAAATGGTGACTCAGTGAACCCTTCGGATATAACTCTTCACATATACGACCCAACGATTCAACACAGACTGAGAAACGCTGGGGTACCTGACATCGGGTGGTCCAAGGAGACAGGTACCCCTAAGAGGTCCGTTCTTATGACCTCACCCAACGGTGTAGAAGGAGGTCCCCTAGAAGGGTTGGGTTCCTACCTTGAGTCCAGAGGACGTGACGCCCGTTCAAGAAATGGGTGACTCGGTGGTCCCTTAGGGTTCTTATGACCTCACCCATCGGATACTGAAGAGACCCCCTTGAAGGGTTGGGTCCTTAACTTGGCCCCAGAGGACGTAACGTCCGCCCGAGAAATGGTCGACTCGATGGGTCGCTTCGGGAGACTATACAATCATGATCCAGTTAAGGTCTACGATCTTAGTGTGACATCATCACATTCGTGGACTGTCCATCGAAAAAACTAATATTACATTCACGGACTGTAATCCGAAGACTAACGACTCCGTATACGAAATTTTTATAAGTAGAGGAAGTTTATTTTGATTTTATTCTATAATAGAGTCTCACCAGTCTTACCGATAATAGTTTTTAAATGTTTGTTAGTCACGACCTCTCCCACACCTCTTTTCCTTTGGGAAGATATGACAACTATCCTTATATTTAACCATATCGGAAATACCTCTAATAAAATATTTGATTTATATCTTGTTGGTATACTAATGGTTCCCCCTTTCACCCCAATTTAACCCTCTAACCCTAACTCTATCCTCTATCTCCCCGAGGTTCAACCTGTAAATGTTAGTCGGTCGGAGGAAAACGTAAAGGACCCCGTTGTCTATCCACCCGAGGTCAACTCTTTAAATGTTTCTCGTTCGGAGAGTAAACAAGAAGTTTTACCTTCATTGTGTCTTTGTCTCATTTATCGGTCAGAAACAGAGGACATTTGTGCAGTTCCCTTATTAGTTCCGTTCCTGTTTCTCTCCGTTTTTGACAGACTCATTTCCTAACTCCCTAGAGGGGAAGGAGGAGAAAACCCTGTTCCCTCTACGATATGTACACTTCTTTCAGAGGGACCTCAGTTTTCAGTCTCTTATTAAGATCCGGTATTACTCAGAACGAGAAGGGTCTTCGGAAGTGAAACTCTAGGTAGAACCATTTCCACACGTACGCGTGGGGTCCCCTCCCAGGATTTTGTCCAATTGTCCCCTCCCCTGTTTCGTTCTACCAACCGGACTCTCTCCTGGTTCTGTGTCTTTCGACGGGGGAATATTCCCTAAATTTGAAGGGTTCCCCCGCTGGGAGAGAGACTCGAGTGGACACGGGGAAAGACGTTCATGAAAAGTTATTTGAAAAATGAAATGAGAAATCGAAGACGGAGGAGAGGACTTAAACAAGAACTACTCCGTCCGTTTCTGATCCCTAGGACCGAGATTGACGACCAGGGTACACCAAGTCACTAATCCTGAGGACCAGACCCTTTGATTCTGGAACGAAGATTGATGACGAACGACTACGAACAATATTCGACTACAAGTGACGACACGTGTAGACTTTAGTCCCAACTGTATATGTGTCATGATATACATTTTACCCGAAGGGACCACCAGTCTACCATTTCTTAGACAGACGTTACGCCCTCTGGACCCAACCCTTCTAGGGGACCTCCTTCCGCACCGTTGGGTGAGGTCATAAGAAGGGACCTCTTAGGGTACCTGTTCCTCGGACCACTCGATGTCAGGTGCCCCAGCGTTTCTCAGTCTGTCCTGACTCGCCGATTTGTGGTGTATACATTTTATGTGTTGAATTTCCTAGATGATATCGTGTCCCTTTAGATGAGTTATGAGACACCACTGGTTATACCCTTTTTGTTATTTTTTTTCACCTATATATATATATATATATATATATATATATATATTGATTGTGTCGTAACATTTAGTGGATACATATGAGGTTTTTTTGGTTTTTTGTTTTGTTTTGGTAAGTAGAGTTTATTTGTATAGTGGTCACTGTACTGATCCATTCTTGGTCCTACGGTCGGACACTTTCAAATCTTTCGAGACCAGGACATTTATGTACCAGACGACTAATAGGGACGAAAAGAAAAGAACATGAAATTAAGAGAGAGAAGACAAAATTTAAGTGGTTATTTCTCACTTTGACACTTTTGGAACCCTGGAGTGGGAACCGGGGTTATTTTCGTCTTGGAGTCCAGGTAAGAGACAGAGAGGGAGAAGTCATGGGGACTGGAAGAACATACCGAGTCCATACGAGAAATGGGATATCCTGCACACTCGTTATTTGGAACAAAAGGGTTTCAAAGAACTACAAACACCGACTCCCCATAGAGCATTAGTATCATTCTTGATGTTCTTGACTAAGTCGAAGTCGTAACCGAGACCAACCCTTTTATAGAGACCCCCAAAGGACGTTCCTTATCCTTAGGTATTAAGGTCTTTACACCCAAACTGGGGACTCAACCCTTCTAGAGGACCTCTTCCTTAACCGTTGACTGAGGGTTCTTACGGACCCTTTAGGGTACCTGTCTTCTCGGACCGTCTGACGTCAGGTACCCTAACGTTTGTCAGTCTGTGGTGAATCGTTAACTTGTGTGTAGGGTCTGTAAAAATCCGTCATCGTAGTGTTTTGTGTATTCTTAAAAGAAACCGTATTACATTGTGAAAAGAAAGAAAAGAAATAAAGGAAAAGGGGATACTATGAGGAAAAGACGTATTAACACAGATAGATTCTGATGGTCACAAGAACGGACCTCTTAGGGTCCCTACCCCCTCGGACCACCCGACAGTAGAAACCCCAGCGTGTCTCAA
Source organism: Capra ibex (assembly GCA_006410555.1). NCBI lineage: Eukaryota > Metazoa > Chordata > Mammalia > Artiodactyla > Bovidae > Capra > Capra ibex. Next base: position 20,395,297 of record SJYO01033645.1, on the reverse strand, counting down.
CCTGTACTGACTTCGTTGAATCGTCGTCGTTCTGATAGTCAGAACTCTCCTGTCGATAGGTGTAGTAGATCAGAGAAGAGTCACCACCAAAGATACTCAGAAACGATGAGTCAAGTCAAGTCAACGAGTCAGTACAGACTGAAAAACGTTGGGGTACCTGGTATCGTACGGTGTGAAGGGACAGAAAGTGGTTGAGAACCTCGAATGAGTCTGAGTACAGGTATCTCAGACACTACAGTAGGTTGGTAGAGTAGGAGACAGTAAGGGAAGAAGTGGAAGTTAGAAAGGGTCGTAGTCCCAGAAAAGGTTACTCAGTCAAGAAGTGTAGTCCACCGGTTTCATAACCGCAAAGTCGAAGTCGTAGTCAGGAAGGTTACTGATAAGTCCTGACTAAAGGACATCCTAACTGGCCAAACTCGAGGAACGTCAGATTCCCTGAGAGTTCTCAGAAAAGGTTGTGGTGTCAAGTTTTCGTAGTCCTATTGAACCGTCGACGGTTTTGTTTTTCACTTCTTGATTTCTCGGAGAACTACTTCCACTTTCTCCTCTCACTTTTTCGACCGAACTTTGAGTTATAAGTCTTTTGATTCTAGTACCGTAGACCAGGGTAGTGAAGGACCGTCTATCTACCCCTTTGTCACCTTTGTCACTGTCTGAAATAAAAAAAACCCGAGGTTTCAGTGACGTCTACAACTGACGTCGGTACTTTTACTTTCTAAGAACGTGGAACCTTCTTTTCAATACTGGTTGGATCTGTCATAAAATTGTTCGTCTCTGTAATGAAACGATTGTTTCCAGACAGATCAGTTTCGATACCAAAAAGGTCATCAGTGCATACTTACACTCTCAACCTGATATTTTTTTCTACTCACGACTTCTTAACTACGAAAACTTGACACCACAACCTCTTCTGAGAACTCTCAGGAAACCTGACGTTCCTCTAGGTTGGTCAGGTAGGATGTCCTTTAGTCAGGACTTATAAGTAACCTTCCTGACTATGACTTCGATCTTGAGGTTATAAAACCAGGGGAGTACACTTCTTGACGGAGTAAACTTTTCTAAGTTTACGACCCTTTCTAACTTCCACCCTCCTCTTCCCTTACTGTCTCCTACTCTACCAACCTACCTTAGTAGCTGAGTTACCTGTACTCAAGTTCGTTCGAGCCCTCAACCACTACCTGTCCCTTTGGACCACACGACGTCAGGTACCCCAGCGTCTCAACCTGTGCTGATTCGCTACCTTGACTTGACTTGCCTTGACTTGATAGTAAATATATGTAACTACTGGTTCGTTTTTAGGTTGACACCACACTCTTTCCACTCTGCACCATCCTCTTAGAAGCCTTTAAAGATACCGAGAAGACCAGAGAGACACTGTGACAGATGGGATGTCGGACTAGATGGAGAACAAACTAAGAAGGTCTACTAAATAATTCATTAAGAGGTACAAAATAAAATCTGTATTCTCTCTCTTCGTCTCCCTGTGTGAATCTAGGGAAGGTACCAAAAGACAGTAGGGATAGTGGACATCATCCTTCCTTCTCTTCCGTTACCCACCTCGTATCCATTCGACGCACGGTCCCTATCTTCAGGTTACCTACACTACGTCTCTAGGCTTAGGGAGGGGTCTGGGTCGGGGGTCGAGTCCTGGTAGATTTACAAAAGGACTCTGGAAGGAACGGTGAGACGGTACCACTGGCGTCCTCAAGTTGTAAATTAATTTTGTTTACTACTAAAAGACGAGTCAGAAACTCAAGTGCATCAAACAACAGACAGTCCTCTGTGACAACAACCCTGGATTGACCCTTCTCCTTGATCTCCACAAATATAGATCCCTTCTATCTGGAACTACCTAAAGGAGTTGTTTCAGTGACTTAAACAACGTAAATGAACCTACAAATATTATCTTTATTCTTGACACAGGGCAAACTTTTTATCCGACTCTCAAAGCCTTCTGGATACTAGTGAGGACATTTTCATTCATAACTGAACAGACGTCTGAGTCGGTTTTCTCCTTATAAATACCCAGGTACATAGAACAAAGGGGTGCCCACTCCACCCGCGTCCGAGGGACTGAAGGATCCATACAACTAATGAACTCTCTTCAGACTCCTCGAGACATGATGTAATAGGTCGACTGATCATAATCGATCTTCTGTAAGAACTCTGATATTGAAAAGTAAAGAAAAAGGACGATATCCCATTTAAGACGGAATGAATCTTAGTATTTGAAACTAAAAGAAGACGTGGTCAGAAAAAGGGAGTTGATTTACCTAACGTATGAAATGGTTTATTATTTGTGCTATATCACTAGTGGTACAGAGTAAAAAGGACGAGAAGTGACTCACTACCTTACTAGTTACAGGGTATATGAGAACTCTTTCTGGAGGACTGTGAGTGAAAAAAGATTTCTCTGAACTTAAAATTACAAACCTTTAGTGGAAATAATAGGACGAATCCGATACCAATCGATATACTTAACCCATCTATTAAATTTGGACGGTATAAAATCAAAGTAAAAGAGTGTTTGTACCTGTTTTAGTTAAAAAATTGACACACTAAAACATTTGAGTTAACGTATGTATTTTTGTAATTGATGTTAGCAAGTTATCGAAACAATTCAAAGGAATGATTTGAGGACAGAAGAAAGGAAGAGAGGGAAGGGAAAAAAGGATAGAAGCAGAGGAGAAAAAGAGACGAGGAAAAAAAGGAAGGCGGGACTATAGAGGAAGAGGTCGTCAACACACATCCTCTCACACTCTGGATCTTGGTCTGAGGTGGACCTGAGGAGAGAGACACTAAGGACACGTGTTCCAGGGTTTCTAGGATGTAAATCGGACTCACAGGGATAGGATTCTTCGTAAACTTCTGGAAGTGTCCTCTCCGATAAAAATCCGGACTAAAAGTCAAGTCGCACCACCGACATGACCACCGTTAGGGAGAACAAAAGGGTTCTTTCGTTACGGTTCACCACGAGACATATTCTACACCTAACAATTGATCGTAAAGGACGTTGGTGTCACTACCAAGTCTGTTTCTTATCAGAACTTCCACTTTAGAACCTGTTCTCAGGTAGGTGAACATTTCTCCCGGTGAGGGTCCATAAACGAACCCAGGTTTGGTGACTAGGAGGGTAGCGTACTCTACCCTGTGAACCTTTCACGAAGGACCGGGGGTGTCAACGGACACCAGGTACGAGGAGACTCTAGGGACGAGAAAACTAGTGACCCCCATAAGGAGACAGTGGAGGGATGTGTCTGAATGTCAACAACTCCCATTAAATAAGACAGAAAGAGGTGTCCACGTTGATATCTTTAAAAAAAGACTCTTCCAAGAGTAGGGAGTCAAAGGAATGTGAAGAAAAGAACAAAAAAAAAAAAAGAAATAAGTCTGAGGGGTTCTCGAAAACTAGAGAAAGAGAGAGTGAAACGAGTGTCACGACTTAATTATATGAGATAACCCTTTATCTGGTGTCCCGGAACCCCACGTCCACAGACTGTTCCCGTGGTTGGGGACACTTGTTACCCCTACCTTCCCCGTGTCACTTCGACCTCGGGTATTTTAGTCGGAGATCTCGGAAACCTTCCCGGTCAAGTCCATGAAAGGGGTTGTTGGTCTTCCTCGTCGTCACGTTTGAAGACCTCCACCATTCAGGGTCGACCCCGGTCCTTTTAACACTTCTTCCTCCGTTACTTCTTTCCTCCACTCATGTCCTTATTTTTCCTCTACCTTACGAAAGTTCTCCCGGATCATGTCTACAACTAGGACACTTCTATGAATCTAGGACACCGGTATATTTAGAACATATTCCAAATACCCGAAGTTTGTTGAGATCCGAGTTTCGGGAAGTGGGTATAGTACCGACCCTCTGATTCCGACACCCGGATCGACCCAGTCTTAGAAAGAAAGGTTGGATCAGATTTAGGTAGACACTCGGTTCTACTAGTAAGGAAAGAGATCCGTCGGTAAAGACCCGAACCTATAAGATAATAGTCAAGTCAAGTCAAGTCAGCGAGTTAACACAGGCTGAGAAACGCTGGGGTACTTAACGTCGTGCGGTCCGGAGGGACAAGTAGTGGTTAAGGGCCTCAAGTGAGTCTGAGTGCAGGTAGCTCAGTCACTACGGTAGGTCGGTAGAGTAGGAGACAGCAGGGGAAAGGGAGAATAGGGGTTAGGGAGGGTAGTAGTCTCAGAAAAGGTCACTCAGTTGAGAAGCATACTCTACAGGTTTCATGACCTCAAAGTCGAAGTCGTAGTAAGGGCGGTTTCTTTAGGGTCCCAACTAGAGGAAGTCTTACCTGACTATATAAGATAATATAAAAACCAATAAATTCTGAATAGACTGGAAAGGTCTAGGTTATATAGTACCAGTCTCTTGTGCTAAAGAAACAATCATGGACCTTGTTTCTTAGTATCGTCGGTGAGGAAATATTTGTAGTCGGACACTCATTTTTGATTACCTTAACCTCATAACCGCTAGTTTAGATACGGGGTCTACCGGTTGTTCAGGAGTGAAGAATCTTATTCTCCGGAATGAAAGTTACTCCTCTTATGTATATGTCTCTTTTTTTACCAAGACCGATAGTTCCTTAAATTCTCTCTGATATTCTACCTCGACTTTCATATAACGACATGATATAGTCACAATAACCTCCAGACTTTCCCTGTAAAGAAAGGGTACAGTGAATTTTCTGAAAACCAGTACAAGATATTGAGGTCAGAGGGACGTAGAGCAGAAAAGAATGTGGTTTAAGTTCTCAGGAGGAGTAGGGAGATTATGTAGGAAAGAAGAGGTGGATGTACGGACACAAGTCTAGAACTAGTGAAAAGGAGACTTGATAAACCCTGAGAGATTTTCCGAACACACGTTCATAGGAAACAGAGTAAACATCGTACCGTGAAGGGACACACTTTAAGAGACAACTAAGGAATCCTACATGGACTGTTACGGATGACGGTCCACCCGACACTTACCGCCGTATACGAGGAAGTACGGACATTTCAAACAGAGGACTGTGAGAAGAGGGGGTAGAGGAGAGGGGTTTCTTTAACCCTAGATGGTCGGGTGATTTGGCATAGTAATAAAAAATGACTCGTGGGTGGATCCGTCTGGAAAGAAGAGAACGGTAATGGATATTCTCACTGGGAGAGGAGAGGGGTCCACTTACAATAGGGAAAAACAAAGGATAAGACTACGAGAATCGAACAGTATAGGGACCCGATTGTCTTAGAGTCCTTTACTAGGAAAAACAGGGGCGTTGTTACGACTTCGATTTATAGTAAATAGACAAAATATTTACTCTTTTGATCCATGGTTTCTCAAATTTATCGACAGTCCCACCATGTTACTCATATTTTCGGTCTTAACCTTAAGTAAAGGTAGATTCCAGGTGTAAAGTTCGTATTGTGTAACAAAGTAAGTAGACATGAAGACAGAGAAAGGTCAACAAACATTCTAGTAGAAATGACCCGGCGTTGGTATGACATAATATTCATAACTATCCAATTAAAAGGAGATAATTAATTCGAGAGCCTTCTATTGACAAAAAGGAATTAGGTACAATATGTAAACATACGAAATGCTATTTTGACTCATGACTCTTCCGTGACTGAGAAAAGAGTAAACAAGTTTATCTAGTTTGGTGAGACTCCTAAGTCTTGAACTTCATTGACCTTTCCTCTTTGGAAAAGTCCTTTCCACTCATACAAATGATAAGAATAAAGAGGCTAAGTGTATCCCATTAAAAGAATTAGTGTTTACCCTTATGTCCTGTCTCAACTATGTAGTAAAAGGAATAACGGCAAAATTAGGGTCTTAGGAACCAAACAGAATTTTCGGAATGTTACCCATCTTTAACACACACACACATACCCAATATAACTATTTTAGACGTAAACCCTTCAGACTCTGTAAGTTTCACTTTCAGGAAAAAGGTTAAGAATAGACTGTCGTTTTCAGACTATGGAGGAACGTGGGTGAAGTGGGAGGACGTCCTCTGAACAGTCTGTCATGAGTATTCGTAGTAATTCTTGGAGTCGAGACAACTGATGTATGACGGACCCGAGGGCAGAAGTAGGACGGCACTAAGAGACCGAGAAAGGACAAGAAACTGACCACGCAGGCGACAACAGTAGGAAGAATCATGAACCAAGTGGGAGTAGAGACAAATCGTCACTCCCCCTATTCTGTCATGGGTTAGGTTCTTTGTTTACCTTAGTTTCGTCCACTCAAATGTCTTGTCTAAGGTTTACGACCCTAGTAACCCAGGCCGGTGTTCTTTAGTGTCTATTAAAACGATTGGTCCATATACTTAAGGATAACTTCAAGTATACGGATTTAGAGTGAGAGATTGATCAAAAGATAAAATAAAAACCATTGGAGGACCATACGGAGTTATGACTGTTGGAGGACCATAGGGAGTTATGACTGACAGAGACAGTGATCCTATCCTTTAAGTGTCAGAAAAGATTTCCTGAGTTTGGTTTCTTTCGTGAGAAGGTCAAAGTGTTTCTCTTTATCGTCGTTTATTAGGTCATTCTCTTACTATTTGTAATACGGAACTTTATTTTAGGAGAAACTCCTACCTTCTTGTATAAGAAGAAGCCACCCCAGTTCCTTATACATGGAGATTAGAAAATACTTTTATTTCTTAGGACTTCAGTCAGGGACAGGTTAACATGTCTTTACCGACCCGAAAAGATTCTGAAGGTACACCAGTCGACTTGTGTCGGGAGACACATCGACAGGGAAAATTTGAGACTCCCTTCCTTTCGGAATTAATTTGACACGAATGACTCCGATTTATAGCACTTTCTCGAGATCTCAGTTTAAGGAACCAAGAGTCAGGACCGAAGTGTACGATTGAAAAATTAAGACTAGTTTCATAGAACGAGGGGAAATAGACATGTGAAAGTAATAGACGTTTCAATCTTATTGTTATAATTAATGTAAATTCACGAAAATTTTCCTACTAATCTCAATTACTTATATTTGTAAGTCGTATTATATCGTATTTCAAACAAGTCCATTTACAGTCGTTACTAACTACTACCAAACTTTTGAAGTAACCCTGTCCAATTCTCGTATAGATCTTACGTATGAAAGACACCATTATATAAGACAGGATATAAAATTCCTGACACACAAAAGTCACACTAGTCTTTTGTAATGTACTATAGTGTGTCGTTGATGAGGTGAGGGGGTCAGAGGCTTAAGGAGGAGTAGACGAAGGGATTGGTGGTCTCGACCGTCGTGACCGACAGGGACGGGGAGTCAGAGGAGAAGGAGGACCGGTACCCCCGGTTGCGGTGGGAGGACTAGTGGTAGGCCGACCTCCGGAGAGACGTACTCGGGTACATGATGGACGAGTCGGAGGAGAGGGACGACCTGTACCACGAGACGAAGTGGCAGTAGGGGTTCCAGGACCGGTAGAAGACCAAACTGGAGTCCAGGTAGTCGAAGAGTCCGACGAAGGAGGTCTACAAGTAGTACTTAACGAAGGAACGGTACCTCAGGACGTGTAAGTACCAGTACCGGATACTGGCGATACACCGGTAGACGGTGGGTGATGCCATGGGGAGGTAGTAGTGACTAGTTAAGCATCGATCCCGACGGTAGAAACATCACCGGGCCTTACCGGAGAAAAAGGAGGGACAAGGTTAGGAAAGACGGTCTGAGTCTATGACACGCCTCTTGTAGTAGTTCTTGACGTAGACGTGATTGGAGAGACACAGGTTTGAGAGGACACTACTGTAGTGGAAGTTAGCCGAGATGGTCAAACACCGTCCGACCTGGGATGACCCGAGACTGGAGTAGGAATAGTAAGAGAGGATGAGAACATAGGACTTTCGACACGATTCCTAATTTCGACTCCCTCGACGACGGTTCCGGGACTCGTGGACGCCAAGGGTGAAGTAGGAGTAGGAGAAGAAGTCGTGTCAGGACGACCACGACCAGTAGTGATTGGACCGGTCCTTCTCCTAAGGGGGTCTACAGGGGTAGGACGAGTTGTAGGACGTGGTGGAGTAGGGGGGTCGAGACTTGGGGTAACAAATACCACACTCTTGGTTCCTCTAGTTCGTCCCTTAGGTCTTTGACGAGTTCTCCAATATTCCCCATTTTTCTTAGTCTGGGTTGAGGACTTTAACAATTTCTTTCAGTCCTTAATAAACATATGACCTTTCCCTTAAAGTGAAAAATTAGGACTTTACTTAAGACTAAAAAGAAACGGAATTATAGAATCTATTCTTACTTTTGTAAGGAGGTAATTAGAAACAAAGGACAACGAAGTTTCCTTAAGAAAGAAACAATGTATAAAACCCCTTAAAAAGAAAAAAAAGAAAAAAGAAAAGAAAAAATAATTAAAAAAAAAATTTAAAATTTTAGAAATTAAGAATGTACGCAAGGGTTTGTACTTGGGGGGAGGGTGGAGGGAGGGTGTCGTAGAGAGACCCAGTAGGGGTACGTGGTCGGGGTGCGTACGACGTGGGACGCAGTCTGTATCTGACCGTTAAGTTAAGAATGTACTATCATATGTACAATCTTACGGTAAGAGGGTTTAGTAGGGTGGGAGAGGGAGAGGGAGACTCAGGTTTTCAGGCAATATGGGTAGACACAGGAAAAAGGACAGAACGTATGTCCCAGCAGTAACGGTAGAAGGATTTAAGGTATATATACACAATCATATGACATAACCACAAAAAGAAAGACCGAATGAAGTGAGACATATTAACCGAGACCCCTTAAAAAGCACCGTCTTAGAAATTTACTCTCCGTACCGTTCGGATCAGTTACCGCATCCTAATCTAATCCTCACAAACTGGCGATTTCTGTGTCTTATATGTACTATTGAAATTTTTCTAGACGGACAGGGGACTAAATGTTTCCTACACCTTCGGAAGGAAGGGACAGAGGTCAAAGTCGGACTGTCTCGGGGTGTGCTGAACACGTAACACTTCCCACCTAACCCGACCTGATGTCTGCAATGAGACTTAGAGTCGCAGCTCGCGAAACGGGACTCGTAAGGACTGTAAGGAGAGACCGTGGACACCGTCTCCACTGTAGAAGGCCGAGGAGTCTAGTAAAGTCTGGACTATTTTAAAAGGTAGACACGTTGTGGAGGTATATATATATATATAAATGGTAGTGAAACGTCTTACTCATTCATACTTGTAAGACGTACAATAACAGTAAATCAGTGATTCAGTTGAGACTGAGAAACGTCGGGATACTTGACATTGGGCGGTCTGAGGAGACAGGTGCCTTAAAGGGTCTGTTCTTATGACCTCACCCAACGATAAAGGAAGCGGTCCTCTAGAAGGGTTGAGTTCCTGTCTTGGACACAGAGGACGTAACGTCCACTAAGAAATGGTGACTCGGTAGTCCCTTCGGGTGAAACGTACATGTATGTAATTTAATATATCTGCAATTCACTCACCAATTAATAATGGTAAAAGGATTCGTGTGACGAAGGACGACGTGAGACTTATCCTCCTTTTAGTAATAGTATGTAGGGTAAATGGAACCCCATCTTCTATAGGTATGGTAACATCACGAGGAGACAGGGATGCCAGTAAAGATGGTGCTCAAATAAGAGAACTCTTTTAAAATGAATGTACTTCCAAGTTTGGTGACCCGGGGTTTTGTAACTTACGGTGAATTTTGATACTTAACTCGTATGATATAAGTATAGGTAAAGTCAGACTTATGCGGTACTCCGAGGATGTTCGTATAGAAGAACTTAAGGTTCTCCGTCAGAGACCACTACCTCACCGTCACCACGGTGAGGTCACGAGTATGGAAAACTTCGAGAGACCGAAGATCACAACGAACCAACGGGGTCAAGAGAGGTGAAAGGGTAGACCATATCAGTTCCCTAGTTTTGTCAGAGACTACGTGGTTAGTACTTTGTCGTTAGACGAAAGTGGTCTGGATCCGTCGATGGAATCATTTAATAGAATGATTAAATACCGATATCTCACACATCTATGAACTGTCGAAACGTTCGGGACGGATCTCGTCATGTTTTCTCATATGGATAGTCAATTAGACATTTTATTGGTTTCTCTATTTATCTCGAGTGTTACGATATATAGTACAAAAGAAGTCTAGGGTACCTCAGGAATTAAATCACATTAAAAGGAAGAATCCCTTCTTATCGAGGACGTTGAAGAGAGTCTTGGTAGATACTGAACCACGAAGGAGACTCTTTTCGACAATTCTACAATAAGAAACGAACACTTTACAAGAGTCATCTTTTCTCACTGCCATAGTAAGTAACGATAATAGTGAAAACAGACGGAGGTAGGACGGACAGTACTAAAGAGGAAAGCAACTAACTAATAGGAAGGATCAAATCTGAGAAGGACTCACTCCTAAAAACCAAGACCGTACGACTGTTATGTAATTGGTCCATCATCGTCTACGGGGACCCTAGGGACAAAGACAAGTCTTTCTCCACCGTTTCAACCTTCTTATTTCATATCGTCCCAATAGAGATGGGGATGTGAAATGAATACCAGTAATGATCGTAACAGTCTATCCTACTTCGACTATAGGTTAGGTTCCAAGGGAAGTCTTCTGCATCTCAATCCAAGTTTCATGCTCTGTATCATAGAACAGGTCGATATGAGGCAGTAGACTTTATGTGTCAACGTTCGTATCAGGACCTTAAGTCCATTCCACCCTTTCTGTTTAACACAGAGTCGTAGGAGAGGTCGAGGGAGTCAGAAGAACGACCGTGGGTCTTCGAAAGATTCCGTAAAGGGAAAACAAAGACGCACATAAGTCTACTTCGAATATCAGTGGGTCACTCACGACGACGACGATTGAGCGAAGTCAGCACAAACTGAGACACACTGGGGTATCTGCCGTCGGGTGGTCCGAAGGGGTAGGGACCCTAAGAGGTCCGTTCTTGTTACCTCACCCAACGGTAAAGGAAGAGGTTACGTACTTTCACTTTTCACTTTCACTTCAGTGAGTCAGCACAGACTGAGAATCGCTGGAGTACCTGACGTCGGATGGTCCGAGGAGACAGGTACCCTAAAAGGTCCGTTCTCATGTCCTCACCCAACGGTAACGGAAGAGGTTGGGTCACTCACTCAGTCTAAAATTACGGGAATAACGGGATAGTAATTATGATTTAGAAAGTAAACAGGAAAGGATGCAGGTAAATTCGGTGACGTGTCATCCATTATTCCCTTTCATTATGTAGACATCGTGTAATGTGAAGTACGAGTAAAACGTACGTGAGTGGTATTCCTTTACTGTCAGAAATTACCTATTATTCGGAAACTGACACACCTAGTGTTAGTTGACACCTTTTAAGACTTTGTCTACCCTTATGGTCTGGTGGACTGGACGGAGAACTCTTTGGATATACGTCCAGTCCTTCGTTGTCAATCTTGACCTGCACCTTGTTGTCTGACCAAGGTTTATCCTTTTCCTCATGCAGTTCCGACATATAACAGTGAGACGAAAAAATTGAATATACGTTTCATATAGTACTCTTTACGACCCGACCTTCTTCGTGTTCGACCTTAGTTCTAACGGTCCTCTTTATAGTTATTGGAGTCTATACGTCTACTGTAGTGGGAATACCGTCTTTCACTTCTCCTTGAGTTTTCGGAGAACTACTTTCACTTTCTCCTCGTACTTTTCCAACCGAATTTCGAGTTGTAAGTCTTTTAATTCTAGTACCGTAGACCAGGGTAGTGAAGTACCCTTTATCTACCCCTTTGTCACCTTTGTCACAGTCTGAAATAAAAAATCCCGAGGTTTCAGTGACGTCTACCACTGACGTCGGTACTTTAATTTTCTGTGAATGAGGAACCTTCTTTTCAATGCTGGTTGAATCTATCGTATAACTTTTCGTCTCTGTAATGAAACGGCTGTTTCCAGGCAGATCAGTTCCGATACCAAAGAGGTCACCAGTACGTACCTACACTCTCAACCTAACACTTCTTTCGACTCGTGACTTCTTAACTACGAAAACTTGATACTACAACCTCTTCTGAGAACTCTCAGGGGACCTGACGTTCCTCCAGGTTGGTCAGGTAAGACTTTCCCTAATCGAGACCCTAAAGAAACCTCCCTTACTACGACTTCGACTTTGAGGTCATGAAACCTGTAGAGTATCCTTCTCAACTGAGTAACCTTTTCTGATACTACGACCCTCCGTAACCCCCGTCCTCCTATTCCCCTGCTGTCTCCTACTCTACCGACCTACCGTAGTGACTGAGCTACCTATACTCAGACTCACTTGAGGCCCTCAACCACTACCTGTCCCTCCGGACCGCACGACGCTAAGTACCCCAGCGTCTCAGCCTGTGCTGACTCACTGACTTGACTTGACTTACCTATTATAAGGATGAGTTACCTGTACTCAAACTCGTTTGAGACCCTCTATCACTTTCTATCCCTTCGGACCACACGACGTCAGGTATCCCTGTGTTTCTCAACCTGTGCTGAATCACTGACTTGTTACTGTTGTTTCAATTTAGGAGTAGATTTACACTGAAAAGATTCGCATGTGAATTACAGACTTTATTTAAAGAGAGACAGGAGTCAGAACTTATAAATAATAAGTTTGTAAATATGAGGAATACATCTGACGGGGTCAAAGGGGTGTTCAGAAGGACCAAGTTGAGAGATGGATAAACAGTGTTGAAGGTGTAACTTAAAAANCCAGGTTGGTCAGGTAAGACTTTCCCTAATCGAGACCCTAAAGAAACCTCCCTTACTACGACTTCGACTTTGAGGTCATGAAACCTGTAGAGTATCCTTCTCAACTGAGTAACCTTTTCTGATACTACGACCCTCCGTAACCCCCGTCCTCCTATTCCCCTGCTGTCTCCTACTCTACCGACCTACCGTAGTGACTGAGCTACCTATACTCAGACTCACTTGAGGCCCTCAACTACTACCTGTCCCTCCGGACCGCACGACGCTAAGTACCCCAGCGTTTCTCAGCCTGTGCTGACTCACTGACTTGACTTGACTTACCTATTATAAGGATGAGTTACCTGTACTCAAACTCGTTTGAGACCCTCTATTACTTTCTATCCCTTCGGACCACACGACGTCAGGTATCCCTGTGTTTCTCAACCTGTGCTGAATCACTGACTTGTTACTGTTGTTTCAATTTAGGAGTAGATTTACACTGAAAAGATTCGCATGTGAATTACAGACTTTATTTAAAGAGAGACAGGAGTCAGAACTTATAAATAATAAGTTTGTAAATATGAGGAATACATCTGACGGGGTCAAAGGGGTGTTCAGAAGGACCAAGTTGAGAGATGGATAAACAGTGTTGAAGGTGTAACTTAAAAAAAAAACACACACACAAAAAAGGTGAGGTACAAGAGGGGAAGGAAAATGGGGTAAGGAGGGAGTGGTGAAAGAAAAAGAGGAGGAGAAGAATGGAAGTGTTCTTTACCCGGATACGAGATCCAAGTCTACAGATTTTACCAGAATCGGGGTGACACCCGACACCCTTTCTTCCCTGTCTCATCTCAGGTACCTCTATTTTTATCGGAGACCTAGGAGACCTCCCGACCTGGTCTTCCACGTCGTTTGTCAGTATTTAGTGTCATCGAGTGTCTAGTCAGAGGAGTTCGACCATCCAGACCAAACATAGGACCTTTTATTAATTCTACCCTACTACTCCGTACATCTTGAAGTCCATAAGTAATATTTGTCTCTCTTATTTAAGAAGATCGTCTTGATTTCGTCCAGACCAAGACGTATTAGTCAGATGGTGAAAGGTTTTTGCACCACGTAGTGTCGAAAGTTTACCCTCGTTTCACAAAGATCACATTCGACACATAATAGGTGACTCAACAGACTCATTCACAAGAACTTGATTTAAATATGTAAGTAATAAAGGACACCGTTGACCTCTCGTTCTCAAATATAAAAGTTGACATTAAGTCGGGGACGAGAACTTCTAACGAGATCTTCGTGGTCTTCTCTTTCACGGTCATTAGAGTCGACGGAACTAATGGGGACGGAACGGGAGGACAAAGTAGGACGACACAGGGGGGGTCACGAAAAAGGATAAAGAGATCGATTCTGTCTTCTCGAAAAGATAACGAGCTCGGAAGTACGAGAGGTCTCCTGAACCGAGACACACGTCTCAGTTATAAAAGTCAAGTGACTAGGTCCCTTTTCTTGTGTTATTGGTCGACCTTTCTTTCGTCTACTCAAACATCTTTAGATACATAAAGGAATTCCATTCACCTTAGACCATTCAAGCATACCAGACTACTTGTGTTATTTCTCAAAAATAGACCTAAATACAGACTTCAATATCGACAAAATTCCAAGGTTAAAATGGAAAACTTGGAATCGAGAAAAAGGTACGAAACAATTGTTTTAGATCAAGGTCGAAGGTTTATATAGAATACACTTTCTTACCACAAAGATCCTGGTCTAAACCTCTATAGACCTGTAAAACCGTAAGAAATGACTTATCGATGTAACTAAGATTTTTTTAGTTTATTGTAGTGATCAAATCCCTCCTACCCTCCTTCAACTATAGATCAGACTCAGTCCCTCCAATCACAACCACCCTTCGGGATCAGAGACCATACAGACAAAATAGATTCTACTCTCGAGACCTCCACACCTAATAGAGACAGGATTTCCTCCACAAGGGTAGTACTTCGACTTCCTAGTGAAACGATCCTTTAAAGATTTCCTTTGAACTACCCCACATGACTTTTTCTTTTATTTTTGATATTAAAACTCGACTGGGTCTTTATCTTGGTTTACTTTCCTCAAGGGTATACATTATGTCCTTAGCATTTACGGTGCACTGGTTGTGGTTCTCGTTTGGTATCAAGTTCGTTTCTTTTTTTTTTTTTTTCTCTCTCTCTCTCTCTTTCTCTTTGTAAGTCGAAAGGGGTTTGAGATCTCTGACTACAAGTTAGGTCATCGGTCATGGGTCAGTCTTCTACACTCTACACGACACTCACATTTTACGTGTGAATTAAAATTTATAAAGTATGTTTTTTGTTTCTTACATTTTGTAGAGAAATTGTCAAAAAATATAACTAATGTACAATTTCATTGTTGTAAAACCTATACAACTCATTTTATTGTATAATAATTTTAATTGAAGTGTACAAAGGAAATTTAAAAAATTCGACCGATGATCTTTAAATTTTAACACGTACACCGGGCGTAACATAAAGACAATCTTCACGACGATATCCACCAGACCTTTCACTATTGTATACTCCGTTTTGTCTTCTCGTTTAAACAAAGAAGGTTGAAACTTTAAACGGAAGTCTACAAGTGTGAATGAAGAATCAAACCTCCTTGTCCGAAGATGAAAGAGTCTTTCCTCTTCCTTGAACTTAGATTCTCCCAGGTTTTGAGTAATCCTGGTGACGGTAACAACTATTTTTAACCGACTCAAACCCAAGGAGTCTCATAATTTTTGTCCCTGAAGGGACCGGTAATTTACCAATTCTGAGACACGAATGACATCCCCCCGCGTCGAAAGTAGGGACCTCTCTCTTAATGTATTAATGTAGGGACCTGTGGACGTACGACACACCATGTCGGTTTGTTTGTTTTTTTGTTTTTGTTTTACAGTGACCCCGGGTAGTTGGTTACAAGATTCAAAATCATACTGTTGGTAAATATTCCACTAAAGTATTCATAGAATCTAAATAAGTATTCACCAATATCACTTGGTCCGGTCCTTGTACACCTTTAGACAAATAGACACAAACACTTACTACCCCTTAGGTACACACCAGTCTATTTATGTCGTGCTCGACGATAGTGAGTGAGGATATTATCATGGACATTTGGGTTTGACAACTGATAATTCCCCGAAGGGACCACCGAGTCGTCACTTCTTAGGTGGACGTTACGTCCTCGACGTCTTCTGGACCAAAGGTAGGAACCCAACCCTTTTAGGGGACCTCCACCCGTACCGTTTGGTGAGGTCATAAGAACGGACCTTTTAGGGAACCTGTCTCTTCTGACCTCATGATGTCAGGTACCCCAGTGTTTCTCAGTCTGTGCTGAATGAATCGTACGTGTATGTAACTGTGGATTTTAAAGAAAAAGAAGAGGGTTGACGAACGTAATCCTCTGAAAAGGTATGTAAGAATAACGTTTTAAAAAGAAAAATCTTGAGAAATTCCACGTTAAAAGACATTTTACTATCAGTATTAAGATTTCAGACCATAAAAGACCGCTCCGTGTATCCGGACCAAAGACGAAACGGACATAACAGGAGAGAACGACCTTCTTGTTCTTATCCGTAAGTACGTCCCGGATACGACTATGTCGTAGTTCCGGATATATTCACAAAAACATTTATCTCCGTCTTTAAAATCACCGATTCTCGAAGTCGATATTTAAGTCTAAACTCTAAGTCTTCAACCCTTTGACACTTGTTACTCTTCCCCTTTTTACCCTTAATAAGTTCGATTTCGTCTTTATACCAGTAAAATGATAGTAAAATAAACATCTTAAAATTATCTTATTTACTCAAATATAAAATTTTCACTACACAAATATGAATACTTTATGAGTGAGGTGATAATAGTAAAAAGTCACCAAGAAACCTTTTATTCAATGAAAGGGTATCCATCAGTACAACAGCCTTACCTAAAAGAGAACAGAAAGTCTAAAAGGTTTCCCAGTCGACACTAGTTTTAATGTACCCTAGTGAGTCGTTGATGAGGGAGAGGGGGTCAGAGGCTTAAGGAGGAGTAGACGAAGGGATTGATGGTCTCGACCGTCGTGACCGACAGGGACGGGGAGTCAGAGGAGAAGGAGGACCGGTACCCCCGGTTGCGGTGGGAAGACCAGTGGTAGACCGACCTCCGGAGAGACGTGCTCGGGTACATGATGGACGAGTCGGAGGAGAGGGAAGACCTGTACCACGAGACGGAGTGGCAGTAGGGGTTCCAGGACCGGTAGAAGACCAAACTGTTATTTCGGTAGTCAAAGAGTCCGACGAAGGAGGTCTACAAGTAGTACTTGTCAAAGGACTGGTACCTCAGGACGTGTAAGTACCAGTACCGGATACTGACGATACACCGGTAGACGTTGGGAGACGTAATGGGCAGACAGTAGTGATTGGTTAAACATCGATCCCGACGGTAGAAACATCACCGGGCCTTACCGGAAGAATGATACGGATAGGGGTAAGAAAGGAGGGCTGACTCTATGACACGTCTCTTGTAGTAGTTCTTGACGTAGACGTGATTGGAGAGACACAGGTTTGGGAGGACACTACTGTAGTGGAAGTTAGCCGAGATGGTCAAACACCGTCCGACCTGGGATGACCCGAGACTGGAGTAGGAATAGTAAGAGAGGATGAGAACATAGGACTTTCGACACGATTTCTAGTTCCAACTCCCTCGACGACGATTCCGGGACTCGTGGACACCAAGAGTGAAGTAGGAGTAGGAGAAGAAGTCGTGTCAGGACGACCAGGACCAGTAGTGATTGGACCGGTCCTTCTCCTAAGGGGGTCGACAGGGGTAGGACGAGTTGTAGGACGTGGTGGAGTAGGGGGGTCGAGACTTGGGGTAACAAATACCACACTCTTGGTTCCTCTAGTTCGTCCCTTAGGTCTTTGACGAGTCCTCCAATATTCTCCATTTTACACTCTCAGGATTAGAACCCTTGTCTTTAACGATTGTCCGTTACTAATAGGACTCCGTACTGACGCCCTTATTCAAACCTACAACGAAAGAGGTCACAATCTCAACTAATACTTCTATAGGCATTGAAACAAGGATGAAAGATAAAGTGAATGACCTTTGAATCAGAAAACGTAAGACCTCAATGGACTTACAAAGGGGACCGGAATAGATACATTCTCCCTGAATAGTTCGGTATCAATGTTCTCGAATTGATCTCACTATAATAAAAAGTTTATTTCTTTTTGACAAAGATACTCAAACGAAGATAACACAAAACAAACAACCAGAATGAAAAATCTAAAGTATATATTCACTTTAGTACATCATAAACAGGGAAGAGACAGACTGAAGAAAGTGAATCGTACAGGAGATCCAGATTAAAACAAAGTTTACCGTTTTAAAATAAGAAAATTTTTTACGGACGTATTATCAACAAATATATATTGGTGTAAAAGAAATAGGTAAATACATATCTACCTGTAAGTTCGACGAAGGTATAGACCCGATAACATTTATTACGGAGTTACATGTATTCCCACGTACATAGAAAAACTTAATCACAGAAGGAAAAGAAACCTATTTGTGGGTCTACACCTTAAAGACCTAGTATACCATCAAGATAAAAATCAAAAAAATTCTCCCTGAACAGTTGAAAACATGTAACATCTACGTCGTTAAATGTAAGGGTGGTTATCACGCGTTCCCAGGGGAAAAGAGGTGTAGGAACGGTTGTAGACTAAAAACCAATGACAGTCTTCCCTACTCGTAACACACAACACACACAACGCACACACATATACACACACACACACACACTCCCATCCTTGTCCACTCTATCTATTTCCCGTAATTCTTTATTTTTTAAAGTAGATATTTTATTTACATTACGTGTCACATCCTTTATATCGGTTATCATAACATTATTGAGACGCACCACTGTCTACCATGGATCTGAATGGTGCCACTAGTAAAACATTACACATTTTTATCGTTTAGTGATACAACATATGGATTTTGATTATAACATGAAGTCAATGTTCTTTTTTCTCTATATTTACAATGACATTAGTAAAAGTTACCGAGAGTCAAAGAAATTAACGAATTATTAAACGATATACAATCTAGAGAATCAAGGTGGACTGTGTCAAGTTTGACCAAACACGGTACCTACATAGAGAACACCACTACATCTTCGACCGAGGCTTTGAAGCTAAGAATATCAACTCACTTATCTCGACAGAGGGAATCAAGACGGTCTAGAGCAATGAATAGATTACAGTAAAGAGACCTTGTACTTACAGAGTATCAAGAAAGGAAGAAAAATTACTTATTTTCTTTTAATTGTTACTGAGCACACACACACACACACACACACACACACACACACACACATACATACCCGTATAAAATTCGCTTTTACTCATAAGAAAAAAGTCTACATGAAACAGTTGAAGACTGAAGTAGAACAGGATGGACTGAAAAGATAGTATAAAGTCCGTGGTACACGTAAGGGTAAGAGAGGACGAATAGAAGTCAGTCAGTCAAGTCAGCGAGTCAGTACAGACTGAGAAACGCTAGGGTACTTAGTGTCGTACGGTCCGGAGGGACAGGTAGTGGTAGAGGACCTCAAGTGAGTTTGAGTACAGGTAGCTCAGCCACTACGGTAGGTCGGTAGAGTAGGAGACGACAGGGGAAGAGGAGGACGGGGATTAGGGAGGGTCGTAGTATCAGAAAAGGTTACTCAGTTGAGAAGCGTACTCCACCGGTTTCATGACCTTAAAGTCGAAATCGTAGTAAGGAAGGTTTCTTTAAGGTCCCGACTAGAGGAAGTCTTACCTGACCAACCTAGAGGAACGTCAGGTTCCCTGAGAGTTTCCAGAAGAGGTTGTGGTGTCAAGTTTTCGTAGTTAAGAAGCCGTGAGTCGAAAGAAGTGTCAGGTTGTGAGTGTAGATATGTACTGGTGACCTTTTTGGTATCGGAACTGATCTGCCTGGAAACAACCGTTTCATTACAGAGACGAAAAGTTATACGGTAGATCCAACCAGTATTGAAAAGAAGGTTCCTCATTGGCAGAAAATTAAAGTACCGACGTTAGTGGTAGACGTCACTGAAACCTCGGGTTTTTTTATTTCAGACTATGACAAAGGTGACAAAGGGGTAGATAAAGGGTACTTCACTACCCTGGTCTACGGTACTAGAAGCAAAAGACTTACAACTCGAAATTCGGTTGAAAAAGTGAAAGGAGAAAGTGAAAATAGTTCTGCGAAAACTCAAGGAGAAATGAAAGACGGTATTCCCACTACAGTAGACGTATAGACTCCAATAGCTATGAAGAGGACCGTTAGAACTAAGGTCGAACACGAAGAAGGTCAGGTCGCAAAGAGTACTACATGAGACGTATATTCAATTTATTCGTCCCACCGTTATATGTCGGAACTGCATGAGGAAAAGGATAAACCTTGGTCAGACAACAAGGTGTAGGTTCGTTGTACAGATTGACAACGAAGGACTGGACGTATATCCAAAGAGTTCTCCGTCCAGTCCACCAGACCATAAGGGTAGAGAAAGTCTTAAAAGGTGTCAACTAACACTAGGTGTGTCAGTTTCCGAAACCGTATCAGCTATTTCGTTTTTATCTACAAAAAGACCTTGACAGAACGAAAAAGTTACTAGGTTACCTACAACCGTTAAACTAGAGACCAAGGAGACGGAAAAGATTTTGGTCGAACTTGTAGTCCTTCACGTGAAATGATAACACACTCTACTTACGTTAACACGTCATCGAACTCGAAAGAAACCGTAACGGAAAGAAACCCTAACCTTACTTTTTACTGGAAAAGGTCAGGACACCGGCGACGACTCAAAAGGTTTAAACGACTGTATAACTCATGTCGTGAAAGTGTCGTAGTAGAAAGTCCTAAACTTTATCGAGTTGACCTTAAGGTAGTGGAGGTGATCGAAACAAACATCACGACGAAAGATTCCGGGTGAACTGATGTGTAAAGTCCTACAGACCGAGATCCACTCACTAGTATGGTAGCACTAATAGAACCAGTACTTCTAGAAAAAACATGTCAAGATGACACATAAGAACGGTGGAGAATTATAGAAGACAAAGACAATCCAGGTCTGGTAAAGACAGGAAAAAGCTCGGGTAGAAACGAACTTTGCAAGGGAACCATAGAGATTAAAAGAACTTCTTTAGAGATCAGAAAGGGTAAGACAACAAAAGGAGATAAAGAAACGTAACTAGAGACTCCTTCCGAAAGAATAGAGAAGAACGATAAGAAACCTTGAGACGTAAGTCTACGAATACAGAAAAGAAAAGAGGAAACGAAAAACGAATAGAAGAAAAGTGTCGATAAACATTCTGGAAGGGTCTGTCGGTAAAACGAAAAAAAGTAAAGAAAAGGTACCCCTACCAGACCTAGGGACAGAGGACATGTTACAGTACTTGGAAACGGTATCAGGTAGTCCGTGAGATAGATAGTCTAGATCAAGGAATTTAGATAAAGAGTGAAGGTGACATATTAGTATTCCCTAAAATAACTCCAGTATGGACTTACCAGATCACCAAAAGGGATGAAAGAAGTTAAATTCAGACTTAAACCATTATTCCTCAAGTACTAGACTCGGTGTCAGTCGAGGACCAGAACAAAAACAACTGACATATCTCGAAGAGGTAGAAACCGACGTTTTTTATATTAGTTAGACTAAACCACAACTGGTAGACCACTACAGGTACACATCTCAGAAGAGAACACAACAACCTTCTCCCACAAACGATACTCGGCACGTAAGAGAACCGTTTTCAGATAATCAGAAACGGGACGAAGTAAGACGTAAGGTTCCGGTTTAAACGGACAATGAGGTCCACAAAAAACTGGAGGATGAAAACGTAAGGTCAGGGGATATTACTTTTCCTGCAGAAAAAACCCACAATCAAGAGTTTCCAGAACATCCAGAAGTATCTTGACAAATTGAAGTCGAAGAAGTCGTAATGACCAACCCCGTATCTGAACCTAATGACACTATACTTACCAAACGGAACCTTTGCTTGTCTATAGTAAGAAAGGAAAAACTCTAACGTAGGTTCTTGNCACAAACGATACTCGTCACGTAAGAGAACCGTTTTCAGATAATCAGAAACGGGACGAAGTAAGACGTAAGGTTCCGGTTTAAACGGACAATGAGGTCCACAAAAAACTGGAGGATGAAAACGTAAGGTCAGGGGATATTACTTTTCCTGCAGAAAAAACCCACAATCAAGAGTTTCCAGAACATCCAGAAGTATCTTGACAAATTGAAGTCGAAGAAGTCGTAATGACCAACCCCGTATCTGAACCTAATGACACTATACTTAACAAACGGAACCTTTGCTTGTCTATAGCAAGAAAGGAAAAACTCTAACGTAGGTTCTTGACGTAAAGCCTGAAAACAACTGGTACCACCGATGAGGTAAAGAAGATTGCCTAAGGACGGGTGTCATCATCTATATTACCAGTAGACTCAATTTAAGTGGGTAAGGTCAGGTAACATCAAGTGACTAAGGATCTAACAGTTACAAGTAAGAACGGTAGAGGACAAACTGGTGAAGGTTAAACGGAACTAAGTACCTGGATTGTAAGGTCCAAGGATACGTTATAACGAGAAGTGTCGTAGTCTGGAACGAAGAGAGTGGTCAGTGTAAGTGTTGACCCATAAAAAACAAACAAACGAACAAACAAAACCGAGGGAGGGAAGTAAGAAAGACCTCAATAAAGAGGTGATTAGAGATCATCGTATAACCCGTGGATGACTGGATCCCTCAAGGAGAAAGTCATAGGATAGTAAAACGAAAAAGTATGACAAGTACCCCAAGAGTTCCGTTCTTATGACTTCACCAAACGGTAAGGGAAGAGGTCACCTGGTGGAAGACAGTCTGGAGAGGTGGTACTGGGTGGGTAGAACCCACCGGGGTGTCCCGTACCGAATCAAAGTAACTCAACTTGTTCCGACACCAGGATCACACTAATCTGGACGAATAGAACCTATATATCAATTTAACTGAAAGAGTAAGATGAAAGTCGAAACAACACAGTTAAGAATATAGGACAGGACCACGATGGAACAGAAGGGTATCTTAAGTCTGAATGTTTAATCACCTAATTAACTTGTTTCTATTCACCTAAAATGAGAAACGTTAAGGAAGGTACTAGTGGGATTTTTATCACCTCTGAGTCTAAAACCAGTCATCAGGATCCTAATTAAACGAGGAAAAACACTGGTATGGGGAAAAACTTGTCAGGTCATAAGAACGGACCTCTTAGGGTACCTGTTCCCTCGGACCACCCGACGACAGGTATCCCAGCGTGCCTCAGCCTGTGCTGACTTCACTGAATCGTACGTACGTACGTAACCTCTTCCTTTACCGTTGGGTGAGGTCATAAGAACGGGTCTCTTAGGGTCCCTGTCCCGTCGGACCATCCGATGGCAGATACCCCAACGTGTCTCAGTCTGTGCTGACTTCACTGAATCGTCGTCGTCGTCGTCGTCGTCGTCGTCGTCGTCGTCGTCATATACAATAAAATATTTAGTAAACTCCTATAAGAGATCATATCGACCAGATACTACTTCGACACACGAGTCACCGAGTCATTACAGGTTGAGTAACGTTGAGACACCTGATATCGGACGTTCCGAAGAGACAGGTACTTTAAAATATCTGTTCTTATGACCTCACCCAACGGTAAAGGATGAGGTCCCCTATGAAGGGTGGGTCCCCAGTTTGGGTGTAAACGACACAGAGGACGTAACCGTCCCCACAAGAAAATGGTGACTCGGTGGACCCTTCGGGTACTACTTCAATCAGTGAGAAATTTTTTAATAATTTATTAAATGAAGGTACCATAACAGAAAGTAGTTTTGTTATCGAAATTTGACGAGAGAGAAGAGACAAAGTGTTAAGGGTTTTGATTAAGATTGGGTCATGTTTTGAAGAGTTCACGAGAGGATATACTGGTGAAAAGGTCAACAAGGCTCGAGTAATAAAAGTCCTATACAGGAAGATGCACACGAATGTCTAAATGATGTGTAGGGACGTTAATAAGTGGAATGATAACGACAAAGTAAAAAACCCACTTTAAAACACTTTGATCTCTTATCTTTCAAAGATAAATAGGTATATAAACAAAAATGAATTCACTGTATAAAAAAAGACACATTTCTATAAAGATCCAAGTTCTCCCTCCCCTATATACATATGGATACCGACTAAGTACAACTCCAAACTGTCTTTTGTTGTTTTAAGACATTTCTTTAATAGGAAGTTAATTTTGTATTTATTTAATTTTTTCTACAAATATTTTAAATTATTGATTTTTAATTATCAAAGGGAGTACCGAGTTTACCATTTGTTAGACGAAAATTACGTCCTCTGGACCCAATCCAGAGACCCTACCCTCCTAAGGGATCTTCTCCCGTACCGATGGGTGAGGTCATAAGAACGAACCTCTTAATGTACCTGTCTCCTCGTACCGTCCAATATGTCAGGTACCCCAACGGTTCTTAGTCTGTACTGACTCGGTGATTGTGAAAGTGAGTTATCATTTTATTTAGTAGTAATTCATGAATAAACTTTTTTTTGTCAAAAAGATCTTACATCGATTATACATCCTCCTTCAGTAAAGAATAGATTACTGTAAACAGAAAAATTTCCTAGAGAATTTATGTAGAAGGTTCAGAGACTCACTATGAAGAAAGGTAGTGGTTATTATAGAGTCAAATACATTGAGAGTCTGTAGAGTTCTCTTTTACATTCGACCAGTGACTAAAGAGTAAAGTAGACTCAAATTTACGTTTTAAGAGAGAAAAATATGACTTTCACACACACATAGACGTCCCTCCGTCCTTGGGTTCCCCCGTCATAAGAATTTGGTTGAGAAGTGCAAAGGTCGACGTATTGTCACTGACAATATTTGTGTCGTAGAAGTAGACCCATTTCGGTCTCACCCTCCGGTTCTCCTCCTCAGTGTGTAACAGACTTTCGTCGACCCAACAGCTTGCCAATGATAATAAACCGTGTCTGAGAGAGACATTCATAAAAACCCTTGTCATGTAACCTTTCGGTTCGTATTCACTGTGAACGTCAAACCAG
This sequence comes from Capra ibex, assembly GCA_006410555.1. Lineage (NCBI taxonomy): Eukaryota > Metazoa > Chordata > Mammalia > Artiodactyla > Bovidae > Capra > Capra ibex. The sequence continues at coordinate 20,370,485 of SJYO01033645.1, read as the reverse complement.
GAGTTGAAATGAATGACAAATGAAGTCTCTTACAATAATATCGACGTCGACAATCATACACTTCTGGGACTTCTAGTGACTATAGTCTTCTCGTACTCGTGTAATCTCACACCCAGTTGACTCGAGTACCTTCAAACCTGACCCTCAGACTGATCTCTCGTCAGGAAGAACTTAATAATCTCCGTATAACAATTACAGACTTAAACACGGTTGACGGTACTTCTTTTTTGTATCTATAGTTAATCCAGATGGACCAGGTAACATAGTAAATTTCAAACACAAAGAAACGATTAAAAGACATCCCTATTTAGATGGATTTCTTTGTTTTACGGATATCTATCTTTTGATATTTTGTGACTACTTTCTTTGTTTTCTACTGTGTTTATCTACCTCTTTATATGGTACAAGTACCTAACCTTCTTAGTTATATCACTTTTACTCATATGGTAGATTTCGTTAGGTATCTAAGTCACGTTAGGGATAGTTCGATGGTTGTCATAAAAAGTGTCTTGATCTTGTTTATTAAAGTGTTAAACATACCTTTGTGTTTTTTGGAACTTATCGGTTACGTTAGAACTCTTTCTTATTACCTCGACCTCCTTAGTTGGATGGACTGAAGTCCGAGATGATGTTTCGATGTCAGTAGTTCTATCATACCATGACCGTGTTTCTGTCTTTATATCTAGTTACCTTGTTTTATCTTTAGGGTCTCTATTTAGGTACGTGGATACCTGTGGAATAGAAACTATTTCCTCCGTTCTTATATGTTACCTCATCTCTGTTAGAGTAATTGTTTACCACGACCCTTTTAACCAGTTGGTGGACATTTTCTTACTTTGATCTTGTGAAAGATCGTGGTTTATGTTTTTATTTGAGTTTTACCTAATTTCTCGATTCACATTCTGGTCTTTGATATTTTGAGGATCTCCTCTTATATCCGTTTTGTGAGAGACTGAATTTAGTGTCGTCCTAAAAGATACTGGGTGGAGGGTCTCATCACCTATATTTTCGTTTTTATTTGTTTACCCTGGATTAATTTGAAGTTTTGAAAACGTGTTGCTTCCTTTGATATTCGTTCCACTTTTCTGTCGGAAATCTTACCCTCTTTTATTATCGTTTGCTTCGTTGACTGTTTCTTAATTAGAGTTTTTATATGTTCGTCGAGTTATAGTCTTTTTATTCTATGGGTTAGTTTTTTACCTGGTTTTTTGATTTGTCTGTAAAGAGGTTTCTTCTGTATGTTTGCTGATTGTTTGTGTACTTTTCAACGAGTTGTAGTGAGTAATAGTCTCTTTACGTTTAGTTTTGGTGTTACTCCATTGTAGAGTTCGGTCAGTCTTACCGACGATAGTTTTTCAGATGTTTGTTATTTACGACCTCTCCCACTCCTCTTTTCCTTTGGATTGGGTGACAACCACCCTTACGTTTGTTCATGTCGGTGACACCTCTTGTCACACCTCTAAGGAATTTTTTGACCTTTATCTTGACGGTATACTGGGTCGTTAGGGTGACGACTCGTATGTGTAACTCCTTTGGTCTTAACTTTCTCTGTGTACATGGGGTTACAAGTAACGTCTTGACAAATGTTTTCGATTCTGTACCTTCGTTGGATCTACAGGTAGTCGTCTACTTACCTATTCTTTCGACAATATGTGTTACCTTATAATGAGTCGATAATTTTTCTTGAGTAAACTTAGTCAAAATTACTCCACCTACTTTGACCTCGACTCATATGTTTCACTTCATTCAGTCTTTCTTTTTGTGGTCAAGTCATATAATTGCGTGTATATACCTTAAAACTTTCTACCATTACTGCTAGGATATACGTTCTGTCTTTTTCTCTGTGTCTAAATTTCTTGTCTGAAAACCTGAGACACCCTCTTCCGCTCCCACCCTACTAAACTCTCTTATCTTAACTTTGTACATATAACGGTATTCATTTTATATAGTAGTTAGGTTCAAACTATGTACTTTGTCCCGTGAGTTTAGACCACGTGACCATGTTGGGACTCCCTACCCTACCCCTCCCTCCACCCTCTCCCCAAGTCCTACCCCCTGTGTATATGTGAGTACCGACTAAGTAGAGTCATATACCGTTTTAGGTGGTGTTATAACATTTCATTAATCGGAGGTTAATTTTATTTATTTAATTAAATTTTTTAACAGGGACTAGGATTACTGGATTTACTTGGTGGTCCTCTCCACCGATTCTTGACATCCAGGTCCTTCTCTGTTTTGGTAATTTTTTTTGGATCTCTTAAGGGTCTCTCAGGTACCCTCCTTCTATTAAAAGTTTATCCCTCTCATCTCTAACCAGTCTTAACATGAATTTACAGATTTCAATTACCCTCTTTATTAGTCAAACCACAGATTTCGACTCGTCTCGAAGGGACGTCTACCTGGATGTTTCAACCATTGAGACGTCTGATAGGAGACACGCAGTCCGTTGGACACGTAGTTGTTTGAGAGGTCCACTAAGACTGCGTGTGATCATAACTCCTTGACGACCAGATCTATTTTCTCTCAGGACTACTCTACGGGTATGATGTCCCAGTTCTTTTTATTTGTAGAGGTTTGGAACTATCCCTCTAAATCACACACACACGAGGCTTTAGGTAGATAACGAAGTCCTCTCTCTTGTCGGGTTGGACCTTTGATGAAATGGTCGTCCTAGGACCTACCAATTCTTCTAGGAGATTTCCTTAACTGGGAAGACAGACACTCGAAAATAAGACCCCGTACAAATTCATAAGGAGTCAAGAAGGGAAAAGAATCTTGGAGTAAAGAAATTAAAAAGAAGAAAAAAGTCCTTTACTATTTGTTAAACAAACAAAATTCGTCAATGAATGGTTTCTGAGTACGTTTATTCTGTGACGTGTCGACAGAAAACATAAATAACAAGAGAAAAAGGAGAGTCGTGATTTTATAAATGGGTAAAACAAAACAAGTCTAAAAATTACTCACAATTCGTTGTCACGGGTACCAATTACCATCTCGTTCTACACCTCTATCATAATTATTCAATTTACTCACGTTCCACAATACTACGAAAGTTGTCAGATAGTCAGAGGATAGAATTATCATGAATAACTCACGATTGACACAATGGTCTATACACCATAAAAATAAACACGATATTATTTCTCTATTCTAAGGTGACGACCGTCTACCTTGTGTCTCAAAAACCTTCTGTTTATCCTTTACACTTCCTTATACTCTTTCAAAATAATTACGAAATTATCATCGTACGAGTCCTACAAATTCCCAGTGTCTCTTGTTCTTCACCTTCTTCGTAAATTAATATATATATACACGTTTCTCATTGTTCTTTTTTGTAACAGAAAAAGAATTTAAAGATTCTCCACATTGAGTACCGTGTCTATCTTACTCCGTTTGTCTTCGATAAATAAATTCCCGTTCTCTCAATTAAGATCCTCTTCCTATACTATACACGATTTTGTGCCTCCACTCTGTTTTGTTTTGTACGAGATATTCCCCGACACAGATATGCACACCTCAACCTCGTATGAGTACACTTCCCTCAATAAGAACGAAGCATTTCAGTACTTACGATTCCTTTTACAAAATTGTTTCTCACTAAAATAGGTTAAATTTAAAATCTGTCTAAAAATACAGTTATCTTAATACCTCTTTGAACTACCGGATCTTACTTCCGTCTATTTAGTCAGTCCCCTAATGATTACATTGTTAGTTTGGGACTTAAGTATAGAGAAAAGAAAGTCAGTCAAAGTCCGAATGGACGGTCGGTACCACAATAGAGAGTTGGTGTGTCCCTGGGTCCACTGACTTAAGGACTACTAGACGAAAGGTCCTTACGTCCTATGGGTCGTGACCGACAGAGATCAGGACCGAGGAGAGGATCAAAACCGGGAACCCCGGTTGAAAGACAATAATGAACGGTAGACCGTCCTCCGTAGAGACGTGCTCGGGTACATGATGGACGAACGGTAGGAAAGACACGACCTACAGTAGGAGACGGAGTGTCAGTAGGGATTCCAGTCTGGGAGGGACTTAAATGAGGACCCATAAGTTAGTAGAAAGAGATTTGTGATGGAACGAAACGTCTACATTTATGAGAACATTTTAAAAGTTACTCAACGGTTGTCATAGTATGATCCAGATAGTGTCGAAGGTCTATACAGAGGAGAGTAAGAGTTACGGATACTAAAAATTCCAAAGTGTAAAAAAAAAAGTTTGACTCTTCGGGAGAGAGTTACAGACTCAGTCACTATAAGGTTCAAAACTGAAAGAGAAATGAAGATTCCTCTAAGAGGAACTGAGACTTAGTGGGGTGGGAATATAAGTTCCCGAGTTCTGAAAAGAAAGATTTTGTATTGATCCCTGAAGGGACCGTCAGGTCACGAATACTGAAGTGGAGGGTCACGTCTACCACACCCAAACTATTGACAACCCCCTCGATTCTAGGGTACACGGAGTTCCGGTTCTTTGGTTTTGTATTTTGTCTTCGTTATAACATTGTTATGAATAACAAGTTATTTCTGAAATTTTGACTAGTTGTAAAATTTTTGAATTTTTTACATTGATCTACATATAAATACAGTATATGACTCCATCCTCCGTATTAACCTTCTACAAAGAATACATATTCCTCTCCAACCTCCCACAGGTTTATATTCATAATCCGAATAACCTAAACTGCAGGAACACTATGTAAATCTACTCGTCTACACGGGTATACTTCGAACCCATTCTTGATATCTCTAGTTCTCTTCTGTCTGATCTTTATTTAAAAAAATTTGTTTTACCACACTAGATATCAACTTTTCACATATTTAGCCCGAGACCTTCAACCCTACGTACATCTTCCGTAAATCTTAATCCTGTGACAGGGGTAATCCTAATACTCTGACACCAAATCCCTATACTCACCAACTTCGGTAGTTTCCTAATAGGTTCCTAATCAGTCCATGGGATCCCACCCTCACTTACATGACGAAAACTTTTATTATTAAGACCGTCCAGGACGAGTAGAAGACCAAGCTGTACTTCGGGTAGTCGAAATACCCGACGAAGGACGTCTACAAGTAGTACTTATGTAAGGAAGGGTACCTCAGGAGGTGGAAAGACCAGTACCGAATGCTGGCGATGCACCGGTAGACGGTGGGTGACGCGATGGGTAGGTAGTAGTGCCTTGTCAAACAGTAGTTACGTCGGTAGAAGTAGTAGAAGGCGTTAAACGACCGGTGAGACGGATGTGGTCAAGACCGACGCTCTGAGTTAATGACACGGTCGTTACATCACCTTTTGACATAGACACGGTTGTAAAGACATCGTTTCGAGAGGACACCTCTGTAAGTGGATTTATTCGAGATGGTTAAACACTCACAAACCACGGATGACCCAAGACTAGACTAGGAATAGAACGATAGGATGACGAAGTAGAACTCACGACAATACGTAAACGTCAGTCCTCCACGTAGGTGGTTTCGGAACTCATGAACACCAAGGGTAGAGTAAGAATATGAAAAGAAGATATGTAACGACGATCAGAAGTAGAAGTGTTTATTCCGTCCCTTTTTTCACAGGGGTCTCCATGGGTAAGAAGAGTTACAGAACGTGGTAGAGTAGGGTGGTCGGGACTTGGGGTAACAAATACCTCATGCTTGGGTCCTTTAGTTCGTTCCCTAATAGTTCGATAAGTTCATGGTCAAGACTCTCTACACTCAGTTTCTAGTTCCTAATACCTTTAAACTCACACAGTCACTACCAAAGTTGACTTCTGGTGTTCCTTGTGGTACATTGTAGGCACGACGATGGGAATAGAAAATAAATTTGGAAGGAGTTGGTGATAGTGTTATAAATGGGAGTCATTGGGAAAGGACTTTGGGAGTAACTTATATACAAAACCATAGGTAATAAAAGAAGTAAGACTGGAGAACGGTAACACTATCGAGTTAATGAGTAAGTAATTTATTCATAAATCACGGAAGGTGTATGATGAGTCAGAAATGTTAGGTATAGGGAAGTGTACATTAAAGGTCTCGTCCCTACCTTGTCACGAAGGTTATCTTGTACTCCTCATACCCGTCCTGACCTTTTTGGTTACTCCTCAAATGAAGTTATTAGGTCCATCCTTTACTATTACTAAACTTGATTCCACTTTTAACTTCAATACCCAGTGTTCTAAATGACTCTCAGGTATTCTTCCAATATTTTCTAACTCTCCTTATTTTCCACTGTGGTTTCAAAAAAACGTTCTTGTTAACCTTTTCGTCTTAACGGTAGTTACCGTCTCGAAAAAAAAAAAAAAATGTATACGATAGTCTTCAAACCGAAATTTCTGACTTGGGATAAAGGTATGGTTTAAAGAGGTTTTCTGAGATGAAAACTTTTCTAGAGGTCATAAGACTGTCCGGATGTTGCTATCAGTGGAAGAGTATCAGTTAGAAGGAAACAAACACACCTCGGTCTTCAAGACGATGAACACTTGTCCAGAAGGGACAGTAGAGACGGAATAGGAGGGGTACCGACATAGGGGGTGATCCTGAAGATGATGAAGAATCTGAAGACGAAAAAGAAACGAATCATGAGACATGATTAACGAGGTTGATTGACCTTGTCATAAGAGGAATACAAGTTTACTACTTGAAAGGTTGTAAGTATTAGAGTTAAGTTTCTGGTGGATATGTCCCTTATGAAGGAATTATTAATGTAGGTTCCATCATATGAAGAGTATCTAGTACGATTGTACAACATAATGGAAAAAAGAAATATCGTGAATAGTAAAAGACTTAAATAAATAAAGAAATTAAAGGGACATTTATATGAATCTAAATTCAGAGAAAACGAGTACTGGAATAGGAGTTTAGGATCTAGGACTATGTAGACTGTTATAAAGTCCACAACCTATGTATCTATTCCCTTGTTGATTAGACTTTTAAACCACACATACCAGTGACAGTACAAGACCTTTGTAAGACTTTATATACGAATCTAGTTAGAGGTCACAGTCAACCGTACAGGAGGTTCTGTCCCCAGGGGTTGGAGACTCTAGGTTACAGACTACTAGACTCCATCTCAACTATATTTATATTATCTTTATTTCACGTTTTATTTATATTACATGGATTTAGTAAGACTTTGGTAGAGGATAGGGAATCGGTACCTTTTTAACAGAAGGTTTTTGGTCAAGGACCACGGTTTTTACAATCCCTGACTACGAGATTCTATAGGTAAACTATGTATATAGTCATATCCCCTTCTGAAAATTTAATAATCATTACAATTTTAACGGTTATATCGGAAGTAAAATTGTAATGGACCTATAAACAAGATTCCAAGTTTCCTGGAGTAAAGGATAAACATAAAAAAGGTTTGTAATCTAATATTTTTCAATTTTAGTCGGTTAAAGTTTATGACTACATATTCTAATACTTTTAGACTACTTCGTTCTAAATTTTCTCTATTTTTATGTACAAAGGAAATACTCTTAACAGAAATTTGTACTTGTTGGTAACGAAGGACGACGATTCAGCGAAGTCAGTACAGGCTGAGACACACTGGAGTATCCGCCTTCGGGTACTCCGAGGGACCAGGGACCCTAAGAGGTCCGTTCTTGTGACTAACAGTAAAGGAAGAGGTAACGAATAGGATTACAATTATTAGGAATAATAAGTGGTTATTTTTGATTAATCCTTATTGACAGAGGACCCAAATAAATGTCGAATAGAAGTCGGAGTCCCGACAGTGACGTCCTAAACTCGCACAGACTATACGTATTACGATTATGTTTTCTGAAAGGGACAAAATCAGAAAAGTGAGATAAAAGATTATAAGATAGAAGAGAGTAATAAAATCGTGTTTCTTCGGACTAAGTGACCGAAGGAAAAGATAAACACCATTTCGTTTTTGTTTACTGTCTTTGTAGTAAATAGTAATACCCGTAAAAAACTCTCATTTGAAAAGAAACAGACTAATCGATTGAAAAGGATAGGTGAAGGGACTCAAAGTGTAGTCACTGACCTTTTTTTTTAGAATTAAGTATAATACATAAAACTTACCCTATATCGGTAAGAATGAGAGACAACACAAAAAGTGTATCTATAAACCGTATCTAAAGAATTCGATATGTCTTAAAGAAAAGAGTGTAATTTTATTAGACATTCATCCGTTTTATTTCGTCTCAAAATTTATTTTGTTTTTTTTAAGAATTTGAGACAAAACCATCTATATCGAACACCATTTAAGAAGTCAAGACACTTAAGTAAAGTAGATTCAAAGTCAGACGTTAAAATAACCTTTCAGACACAAATGAAATTCGACTACACTCAGTATTTTAGAGTATTTAAAAATCTGGTAGTCACCCTTCTACAACCTTTTTTAGTCAATCTCCAACGTTCTTAATAGATAAAGTATTATCGACGATTAATTTAAACGAAATCTTCATCTAGAGGAAAAAGAAAACTCTTGGGAAGAGTAACTATAAATCAATTTTTTGTACAACTTGACTCTGGAAGAAGACTTTATCATTTCAAACATTCTCACTCTGAAATCAATCAGTATGAGCAAATATATTATCTCTCACAGAACATTTTTACCTTAAACTTGGATTATCGTGGACTTTAATAACAAATAATAACAAACAATACGAGTCAGCACAGGTTGAGAAACGTTAGGATACCAGACATCGGGTGGTCCGAGGAAACAGATACCTTAAAAGGTCCGTTTTTACGATATCACCCAACGGTAAAGGAAGAGGTCCCTTAGAAGGGTTGTGTCCCTAACTTGGATAAAGTGAACACAGAGGACGTAACCGTCCGGTTAAGAAATGGTGACTTGATGGACCATTCGGGTTAAATCCGACTATGTTTGTGTAAAAGTAAAAGTTTATCAATGATTATCTTCAAGTTTTCAGTACTTTGGTTTCTTTTTAAATTTCTAAATAAAGAACCGTTGTGACCTACCTCCTCGGTTCTTTAACTGTTTCATACCTTTTGATATGGAATTTAACTAATCGCTAAGTAGATTATAAAATGAGGTTCGATTTACCAGGTCTGAAACCCTTGACATGACTATCACCTTAAATTCGTAAAAATAAACCCCCAGTCTTTCGTCTTTGAGGGACTTAGTTTAACTATAAAAGGACACAACCATTAGAACTCTTGTACAGTCAGGATTTCTTTTCTACTTCTAAATGTATCATACTGAACCCGAAAGTCTCCTTTTACGAGAAACAAAGAATCCCAGAGGACCGAAAATCTGGTTCTCCGTTTGTATGTACCTCGGGATGGTTATCTCTTTCGGTATTCGAAGAGACTCGTCTACTTACATCCGACCCTGGATATTTACTACACTTATATATTTACTAGAACCCAAAACCGGACTAGTAAACTGGAATACTAAACTTGTTTTAGTATGCACCACCATAAACCTTCAATGGGAACTATGCTACAAATTTAAAGGGTAAAGGAAAGTTGACAGTACTCCCACACATACTTCCAGGTACGGTTATCGAATTTCCCTTTTTCACTTCTTTTCTCTGACCTACTCTACTCACTATTCTCTCTACTACTCTACTTTTACTATTCTACTCACGGACAGAATTTCGTCCCGTACCAAAGTATCTGAGAATCTCGATCTTGAATCTTGTAACTGTGTAATCCCCTGTGAAAGAAGAAACGGTGTACTCACTTCTGTTTCTGGTCCTCCTACCACGACTTCTTCTCCTAGTCCTATTTCACCCTCGGTGTACACGAATTCCGGAAATGTTGTCGAGGAAGACTGAACTCAGAGTCTTATCGGGAATCATACTCCCACATCCTCTCCTTCTACTCCTACTCCAGTCTAGGGTCGTCTCAGGTCAGAGGTCGTTTGACCTCCTCTGCTAACTATCCCTGTAGTAGTGTCCTCTCAGACCTCTGTCTTTATAAGCGTGTCTACGTCAAGAGTTACTGTAAAGAGGGTGCTATTACCTCAACTCGTCTCTCCTACCTTTGTCTGTATCAGTCTTCACGTAAAGACCGATTCTATTTTTACCGGTGGAACTGATATTTAATGAGTCACTACTACCTACCCATAGAATCACCTACCGTCTACCCGGTGTATCGCGAGCATCCGGTATTAGTACTTACACGTCCTGAGGTACCGTTCTTTCATTAAGTACTACATGTAGACTTGTTTTGACCGTTGTTTCGACTACCCGGACTCCAGTTTGGTCTTATACCGGTCCTGGAGCCCCTACTGCCACTCCGTCTAGTGGTACAGGTCGTCCCTCTCCTCCGACTCGTCCATCATGTACTCGAGTGCACCTCTCTGGAGGTCGGCCTACCACTAGTCCTCCCACCGCAACCGGGGGTATCGGTCTTCTTTTTTCTCCGACTCCCCGTCCCTGTCGGTCTCGACGGTCAACCCCCTGGACTGTTTCGTTAAGTCCTCCTTCAGACTTTGGAGTCACCTCGGTAAAGACACTCTACAGTAGAACACCTAAAACAAAGATGTCTGAAGGAAAATACTAGATTTTTCAATTCTAGTTTTAATCGGAGACTAATACGATTGTTACCCTCTTTTCAAGTCCTCGTTTGAATACCAAAGATCGTCTAATAAAACGAAATTTACTTCTAAAAAAGTACAACGTGTGTCTTTTATTTAAGTAAAGTAGAAGACGTTAAAAACACAGAGGAGTAAATACTTTATCAAGATAAAAAGTTACTTTTATAGAATATTTCATCTTACTCAATACTTGTCAATCGATATTCTACAAAAGAATGTTGACTCCTAACAATGTCTAGTCCAGGGGTCTAAAATCGTCACACCTCCAGAAATCACTAAGGAGAGACTTAGAGAAACGGGTTAACTGGTCTATTACGGAGGATGTAAGTATGGTATGTGACAGGTCACGACAGTGAGGAAAGAAGATTAAATCGAAAAAAAAAAATTTTTTTCGAGAAATATTTCTCCCTTGTTTTTCTAATTCATAATAGGAACAAGAGTCCACTTTTAAGGGAACCCTAACAGTCAATATTTACTATTCTATTATTGTCTCATTATACGTCTTATAAAACTCTCATCTACTCCTGATTACCGTTGGGTGAGGTCATAAGAACGGACCTCTTAGGGTACCTACCTCCTCGGACCACCCGATGTCAGGTACCCCAGCGTTTCTCAACCTGTGCTGACTCGTTCGAGTGATTTGAATGTACTTCCATTTCACAAGGGTCCTGATGAGAGGACGACTTAAAATTTCCGTTCAAGTTTCTTTCGACGTTTTTTACTCGACGAACAACGTCACTCCTTACGGATGTTTTACAGACTATAATCGTAAGGACCTCAGAAATTTCAGTACGACATATATCAGGGAGATAGACAGATGTTTCTAAGACGAGGTCACAGTAGGGTACCCATATTTAACAAAGTATTTATATAGTTGAAGTGACAAAATGTACACAAATCGATCGACCATTTTACGTTTATAACAAACGCCACTCAGTTCACCTGAAGTTTATGAATGATCTGTAACACGATTTTATGTACACGTACACACACACACGAGTCTTCATAGACTGAGAAACACTAGGTTACTTAACATCAGACGGTACGAGGAGACAGGTACTCTAAGAGGTCCATTCTTATGACCTCTCCCAACGGTAAAGGAGGAGGTCCCCTAGGAGACCTGGGTCCCTAGTTTGGACACAGAGCACTCAGAGAACATAACCGTCCACCCTAAGAGATGGGGACTCGGTTTGACCTTTCGGGTCCTAGTTTGAGAAGAGAGATATAATCCTCGTAATAGAGTTAATAATTTTACTGGGTCCTCCGTACAGAATACATTGAAATGTTTACTCCCCCTTCCTCTCCGTCTTTCCAACTCTTTTATGGTTCTGGTGTGTCTGTCCTTTTGAAAGTTAGATCTACGTTTAAAGATGAACTAAAAGTTGAGTCAAGAATCGACATGATGTAGATTAATCAATTTCTTGTAACCAACCTTTCAGTCCTAAGGATAATATTATTCGGGATATTACGACGACGACGACGACGACGATTCAGCGAAGTCAGCACAGACTGAGACACACTGGGGTAACTGTCGTCGGGTGGTCCGAGGTGGCGGAGACCCTAAGAGGTCTGTTCTTGTGACCTCACCCAACGGTAAAGAAGAGGTTACGTACTTTCACTTTTCACTTTCACTTCAGCGAGTCAGTACAGGCTGAGACTCGTTGGGGTACCTGACGTCGGGTGATCCGAGGAGGAGGTACCCTAAAAGGTCCGTTCTCATGACCTCACCCAACGGTAACGGAAGAGGTGGATATTACGATACTATTACATAAACCAAGGAGTTACAGGAGTTTATCTCGTTGATAAGGAGATCCTATTATATTAAAAACTTTTAACTTATATCATCATCCATTAAAACCTTACTCTTGAGTCATCTATCCTTACCTAAAAATTATCTTCGTACTTGGGTTTCGACTTTTCTAATAAGTTAGTTTTTATGGATTAAACTACATTTACAATTTTTGTGTATAATCAAAGGTGGATACGTACAGGAACCAGAGTGTGAAGGTTAGGACAAGTGAAACAAAAAAACAATCTAAGGTTGGAAGGATGGTTAACCGGGACCCTTTAAAGACCCAATCGTTTCTATGACCTGAAATAGGAGGAGAAGGAGTTGAGAAGAGAAGTAAGGAAAAATACAAGACTAAATTATAGTTCCCTCCAGACAGAATTATCCCAGACGGTCCTTGACAGGGAGAGAAACCCCGTTTTCATTAAAGTTCTAGGTAACCTCAAATGTAATTTAGAGTCAAGAAAATGTCGAAAATTCTTATCGTTACGAATGTGCTAGAACCATTTAATGTTTCACCAAAATTTTACCAGAGTAGACACGGAGACTCTGTCATGTGTTTCGTTCTCAACATAAATATGGTCAATTAAAACGGTGTTGTGTACGTTTAAAGGTACAGTTTAAGACTGTGTGAAAGGAAGTTTGTCCTGAACAGTAAAACATGACTTAAAACACAAAATCGAGAAGGAAACGAGTATGGAAGTACATCATTGTAATGTCGTAAAAATAAGAATTGTGTTAGGGTTTAGAGTGGTATCAATTTGATGTAATTTATGAGGACGGACTAAAGACCTCCTAGATCAGTGTACTTTTGTAGAGTCGGTGTCCCTTGTTCCTGGGTATTCCTTTGGATGTTCTTTACGTCATAAAATTTTCAAGGACCTATCAAAACCTTTCTAATAAAGATCATGATGTTATCTTAAAGATCTCCCGTCTTTACTCCTTAACGGGTAAAATAAAAGATAAGAAAGAAAAATTTCTAAAGAACGGAAAAAAAGAGAGTAAGAAAGACAAAAAAGGGAAGTTGGTTACGAAATAAGTTATTCGTGACTCATAGATAGATGAGTAGATATCCTGATTTCATGAACCTAATGAATCTATACGTATATGGAAAAGGGAAAGAAGTTAAAGGAGACATTAGTCTCTATCGGATACCGTTCCTATCCTAACTCTGGGGTCTCGATTAGTAAAGAACAGAGGTAGTCCCAGTTCGACTCCTTCGGTCGACTTCGACCTCTGGTTACGTCCTTTGATTGAGTTCAAATCTCAGGTCATACCTTGATACAGTGTCGTGGGACCTTCGTATCTGAAACTTTAAACCTCCCCTACTTTTCCTAACGGGTGAGGTATAATAAACCTATTTACACTTTATGATGGTAGTCAGACAGAAAATTTGAATACCCGACCTAGATCTCTGTCTTTTCTTCAATGATCTAAAAGATCATAATCGTAAAATCGAAAATATTTAAGAAAAAAGTGGTGAGTTGGGAGTTCGTCGTCCTAGAATCAAGGGAGTGGAATCAAGGGGCTAATCCCTAGCTTGGATATGGGGGCGTCCTCTTAGTGCCTCAGAATTGGTGAGAAACCTAACTTGACTCTATACAATAAGAGGGAGATGAGGAAGAGTATGTGTGGGAACAAAAGACCGGACAGCGACACATCTCATAGAAAGAGGGGAGACTAATTAGTTCATAAATACGTGTCTAAAAGAGAACAGCCCAAAGATCTAAAGGTCTGAAGTCTGACTTTTGTCGACTTAACAAGATGATCCAGGATAAACAATCGACGACGATGACGATTCAGTGAAGTTAGCACAAGCTGAGACACGCTGGGGTATCTGTCGTCGGGCGGTCCGAGAGGGCAGAGACCCTAAGAGGTCCGTTCTTGTGACCTCACCCAACGGTAAAGGAAGAGGTTACGTACTTTCACTTTTCACTTTCCCTTCAGCGAGTCAGCACAGGCTGAGAATCGGTGGGGTACCTGACGTCGGATGGTCCGAGGAAGCAAGTATCATAAAAGGTCCGTTCTTATGACCTCGCCCCACGGTAACGGAAGAGACTAAACAATCGATAAGCTTCTGTAATCAATTAAAAGGTACCTGTTCTAGGTCGAATGTAAGTAGGAATCATATACTTCGGGGATCTACACGGTTCCGTCAATTCTTTCCAGGAGAACAGTGTGTCCTGTGTCAAAGTGATGGAAACAAGTTTGGGGAGTTCGTGAGAACTGAGTCCCTTCCTGTCCTTATGTGTAGACCCGACTTCTGTATCCCGGGGAGACGGAAGACCGACTAGAACCACAGGTACGGAGAGTCGGGGGGAGGTCCAAACGAAGGGTCTGAGTGAAAGTCTCCTACATGCTAGTACCCAAGACCGAGGTGACTGCAACCCTGAGATTGGTTTATATTAAACTCTAACAATATTGGTGTGACCGGAGTCCCTGAGATGGAACCTCATTGACAAGTAAGGAAAAGGGAACTCCACCTCCATCTTTAGTTCTGTTCGTTCGAGTATTCCGGGAGGTCCCGTCTATCCTTGCGTCAATTCCTTCTATTACAAAGACAGAGTCGGACTCTTTTTCTCGGACACCCTCGAGTCTGGATGACCGATACAACATATATTCTGTATGATACTCAATAAAGAGACTTATAGTTCTTGAGTGTATAAATGTGGGTATATAAGTGTGTAAATATATGTCCTTACGAGAGTAAGGAAAGGTCTCTACGTTATTCAAGTAAGTGTTCATTGACACCCGAAGTTCAAGTAAGAGTCATCTCTTATTCATGACAGGTATTTACAATAACTTCCGAAGGGACCACCGAGTCTGTCATTTCTTATACGGACGTTACACCCTCTGAACCCAAGTTAGGGACCTAACCTTTCTAGGGGACCTCCTCCCGTACCGTTGGGTGAGGTCATAAGAACGGACCCCTTAGGGGTGTCTCTCTCCTCAAGAACCCCAACGTTTCTCAGTCTGTATTGACTCATTGATTTGTGTGTATATTTGCGACAACTTACCTATCTACTAAAGAATAATACTGGAATTGATATTACAATGTTACTTTTTTCACTTTACTTTGTTTACTTTTGAATCAATAACTCTTTATTCTACGTAAGAGGTCTCTTCTGAGAGTAACGTAAAAATGACTATACTTTCTAATGTTTTACGTTATGTTATAAAAATTAACGTTCAAAAAAAAAAGAAAAACGATACGACCTGTGAATGTCCAATAATCAAGGTGTTGGTCCTTAACTTGGGTCCGGTGCAGTCACTTTCACGTCTCAACATTGGTGACCTGACGTTCCTTGAGACCACTAAACTAAAATTGAGTATTAACAATACCTTTTACTTCAACAGGAAATAAATAAATAAACAAAAGGAAACCCTAAAGACCCAGGATCTCAACTCCTAGAGAAGTGTAACACTGTGTGATTATAGTACTGGAACTAAATCGAAATACGATTACAAAAACGAAAAATTATAATTATTACTTTGTGAAATAAAATGAAAGTAGTACGTTAGAGTTAGGATTAAAGACGAGGGAAGTTTTCTGTATTCGGAATAAATTAATTATGTACAGGAACGAGTAAGTCGAAGTAACAAATAAATAGTTATTCAATAGGTATTCTTTCTTAAAAACAGTCACCAGTACAAATTAAAAATATATAACATAATATTTAGAGTAGGACAAGGAATAAAAAAGTAAGTTGATACATTTTTTTTTTGATACTTTTCATTTTATACGTTTAGGTTTATTAAAGAAAATTGAGACTCATCATAAGATAACATACATATGAAAAATAATTGTTTCGGTTGTAAATCTAGTCCCGGAAAGATAGTGATGTACTGTTCCTTACAACAGAAATGGTAAAAATTTTTTACATACACACGTTTAAAGGGACACCATATTTGGATCCTCTGGTCTAAAGAGATGCTACGGACACGTGAGGAAAGTCTTAACCTAACTCAAGGAACTAAAGAATATCGGTGTCGTCACAATCGACAACAGGTTAATTTTTTTCTATTTTACAACTTTTCTCAGGAGTGGTAAAATTAAATTAAAAAACCTAACAATTCGAAAATATTTGTTTTTAAATTTAGTAAGACCACAAGGAAGAGTATATAAGAAATGGAAAAAAACGAGAAAAAAAAAAAGAACTACCAAGGAACATATAAAATTCTGACTTCTAAATCTTGTGAATTAAGATAGAAATCTCTAACGATTATCGGAGAGGACTAGTCGTCAGATTAAAACTTATGTTATAAAAACAATTTATCTTTAGAAATTAAAGATATATCCGTTAGAATTGATCTCGAAAGGATCATCAAAGATGACAACCTACTAATCAATTTTGAGAAAGAGTAGTTCAAACGTTTCAGTAAAAAGATATAAAAGATATTCGAGAGTTCAGAATAGAAATTAAAAATACAGAAATAAATACCAAACATAATATATAGTACTCCGACTATGAGTGAATGGATGAGATCATGTCAGTAAAGAAAAACAAGTAATTCTATAGTAAACAAATGTTTGTTGACGGTAAGTTTCCGGGTACTCTCTCTGATAGGGAGAGGGTGAGCGATGGTGGTGACAGGATGGGGTGAGGTCATGAGAACGGACCTTTTAGGGTACCTACCTCCTCGAACCACCCGACGTCAGGTACCCCAACGATTCTCACTCGCTGAAGTGAAGTGAAAAGTGAAAGTACGTAACCTCTTCCTTTACCGTTGGGTGACGTCACAAGAACGGACCTCTTAGGGTCCCTGCCCCCTCGGACCACCCGACGGCAGATACCCCAAAGTGTCTCAACCTGTGCTGACTTCACTGGTGACAGGATGATTGGATAAATAAATCCTAGTTCGACGACGACGACGACGATTCAGCGAAGTCAGCACAGGCTGAGAAACGCTGAGGTACCTGACGTCGGATGGTCCGAGGAGGCAGGTACCCTAGAAGGTTCGTTCTCATGACCTCACCCTACGGTAACGGACCAATTCCCAATTTATAAACCGTTCGTCTACCGGAAATCAATACATTTACGGATAAGTGAGACCAGACAATCGCAAGTGCGACATACATGATGAGTATACTTTGCTCAGCGGTCCGGTCCAAGTTACGTACTATGACCTACGAACCCCGACCACGTGACTCTGCTGGGTCTCCCTACCATGTGTCTCCCTCCTCCCTCCCCCCAAGTCCTACCCCTTGTACACATATGGACACCGTCTATGTACAACTACATACCGTTTTGGTTATGTTATAACATTTCACTAATTGGAAGTTATTTTTATTTATTTAAATAAATTTTTTTTCTTACGTTTTTTTTTTTTCTGAAACTTATGGCGGAGACACCAATAAGATTGTATATATTGGTCGAAGTAAAAGACGTTTACTCCCACGTTAAAATAATTGTGTTATATGATTCATTATTTATAGATGTCATCACTAAATACAACAGTCACTACTGTAAACGATATAAGAATATATGTTCTTAGAGTACAGGTTTTATAGGAGATTCAACTTCATAGACCAGTGTAAACTTAGTCAAGACGTTACAAGAAAATGTTAACGAAACACTAAATATGATTATAGACCGTTCCACTTAACTTAAAGTGAGACGAAAAGTTTTAACAAAATCAAATTAAGTTTATTAATGTTACTTACTAAAAACTTACAACAGTTATAACGTAAAGATCCGGTTAAAAACGAACCAGTATGATATAATGGGAAATTTATATGATGAACAAACTAAACGATTCTAAGATATACATGTAAATACTTACTTTAACTAATCTTTACGAGAATGTTATAAAGAAGGAGTAAAACAAAAGTCTCATTAAGACCAGAGTATTTTACTGATTTGTAAAGGAAACAAGATAAAAATACTCAAAAACCTTTAATTATAATAAAGAAGGAATTTACAAATAATCTTAAGTAGTACCTTCATAAACACTGATCTTAAAAGAAATACCTTTCCAATATTTTATCTTGAAGAAAGCATCCACAGTAAGATAAGTCTAAAAGATAAGAACGTAGTCACATACACATACATATATACATATATATACACACATACATGTGTGTGTGTGTGTGTGTGTGTGTATATATATATATGAAAATATATACATTTTTTTAACCGAGTATAGTTATACCTCCGACCTTTCAAGTTTCAACCGTCTCACTCGTCCATCCGACCTCTGGGTCCTCTCCATTACGAGGTCAAAATTAGACTTCCTGTAGACGACGTCTTGGTCCTTCTCGACTACAACGTCTTCTTCAGACTTGTCAGTCCACCTCTTAAAAGAGAACGAGTCTCACTGTGGTAGAAAGACAAGATAAGTCCGGAAGTTGACTAACTTACTCCGGGTGGGTGTAATACTTACCGAAATGAGTTTCAGGTGACTAAATTTACAATTAGAGTAAGTTTTGAGGGAGTATCTTTGTAGGTCTTACTATCGGTCTTATTGTAAACTGGTTGATAGACACGTAGAGTACCGGGTCGATTAAACTGTATATTATAATTAATAGTTAGAGTCAAAATTATTGAACACAGTGATTCTTTAGACAAGTAAAACAAATCAACAGTTTACAGACAGTTTAAATAAACGTGTTTTGACAAATATTACAAGAGAGACGTTCACCGGTACCGAAACATGGGTATATAATACAGGAGGAACCGATATAAGAAGGATGGATAACTATAAAGAGTGATGAAGAACTTGAAGACAAAGAAGGTTTAAGTCTCTGAAACGAGAATATGTATACCTGGAACGGTTAAACGAGTAATGACTTTGGAATCGTGGTATTGTTCCCAAACTGATTTAATCTGTATTTACGTATAAACTATCTACTACACTACAATTTTACAACCGGACTTCCCGGTAGTGGTAACAGACATACGGGAGACGTAACAAGAGGGTCGAGTTCTAGTTATAGGACACAGTCAACACAGACCAGAGTTTATAAATAGATAGAGTGAGAAAGACCTATATACTCCTTTCCAGATTGATACCTATTACATATTCGTTTGACGTTCAAGAGTAGTTGTTTTAGACTCGTAAAATACCTATTACGAATAAACCAAACTTCTCTGTCCAAAGGACAAGTATGAGTCAAGTCAAGTTAAGTCAACGAGTCAGTACAGACTGAGAAACGCTGGGGTACTTAGCGTCGTGCGGTCCGGAGGGACAGGTAGTGGTTGAGGGTCTCAAGTGAGTTTGAGTTCAAGTAGTTCAGTCACTACGGTAGGTCGGTAGAGTAGGAGACAACAGGGGAAGAGGAGGACGGGAGTTAGGGAGGGTCGTAGTCTCAGAAAAGGTTACTCAGTTGAGAAACGTACTCCACCGGTTTCTTAACCTCAAAGTCGAAATCGTAGTCAGGAAGGTTACTTATGAGTCCTGACTAGAGGAAATCTTACCTGACCAACCTAGAGGAAAGTCAGATTCCCTGAGAGTTCTCAGAAGAGGTTGTGGTGTCAAGTTTTCGTAGTTAAGAAGTCGCGAGTCGAAAGAAGAGTCAGGTTGAGAGTGTAGGTATGTACTGGTGACCTTTTTGGTATCGGAACTGATCTACCTGGAAACAACCGTTTCATTACAGAGACGAAAACTTATACGTTAGATCCAACCAGTATTGAAAGGAAGGTTCCTCATCCGCAGAAAATTAAAGTACCGACGTTAGTGGTAGACGTCACTAATCTTATTTATTATTTAATATTATAAAAGTGATAATTTGTAAAGTATCTTTTACATAAATAATGTTATTATTTTGTGTTTTATCGATTAAATTATATATATATGTATTCGTACATATTTGTCATATTTCAAATCTTTAATGTTTACTACTACGAATAGTAGATGGAAGACTATATAGAAACTATAAATGTAGATAACGAATAAGATCGTGATTACAAAAAATGAATAGTACTCATTTATCATTTTAAAGATAAATGTAAAAAGTAATCCAAGACACTGAAGGTTTAAAATACGTACCGAGGTAAAGTTGAGACAGTGACGGCTAAAACTCCTAAACTCCTGATGCACAACATTTATCGTTTGTTTACTCATAAGAGAATAAAATTAGAAGTGTGTAATTACGGACAATAAACCCAAGTACAGTAGGTCGTAAAATTCTACTTCTACAGTAGTACATAGAAGATTTTAGGACCGAAGGAAAAAGAGGTGTACCGTTTTGTATTATTTCTTTCTTTTTGGTATCGGTTTTCTTTCTTATGTCGACATTAAGAAAAGTTTCTTTCTGTTTAAAGGGGGTTGAGTTGAAGAGATGATGTGTAAAAAGTAAACGGAAATTTTCGTTGAACAAGACTAGTTATGCCATCGATAACCGGTGTGTACCAATAGAGTTTTATGTCTATCAGGGTTGACTTTATAAGAAACCTACATTTTATATGACCTAAAGTTTCTAGGTCTAGTATCGTTTTCTTACAAGTAATAATTTAATAAATAAAATAAACATCTTTATAAATAAACATATATAACCTAATTTATTTTATGTAATAATTTTAATTACATTGAAAAGTAAAAATAAAATTAAACCGGTGTACTTTCAAATTTTAATGCACAAAAATCATAAAAGTCAAGTCAAGTCAAGTCAGCGAGTCAACACAGGCTGAGAAACACTGGGGTACTCGACGTCGTGCGGTCCGAGGGACAGGTAGTGGTTAGGGACCTCAGGTGGGTTTGGGTGTAGTTAGTTCAGCCACTATGGTAGGTTGGTAGAGTAGGAGACAGCAAGAGAAGAGGAGGACGGGAGTCAGAAAGGGTCGCAGTCCCAGAAAAGTTTACTCAGTCAAGAAGTATAGTCCACCAGTTTCATAACCTCAAAGTCGAAGTTGTAGTCCGGGATTTTACTTGTGGGTCTTGACTAGAGGAAATCCTACCTGAACAACCTAGAGGAACGTCAAGTTCCCTGAGATTTGGCATAAGACGTTGTGGTGTCAAGTTTTCGTAGTCAAGAAGACGTGAGTCGAAAGGAATATCAGGTTGGGAGTGTAGGTATGTACTGACGACCTTTTTGGTATCGGAACCGATCTACCTGGAAACAACCGTTTCATTACAGAGACAAAAAATTATACGAGAGATCCAACCAGTATTGAAAAGAGGGTTCCTCATTCACAGAATTAAAGTACCGACGTCAGTGGTAGACTTCACTAAAACCTCGGAGTTTTTTATTTCAGACTGTGACAAAGGTGACAAAGGGGTAGATAAAGGGTACTTTACTACCATGGTCTACGGTACTAGAAGTAAAAGACTTTCAACTCGAAAGTCGGTCGAAAAAGTGAGAGGAGAAAGTGAAAGTAGTTCTCCGAGAAATCAAGAAGTGAAAGACGGTATTCCCACCACAGCAGACGTAAAGACTCCAAGAACTATAAAGAGGGCCGTTAGAACTAAGGTCGAACACGAAGAAGGTCAGGTCGTAAAGAGTACTACATGAGACGTATATTCAATTTATGTGTACCACTGTTATATGTCGGAACTGTATGAGAAAAAGGATAAACCTTGGTCAGACAACAAGGTACAGGTCAAGATTGACAACGAAGGACTGGACGTATGTCTAAAGAGTTCTCCGTCCAGTCCACCAGACCATAAGGGTAGAGAGAGTCTTAAAAGGTGTAAAATAACACTAGGTGTTTCAGTTTCCCAAACCGTATCAGTCATTTCGTCTTTATCTACAAAAAAAAGACCTTGAGAGAACGAAAAAGTTACTAGGTCTTAAACCGTCAAACTAGCGACCAAGGAGACGGAACAGATTTTGGTCAAACTTGTGGACCTTTAAGTTCCAAGTGTATAAAAACTTCGGACCGAACCTCTTAAAACTCGTAATGAAATGATCACACACTCTACTCACATTAACATGTCATCAAACTCGTAAGAAACCGTAACGGAAAGAATTTCTAACCTTACTTTAGTTTAGAAAAGGTCAGGACACCGGTGACGACTCAAAGGGTTTAAACGACTGTATAACTCCCGTCGTGAAAGTGTCGTAGTAGAGAGTCCTAAACTTTATCGAGTTGTTGTCTGACCAAGGTTTATCCTTTTCCTCATTCAGTTAAAACACATAACAGTGGGACGAAAAAATCGAATATACGTCTCATGTAGTACTCTTTACGACCCGACCTTCTTCGTGTTCGACCTTAGTTCTAAAGGCCCTCTTTATAGTTCTTGGAGTCTTTACGTCTGCTGTGGTGGGAATACCGTCTTTCACTTCTCCTTGATTTTTCGGAGAACTACTTTCACTTTCTCCTCTCATTTTTTCAACCGACTTTCGAGTTGAAAGTCTTTTACTTCTAGTACCGTAAACCAGGGTAGTGAAGTACCTTTTATCTACCCCTTTGTCACCTTTGTCACAGTCTGAAATAAAAACCCCCGAGGTTTTAGTGAAGTCTACCACTAACGTCGGTACTTTAATTTTCTGCGATTGAGGAACCTTCTTTTAAATACTGGTTGGATCTATCGTATTACTTTTCGTCTCTGTAATGAAACGGTTGTCTCCAGGCAGATCAGTTCCGATACCAAAAAGGTCACCAGTACATACTTACACTCTCAACCTGACACTTCTTTCGACTCACGTCTTCTCGACTACGCAAACTTAACACCACAACCTCTTTGAGAACTCTCAGGGAACCTGACGTTCCTCTAGGTTGGTCAGGTAAGATTTCCTCTAGTTGGGACCTTAAAGAAACCTCCCTTACTACGACTTCGACTTTGAGGTCATGAAACCGGTGGAGTACGCTTCTCAACTGAGTAACCTTTTCTGAGACTACGACCCTCCCTAATCCCCGTCCTCCTCTTCCCCTGCTGGCTCCTACTCTACCGACCTACCGTAGAGCCTGAGCTACCTGCACTCAGACTCACTTGAGGTCCTCAACCACTACCTGTCCCTCCGGACCACACGACGTTAAGTACCCCAGCGTTTCTCAGCCTGTGCTGACTCGCTGACTTGGCTTCACTTGACTTGACTTGACTTGACTTTAAGGTAGTGGAGGTGATCGAAACAAGCATCACTACGAAGGATTCCGGGTGAACTGAAGTGTAAAGTTCTGCAGACCGAGATTCACTCACTAGTACGGTAGTACTAATGGACCCAACACTTCTGGAAAAAACATGTCAAGAAAACACATAAGAACGGGGGAGAATTACAGAAGACGAAGACAATCCAGGTCTGTTAAAGACAGGAAATAGCTCGGGCAGAAACGTATTTTACAAGGGAACCATAGAGATTAAAAGAACTTCTCTAGAGATCAGAAAGGGTGACATAACAAAAGGAGATGAAACGTGACTAGCGACTCCTTCCGAAAGATTAGAGAGGAACGATAAGAAACCTTGCGACGTAAGTTTACCCATATAGAAAGGAAAAGAGGAAAAGAAAAGTGAAGAGAAGAAAAGAGTCGATAAACATGCCGGAGGGGTCTCTCGATAAAGTGAAAAAACGTAAAGAAAAAGAACCCCTACCAGAACCAGGGACAGAGGACATGTTACAGTACTTGGAGGCAGGTATCAAGTAGTCCGTGAAACAGATAGTCTAGATCAGGGAATTTAGATAAAGAGTGAAGATGACATACTAGCAATCCTTAAACTAAACCCAGTATCAACTTACCAGATCACCAAAAGGGATAAGTTGAAGTCAGACTTAAACGGTTATTCCTCAAGTACTAGACTCGCTGTCAGTGGAGGAACAGAACAAAACGACTGTCGTATCTCGAAGAGGTAGAAACCGACGTTTCTTTTATTAGTTAGTCTCAAGTCAACAACTGGTGGACCAGTTGAACTTTATAACACATAACATGACTACAAGAACTGAACTTTCAATAAAAAAGACCGTAATTATATTAGTGAGTTAAAAAGAAATCTAATCATAACTATATCATATATAAAGTTAAAGAAATGAAAATTTGATAAACACAAATATAGACGTCACATAAAAAATATCCGTCGTAAATTAACCCAGAAATTTTTTGATTAGGTTATTCAAGACGTAATTAACTTTAAATTCCACAAATCAGACGAGTAAACATGAATTACACTGATACCGATACGAACCCAAATAGGAAAACCGTAAATAAGAAACAAGGAAGAAGGAAGAAAACCCAACTTGTGTCATTAATTTTTTCTTAGTCAGATAAAAAAGGGGTAAACAATATGGGTAATAAAAACCGTCATGAAGTCTCTAGTAGTATGTGTAGAGATTGATTAATGTTGGATGGTAGTTCACTATATAGTAATACATATATACATATATATTATATATATATTGTATTATTGGAATGAGATTATATGAAAGTAAAGAGGGAAAAACAAACATGATAATGACCATATGTAAAACGAGAAAGTACAGAATATTTGTCGTTTGAGGTAAAGCTAATAAAAAGAAATTTGTCTCTTAAAATTTGTTTTATAGGAATATCTTATTTTTATATTTCACGAGTAGGTACATCGTCGTTTTAAACTACGAGTAACAAGGAAACACAGTTAGGTATAAATGTAAGCTGTAGTAAAAGAAGACGGATTTCTTTGATTAAATTCTTTATTTAAAATCTATTACATTAGTCTTATTTGTTTACTTACTTATTTTAAACACTATCACTATTCGTAATACGTCTTCTCACTTTGTCTCCCGTTATCCTTTAGAAAACACAAAACCCCCTTATAACAACCTATGATAAGATTTATGACACCAGTTCCTTTGACTTACCTGGACTCCCCTTCTCGGTACACTTGTTTCCTAGTTTTCATTCTTCAGAGTTTCCGTCCTACATCAAATATAAAAACTCTTTCACGAACCCTTCGTCAAATCTACCACACCTAACTTTCTCCTCTAGTGTCTCCATCTAGTCACAGTGGATCTCTTTACTTTTGGAGAAAACCAGAAGATTTCACGGGATAAACAAACACACAA
Organism: Capra ibex; assembly: GCA_006410555.1. NCBI lineage: Eukaryota > Metazoa > Chordata > Mammalia > Artiodactyla > Bovidae > Capra > Capra ibex. Next base: position 20,345,253 of record SJYO01033645.1, on the reverse strand, counting down.
AATTAGTTTGAAAACATTGTAACGTCATATTAATTAAAATGTATAAAAAGGAAAAGGGAGATCCGGTACATGAAAATCATAACTCTAGCTCTAAATAAAACAATCAAAGGGTAAAAGATCATGATGTGACTCATGTTTTACTTACTGAAAGTTATTTATAAAAAATTACACACTTTTTTTACGAACGTCCTTCAATAAGTATTACTTGTAGACCTCCTTCATCGTTTCTTTGACTATCTGGACTCCAGTTTGGTCTTCTACCGGTCCTGGAACCCCTACTACCACTCCTTCTCGTGGCACAGGTCCTCCCTCTCCTCTGACTCGTCCATCATGTACCCGAGCACGTCTCTCCGGAGGTCGACCTACCACTAGTCCTCCCACCGCAACCGGGGGTACCGGTCCTCCTTCTCCTCCGACTCCTCGTCCCTGTCGGTCTCTACAGTCGACCCCCTGGACTGTTTTGTCAAGTCCTCCTTGAGTCTTTGAAGTCATCTCTCCCTCGACAACGATATTCCGTCGAAACCGTCACTGAAGTCCCTCCTTCTACAGAAATTCCTCGATTTTTTCTGTCTTCCACAATTAAGATGGTGTTTGAGACTCCTTACACCTAAATCGAATATTCTAGGTACTTCTATACCTGTATTCGGTGAACGAGGTGGGAGTAGGGAACACGGATCGTGTAAAACTGTGTATCTCTACCGATTGTTTAAAAACAACTTACACAGTTAATTACAAAGGACAATAAAAAAGTAGATACATAGTAGAAAGTAAAAGAGTACACACTTATATAAAAAAGTCAGACAAACGAATCACCTATAAATTACTTAGTCTTTAATTCATAGTTTGTTTTAGTTTCCGGTTCTTTTGTTAATTCAAATTTCAAATTTGTGTATATTTACGTAATTTTACCGACCTACCGTAACTGTTAGTTAAAAAATTCTCTCATTTTCTACTCTCAAAACGTCTCCATACTACCTGACCAATGTATCTCGTTAAAAGACTAGTTTTAATTACTTTTATAAAGATTACAATACAAATACCACTTAGAAATAGTTATGGGTAGTAGGTATGGGTATAGATATAGAAATGGATGTGACTATACACATAAACTATATTTATGTACTCATCTATAATTATGTATTATAACAATTTTGAGTGTCTGAAAATTATAAAGGATTTTCTGTCATCGAATTTAAATGGAGCCTTCGTATAATATAGAAATATAAACATCTGTGAAGACAACCGTAGGTCAATACGTGGAAATTTGGTTCGGTAAGAAGTATATAACTTTCCCTTTGTAAACTCTCATACTCTAAAACCCCTCAAGGAGAACTTTATTGTTTCTTTTTTCAATATATAACATACTTGAATCGACCTAGAGGTGTCTAACGAAAAAGTGAAAACTCTTTACATAATAAGGGTCAATTTTACAACTAATAATAACAGAAGATAATACATTCACGTACGAAAACAAATTTATCATCAAGGGTTACAACACTTCCTTGTCCCCTTAATTTAGAGTTAAATAACAAGAAATGACACTCTACTTCTTCTTTTTCTTTACCTGTCTCGAAACATTTCACTTTAGAGTTCATCCAGTTCCTTCGTCCACGAAGGTCACTTTTGATTCTCCGAATCTGAAACCCCTGTCATAACTGTAACATAATACCCCTCTAAAAGGAAGACACTAGTTTTGTTTCATTGTGTGTTCAACAATAACTCCGTGTTTTCGAATATAAATATTCTATAGTTTTTGTTTAAAAAGTGAGAGGAGTCCAATATCTACTACTCATCGTAGTCCTATCTGACTTTGGACCTTGAGACGACGTCGTGACGTTACGACCGTGGACCTGTTTACAGAGGAACTCGTTATTTATGTTTCTTTGATATTCTCTGATGTTTATTGACGTACGTACGTGTCAACCCCATTTAAGTCTTACTTTTCTATGTTTTTCTGGTTTTTTGGGTTGACAGTGAAGACCTCTCAACCCTCGTTTTTGTCCCACAGTCCTCATTTTCGTTCCATAACGTGTACTGGACTCGTGAGTCGTGGCGATTACCTCACCAGTTTTGTGGATTCGGTGTGAGGTCCGGTTGGGACCTGTATACGATTGGGAGTAAGTACATTCTTAGGTCGATTTACCTCTAAGTATTATTTCCTACTCTCTTTCCTTGAGAATTTTAGTTTGACAAACTAATTTCTTCTGGGTTATAGGTCAAATGGATCAAGTATCTATATTTTAAGTCAGATAAGTAGGTGATAAAAAAGGAAAATAAAAAAATTTAACTTCATATCGATACTTGAAAGGAGAATCGTGACGAAAATATCACAGGGTATCCAAAACCCAACGACACAAAAGTAAAAGTGAGCAACAATACGTATAAAACTAAAGAAAAAACTAAAGAAGACACTTAACAACCAATAAGTCTTCGCACAACAAGTCGGAGGTATACAACCTTAAAAATTATCAAAAAGAGGACATTAACTCTAGATTAGAATTACGTAATAACAGTCTTTTCTACGAACCTTACTAAAACTAAAAAAACTTAAATAGTTCCAATCTAAATACCGGGTCCTACACTAGATAGGACCTCTTCCAAGGTACTCGTGAACTCTTTTTCCACTTGAAGTAACAAAACCCCACTTTACAGGATATCTATAGTTAATCCAGATTGACTAGATTACATAGTAAATTTCAAACGGAAAGAAACAATTAAAAGACAAATCAAGTAGACAGGTATCCACACTNAATCTAAATACCGGGTCCTACACTAGATAGGACCTCTTCCAAGGTACTTTGAACTCTTTTTCCACTTGAAGTAACAAAACCCCACTTTACAGGATATCTATAGTTAATCCAGATTGACAAGATAACATAGTAAATTTCAAACGGAAAGAAACAATTAAAAGACAAATCAAGTAGACAGGTATCCACACTCACCCCATAAATTCAGAGGGTGATAATAACACAATAACAATTAAAGGGGAAAGTATCAATCGTAAACAGAATGTATAACGTCACGAGGATATAACCCACGTATATATTAATATTAACAATATAGAAGAAGAACCTAACTAGGAAACTAGTAATACATCACCGGAAGAAACAGAGAAAAGTGTCGGAAACAAAATTTCAGATAAAATGACCTAGACTCATAACGGTGAGGACGAAAGAAAACCAGAGACAAACGCACCTCATAGAAAAAGGTCGGGAAGTGAAAGTCAGTCATACACAGGGAACAAAACTCCACCCAGAAAACATCCGTCGTACATATCCCCAGAATAAAAACATAGGTAAGTCGATCAGAAACGGAAAACCAACCCCGTAAGTTGGGTAAATGCAAATTCCACTAATAACTATTCATACTAGGTCAACGGTAAATGAAATAACAAAACCCAAACCCTATTATATGGGATAAACACAAAGGACAGATCTTTTATAGGAAATCGTAAACAACCTCTCGACCAAAGTCAAGTCAAGTCAAGTCAGTGAGTCAACACAGGTTGAGAAACACTGGGGTACTTAGTGTCATGCGGTCCGGAGGGACAGGTAGTGGTAGAGGGTCTCAAGTGAGTCTGAGTGAAGGTATCTCAGGTACTACGGTAGGTCGGTAGAGTAGGAGCCAGCAGGGGAAGAGGAGGACGGGGGTTAGGGAGGGTCGTAGTCTCAGAAAAGACTACTCAGTTGAGAAGAGTACTCCACCGGTTTCATGACCTCAAAGTCGAAATCGTAGTAAGGAAGGTTTCTTTAGGGTCCCAACTAGAGGAAGTCTTACCTGACCAACCTAGAGGAATGTCAGGTTCCCTGGAAGTTCTCAGAAGAGGTTGTGGTGTCAAGTTTGCGTAGTTAAGAAACCGAGAGTCGGAAGAAGTGTCAGGTTGAGAGTGTAGGTATCTACTGGTGTCCTTTTTGATATCGGAACTGATCTACCTGGAATCAGCCGTTTCATTACAGAGACGAAAACTTATATGATAGATCCAACCAGTATTGAAAAGAAGGTTCCTCATTCGTAGAAAATTAAAGTACCGACGTCAGTGGTAGACTTCACTAAAACCTCGGAGTTTTTTATTTCAGACTGTGACAAAGGTGACAAAGAGGTAGATAAAGGGTACTTCACTACCCTGGTCTACGGTACTAGAAGCACAAAACTTACGACTCGAAATTCGGTTGAAAAAGTGAGAGGAGAAAGTGAAAGTAGTTCTCCGAGAAATCGAGGAGAAGTGAAAGACGGTATTCCCACCACAGTTTACGTATAGACTCCAATAACTATAAAGAGGGCCGTTAGAACTAAGGTCGAACATAAAGAAGGTCAGGTCGCAAAGAGTACTACATGAGACATATATTCAATTTATTCGTCCCAGTGTTATATGTCGGAACTACATGAGGAAAAGGATAAACCTTGGTCAGACAACAAGGTACACGTCAAGATTGACAACGAAGGACTGTACGTATGTCTAAAGAGTTCTCCGTCCAGTCCACCAGACCATAAGGGTAGAGAAAGTCTTAAAAGGTGTCAACTAACACTAGGTGTGTCAGTTTCCGAAACCGTATCAGTTATTTCGTCTTTATCTACAAAAAGACCTTGAGAGAACGAAAAAGGTACTAGGTCACCTACAACCGTTAAACTAGAGACCAAGGAGACGGAAAAGATTTTGGTCGAACTTGTAGTCCCTCAAGTGCCAAGTGCATAACGACTTCAGACCGAACCTCTTAAAACTCGTAATGAAATGATCGCACACTCTACTCATGTTAACACGCCATCAAACTCGTAAGAAACCGTAACGGAAAGAAACCTTAACCTTACTTTTGACTGGAAAAGATCAGGACACCGGTGACGACTCAAAAGGTTTAAACGACCGTATAACTCACGTCGTGAAAGTGTCGTAGTAGAAAGTCCTAAACTTTATCGAGGTGACCTTAAGGTAGTGGAGGTGATCGAAACAAGTATCACTACGAAAGATTCCGGGTGAACTGAAGTGTAAGGTCCTACAGACCGAGATCTAATCACTAGTGTAGTAGCACTAATAGACCCAGTGCCTCTATATAAAACATGTCAAGAAGACACATAAGGACGGAGGAGAAGAATTATAGAAGACGAAGACAATCCAGGTATGATAAAGACAGGAAATAGTTCGGGTAGAAACGTACTTTACAAGGGAACCACAGAGATTAAAAGAACTTCTCTAGAGATCCGAAAGGGTAACATAACAAAAGGAGATAAAGAAACGTAACTATCGACTCCTTCCGAAAGAGTAGGGAAGAACGATAAGAAACTCTGAGACGTAAGTCTACGAATATAGAAAGGAAAAGAGGAAACGAAAAGCGAAGAGAAGAAAAGTGTCGATAAACATTCCGGAAGGGTCTGTCGGCAAAACGAAAAAAAGTAAAGAAAAGGTACCCCTACAAGAACTAGGGACAGAGGACATGTTACAGTGCTTGGAGGTAGGTATCAAGTAGTCCGTGAGATAGATAGTCTAGATCAGGGAATTTAGATAAAGAGTGAAGGTGACATATTAGTATTCCCTAAACTAAAATCCAGTATGGATTTACCAGATCGACAAAAGGGATGAAAGAAGTTAATTTCAGACTTAAACCGTTATTCCTCAAGTACTAGACTCGGTGTCAGTCGAGGACCAGAACAAAAACAACTGACATATCTCGAAGAGGTAGAAACCGACGTTTATTATATTAGTTGGACTAAAACCACAACTGGTAGACCACTACAGGTACACATCTCAGAAGAGAACATAACAACCTTCTCCCACAAACGATACTCGTCACGTAAAAGAACCCTTTTGAGATAATCAGAAACGAGAAGAAGTAAGACGTAAGGTTCCGGTTTAAATGGACAATGACGTCCACAAAGAACTGAAGGATGAAAACGTAAGGTCAGGGGAGATTACTTTTCTTGTAGAAAAAACCCACAATCAAGATTTTCCGGAAAATCCAGAAGTATCTTGGTAAGTTGAAGTCCGAGAAGTCGTAATAACCAACCCCGTATCTGAAACTAAAGACACTATAAATTACCAAACGGAACCTCTTCTTCCGTTAGAAGTCACGTTTACGGAGAGGTTTTCGGGACTTGTTCGTTGTGTCGGAATCTTCATATCTTCGGAGTGGAAGAGGATGAGATGACACAGATAGAAAAAAAAAAAAAAAAAAAAAAAAATGTTAGTCTTGAACGGTTTACGTCGTGATCCCGACTCCTGGACCCCGATTACCAATGACCGTGGTCGGTCCCCATCCTTCTTCGGTCCCTTCAACTTCCAGGTTCCGATTGTACGTTTGGATCGGTGGGTTCGAAATAGGGTTTGACGTCATATCCGGTGTCACGTCGTGGTGACTTCGAGACAAACTCTTCACCTTCTCAACAATCCCTAGTGGATTAAGATGTTTTGAGTCCGTCTCGACATTCTGTAGATAGGTTTCACGTCAATGTCCGTAACACCTCCCATAGGCCACTCTATGGAGTAAGCAAAAGTCTATATTAAAAGACCAAAACCGTCGGTGCACTTTCGCTTTCAGTGAGTCAGCACAGACTGAGAAACACTGGGTACCTGATATGTCGGGTACCTTAAGAGGTCCGGTCTTATGACCACACCCATCGGAAAGGGAAATCGTCCCCTAGAAGGGTTAGGTCCCTGACTTTGGTCCAGAGGACGTAACGTCCGTTTAAGAAATGGTCGACTCGGTGTTCCCTTCGGGTATCGAAAATTTTTAATAAATCTAACTGGGTTTTAGACTCCTTGAACAAAAACTGTGGGGGGGTGAGTAAGGGGTCAAAAGTAAGGTTAAGGTTTCTTTCCGTTACGGTTTCTTACGAGTTTGATGGCGTGTTAACGTGAGTAGAGTGTACGATCATTTCATTACGAGTTTTAAGAGGTTCGGTCCGAAGTCGTTATACACTTGACACTTGAAGGACTACAAGTTCGACCAAAATCTTTTCCGTCTCCTTGGTCTCTAGTTTAACGGTTGTAGACGACCTAGTACCTTTTTCGTTTTCTCAAGGTCTTTTTGTAGATAAAGACGAAATAAGTGAATGTCTACACTTTTATGTCAGACCAAGGTGACTATAACCTTGGAACTTATAAAGGGTTCATGGACCCGATCGATATTGAGATCCCGAGTCTCTGAGACGGGAGACCCTCGAAGAGGTATCGACGAGGGAAACCTGTTTTTCCAGTAAAACCTTGTCCTTCCGTCCTTCTATCCTCTTCGCTACCAAAAGAAAGAGACATTTTCTCTCCCTTAACCTTAGGTTTGAAGGTAACTATACACGAGACATCTATCAAAGGCCGATACCCAGAATGTAAGTAGGAATACACAAGTATAGTAAAACGTATATGTGAAGACCATGAAAGGTATCTAAGATATTTGAGTGAGTCGTCAAGAGTACCTTAAGGACTTTATACAAATTATATGTCCCTGAAGGTTTTAGTACGATAACTTACCTAGCTACATTATTACTATTTTTGCGTTTTCTTTTAATTCTTTTATAATAGATCTTTTGTGTTACATAAAAAGTCTCTCTTTTATGTTGTTATCAGAAACCACGTATTTTATAAGAATTTACCATAAACATATGTTGACCAATAATCCTTCGTACTAAACGAGGAGATAAAAATAAAAGTAAAATTGGAGTGAATATAATAAGGACGAAAAGTTTAATACCCTCGTTCGTAGTAGGTAAAGGAATTCCATGAAGAAACAAAATAAAAATAAAGTGAAAGAAGACGAATAGAGTTATAGGATAAAGAAAAGGGAAGACTTTTCACTTTAGAGGTAAAATGAATTTTATACAGCATAATTAATTAGAGGTCATACGAATAAATCCCGAAGGGTGCACCAAGTTACCCCATAGAGGAGCGACGACGAGGACATGGTACGTCGACGGACACTTTGACGACGTGAGTTATACGGTCGTTTAAACCTTTTGAGGCGTCACCGGTGACCTGACCTTTTCCAGTCAAAAATAAGGTTAAGGTTTCTTTCCGTTACGGTTTCTTACGAGTTTGATGACGTGTTAACGTGAGTAGAGTGTGTGATCATTTCATTATGAGTTTTAAGAGGTTCGGTCCGAAGTCGTTATGCACTTGACACTTGAAGATCTACAAGTTCGACCAAAATCTTTTCCGTCTCCTTGGTCTCTAGTTTAACGGTTGGAGGAGACCTAGTAGCTTTTTCGTTCTCTCAAGGTCTTTTTTTTTGTAGATAAAGACGAAATGACTGATGCGGTTTCGGAAACTGACACACCTAGTGTTATTTTACACCTTTTAAGACTTTCTCTACCCTTATGGTTGACTGGACGGAGAACTCTTTACACACACGTCCAGTCCTTCGTCGTCAATCTTGACCTGTACCTTGTTGTCTGACCAAGGTTTATCCTTTTCCTCATACAGTTCCGACATATAACAGTGGGACGAATAAATTGAATATACGTCTTATGTAGTACTCTTTGCGACCTGACCTTCTTCGTGTCCGACCTTAGTTCAAATGACCCTCTTTATAGTTATTGGAGTCTATACGTCTACTGTGGTGGGAATACCGTCTTTCACTTCTTGATTTCTCGGAGAACTACTTTCACTTTCTCCTCCCACTTTTGCAACCGAATTTCGAGTTGTAAGTCTTTTGTCTCTAGTGCCGTAGGTCAGGGTAGTGAAGAACCGTTTATCTGCCCCTTTGTAACCTTTGTCACACTGTCAAATAAAAAGACCCGAGGTCATAGTGACATCTACCACTAACGTCGGTACTTTAATTCTGTGAATAAGGAACCTTCCTTTCGATGCTGGTTGGATCTGTCGTATAATTTTTCGTGTCTCTAATGTAACAGTTGTTTCCAGGCAGATCAGTTCCGATACAAATAAGGTCATCAGTACATACCCACACTGTCAACCTGATATTTCTTTCGACTCACGACTTCTTAACTACGAAAATTTGATACCACAACCTCTTCTGAGAACTCTCAGTGAACCTGACGTTCCTCTGGGTTGGTCAGACAGAATTTCCTCTAGTCAGGACTAACAAGTAACCTTCCTGACTACAACTTCGACTTTGAGGTCATGAAGCCGGTAGACTACGCTTCTCGACTGAGTAAACTTTTCTGGAACTACGACCCTTTCTGACACCCGTCCTCCTCTTCCCCTGCTGTCTCCTACTCTATCAACCTACTGTAGTGGCTGAGTTACCTGTACTCAAACCCATTTGAGGCCTTCAACCACTACCTGTCCCTCCGGACCACACGATACCAAGTACCCCAACGTTTCTCAACCTGTGTTGACTCGCTGACTTGACTTGACTTGACTTGACGCCACCGAGTCACCATTTCTTAGACGGACGGTTACGTTGTCTGAGTCCTCTACGTCCAAACTAGGGACCCAACCCTTCTAGGGGACCTCCTCCTTTACCGTTGGGAAAGATCGTAAGAACGGACCTTTAAGGTACCTGTCTTCTCGTCAGGTACCCGAGTGTTTCTTAGTCCGTGGTGACCGTACGTTTGTGTGTGTGTGAAGTGACGAACATAGATTTTTTTTGTATTCACGACTTTAAAAAAAAATCAATACCGAATATTTGTATGAAATTTTTTAAAAATTAACTGGATATCAACTAAACGTTATTATACATTCAAAATCCACTAGGTGAATCACTAAGTGTTAAAAATTTATAATATGAGACAAAATCAAACAATAGATATAGATGTCCAGACAACGATAGAACAATATAAGTGATCAAAATGAAAAATCCAAAGTGTATGTGTACTATAGTGTACTATAAACAGAACGAGATAGAGTCAATAAAAAGATACGTATCATGGGATGGTTCAGGTAAGTTAAAACAACGGTAGATAGATTGATAGATAGATAGATATATAGTGTAGAAGAAATAGGTAAGTAGAAAAAAACTAACCAGATTGTTATTTTATATTAAACTAGATCAATAAATATAGTTGTTTCATCTCCCTTTTATATGTTGCTAGAGTTAATTTAGTCTTTTTTGTAAATTGTTTTAAGTTATAGGAAAGTATTACACACACGACACACACGTGGGAAACGTCGATTGTAACATGACCTAAAGGATTCGTTACGTTATTTACTTTCCTTTTTGCGTATATCAAACCCCTCTTACTTCGTTTTAACAGAATAAATTTCTTCTGGTATAGTTCGTACACCTTTCAGAAAGTTTAAGTTAAAAATTTTGACGTTTTTAGAGTCTTATGTTCTAGTTGTCTATTTTAGTTATAAAAATACATGATCTTCGTTTGGTAACCTTTTACTTGAACTTTTTAACTTTTATCATAATGTAATATTATGTATCCTTTTGAAAATTTTTTGTATACACTCTAGACATGCGCCCTGATTTTTATAACGATACTATTGATTCTTTTACATTTTTTTATACTTAAGTACTCAAGATTCATCGAAGTAACACAGGTTGAGAAACGTTGGGATACCTGACATCGAGTGGTCCGAGGAGACAGGTACCCGAAGAGGTCCGTTCTTATGACCTCACCCAACGGTATGGACGGGGTCCCTAACTTGGGACAGACAATACAGAGGACGCAACTGTCCGTCCAAGAAATCGGGATAACCGTAGACCTTTGGGAATTTTTTACATTTATATACTATAAACGTACTCAAACTTCCACGTTATAAAAGTCCTGTAATTACAAGTAGTTTGACTAGACATCTGAGTTACATTAGGATTTATTTTTAGTATCGTCGGAAAAACATCTTTAACCTTTCAAAAAAAGATTTTAAACATACTTTTGTTTTTCCTGTATTTTCTCATTCCTGTTAAAATTGTTCCTTGTTGAAACCTCGTGAGTGTAATAAAGTAAAGTAATGTGTTTTACACCATTTCATTAGTTCTGTAATACAAAAGACACATTCATATGTATCTTATTACCTTTTCTTACCTCCCAGGTCTTTATCTGGATATGTAATTACTTACAACGGAAAACTGATTCCCGGATTCCATTAAGTTACCCTCTTTAATATCAGAAAAGTCGTTTACGACGACGTTGCTACATAAAGGTAAACTTTTTTTTTTTTTTTTCTCAGTAATAGGTTATGGTGTATGTTTGGAATCCGATGTCTGAATGTGGATTTTAGAATTTCATTTTTAATAATCTTTGACAACCTCTTCAGAAATATTTGAATTCTATCCAGTGTACACACACGAGTCAGTACAGACTGAGAAACGCTGAGACACCTGACATCGGACGGTCCAAGGAGACAGGTACCTTAAAGGGTCCGCTCTTATGACCTCGCCAACAATAAAGGAAGAGGTCCTCTAGAAGACTGGGTTCCTAGAACGTAGAGGACGTAACTGCCTACCTAAGGAATGGTGACTCAGTGGACCCTTCGGGGTTCTGACCAGTATAAAGAATCAATCCTGTTTTTCACGTAGTTTTGTGAATTACGACGACGACGACGATTCAGTGAAGTCAGTACAGGCTGAGACACGCTGGGGTATCTGTCGTCGGGTGGTCCGTGGGAGTAGGGACCCTAAGAGGTCCGTTCTTGTGACATCACCCAACAGTAAAGGAAGAGGTTACGTAATTTCACTTTTCACTTTCACTTCCACGAGTCAGCCCAGGCTGAGACTCATTGGGGTACCTGACGTCGGGTGGTCCGAGGAGGGAGGTACCCTAGAAGGTCCGTTCTCATGACCTTACTCAACGGTAACGGAAGAGGATTTCTGAATCATTACTACAAGATAAAGTAGTTTTAAATTTTGTTGTCGAGAAATTTTTTACTTTGTACCCTTTTACTCTTTCGTTCGTTTGGTATCCAACACTCTTTAAAAGTATTACCTATAAAGATGGTTCATAAGAAAAGATTTAAATATTACGATAATAAATACATATTTTATTTATTGGCTTAAATTTTTACTTTCTGAAGTTATCTGACAAAAGTTTTGTTCGGTAAATTTGTCGGTTAATCTTGTTGTGTTTTTGGTCTAAAAGCTCGTTTGAGGTCCTCTACCACTTCCTGTCCCTTCGGAGTGTACGACGTCAGGTACCGCAGAATTTCTCAGTCTATCCTACCCCGATGACTTGTTGTTGTTTCTCTACGGTGACGTGTCGATGATCTTCCCAACCTAAAATTTCTCTGACTTTTGTGGTTCACAACCGTACCTACAACCGTACCCACTCTTTGGGTCATTCTTGGCCAAAGAGTGACAACCACCTTTACATTTTACCTTGTTTCTATAAGTTTCGTCGAACCGTTAGACGATCTTTAAATTAGTATGGGAATGACATGTTAGAAACGTTAGATGAACATTGTGGTTCTTCTGTTTTGTAAATAGGTGTGTTTCAGAACTGAATGTACAAGTATTACCAAAGTAATTATTATACATTTTAGAATATAAATTCAATCTACTATAATATAGATATAAACATTCTGGAAGTGGAACCATAGGTCAATATGTTAAAATTTGGTACTGTAAAAAATTATAACTTTAGAAACTCACTTACCCAAAACACCCTCTAGAAGTTCATTATTACTTTTTCCAATAGATATCATACTTGGTTCATCATAGAACTGTCTAACGAAAGATGAAAACTCTTACGTAAAAGTGGTTATTTTATGACTATATACGAATATGAATAACGAAGAATACATTCACGTACGAACAAAAATTTTATAAACGAAGATCACGATTTCTCCTCGTCTCTTTAGTTTATCATTAAAAAAGAAAATGTAATACTCTCCTTCTTCTTTTACTAAAGATATCTACAAACGTCTTACTTTCGAATTCATCCAGTTCTCAACATAAGACTACGAAAGTCACCACTAACTTTCTTGGTCTAAAACCCCTATCACGATTCGAAACACTCTAAAAGGAAGGTACCACTTTTACTATATTGTGTGTACAACAGTGACTCCGTGTTTAGAATATACATCTTTACTAGAAGATTTGTTTAATAAGTGATAAAAGTTCATTATCTTATTGTACTTTGTATCACTCTGGTTGAGTAAACAAGGGTCCTTTAACACACACACACAACAACACGTTTCGAATGTTGAGTCTGGAAGATTGAGGAAGACCACGAAAGGATACAACGGGTCGTGGAATTACAGGTAGTCAGTCAGTCAATCAAGTCAGTGAGTCAACACAGGCTGAGAAACGCTGGGGTACTTAGCGTCGTGCGGTCCGGAGGGACAGATAGTGGTTGAGGGTCTCAAGTGAGTCTGAGTACAGGTAGCTCAGTCACTACGGTAGGTCGGTAGAATAGGAACCAGCAGGGGAAGAGGAGGACGGGGGTTAGAGAGGGTCGTAGTCTCAGAAAAGGTTACTCAGTTGAGAAGCGTACTCCACCGGTTTCATGACCTCAAAGTCGAAATCGTAGTAAGGAAGGTTTCTTTACGGGTATCTTCGTGTACTAAGGTAAGGAGTCGGAGAAGTAAACTCTTCTTATATAAAGACCTTAATAATAAACATAAGAAGAATCAGGTTGAAACTTGAGGGTTTTCGTTATGATTACAAACTAAATAAAAACATAGAATTATCAATTGTCTTAAGGGTCCTGTGTTTACACGAATCTTTGACATTTTAATTATTCTTTATTAAAGGTATATTAAACAATATAGACGTTCATAATAATGACTTAGTGTATAATATAACGAATTGTTAAGAAATTGAGTAAGTGTATCGACAGAAACGTATAGAAAACCTAAGTTCTCTATGTACAGGTTTCGTGTCTGTGAAACCCCTTTTTTAAATCATCAGAGAATTTTGACGATTTTGAAGTACTATTAACAATGTGTGCTCGTAAGTCTTTTTTTAACACAGGGGAACGTTACGTGTTAGGACCTCTTCTCTTCTCCTCTCTGTCATTCCGTCACTCTTTCTTCGAACACTATACCAACCTCTGACTCTCTTTTTCTGGGTAAATGGATGGTCAATCTCATCTTTCACCGTTGGATGAGGTCATAAGAACGGTCCTATTAAGGTACCAGTCTTTTTGGACACCCGATGTCAGATACTTCAACCTTTCTCAACCCGTACTGACTTGACTGACTTATTCGTGTGTCTCTGGTTTTCGTTGGAAAGTGATAAGTCCCGATTTCAAAGTCAAGGATACAGAAACAGAGATTATACAATATAAATCACCTTTATTCTTATTCTTGTGGAATGTTTAATATATTATATCGGGTGTCTTGTAGGTGTTAACAAATGTGGTCTTATACTTTATATACAGTATAATTTTCAATGAAAAAGTCCTGAAGGGACCACCGAGTCTACCATTTCTTAGACGGACGTAACGGTCTTTGGACCCAAGTTAGGGACCCAGTCCATCTAGGGGACTTCCTCCCTTACCGATGGGTGAGGTCATAAAAACGGACCTCTTAGGGTACCTGTCTCCTCGAACCGTCCGATATCAGGTACGTGGACGTTTCTCTCCCTGTACTGACTCACTGATTGTGAAAGTGAAAGTAAGTCCTTGTATTTAGAGAGGGAAATCTTAGACGAATTCCTGTAAAGAATAAAACGTGTAAACCTATTTTTCACACCCTTTTCCCCTCTTTACTAGTACTTCTAAGTAAAAACTCGTCACTCTCTTTCTCTTTGAGATTTTCTTTACTTTCGAAATAATTTTCCTTTTTGTTTCTGTTAAACATATCAAGCTCTAATTTTAAGTATCTTTGTTTAAAGTTAGGTGAGTAGGTGATAACTGAGTTTCGGTAGGATAAAATCCTTACGTCTCTAGGTCAACAGGATCAATGGTTGGAAAAAAGTCATTAGAGACCTAAGGAACGAACTAGAGAACCCAAGCGTGGGGTATCTGTTACCCCAACTCCCGACCTCCCTACTACACCACCTCCTATAACTCGTTCTGCCCGTGTAGTCTCCTGTGAAAGAAAAGATGGTGTTCGCACTTCTGTTTTCGTCTTCCTGTCGCGACTTCTTCTCCTAGTCCTACTTCACCCTCGGTGTACACGAATCCCGGAACCGGTGTCGAGGGAGACTGAACTCAGAGTCTTGTCGGGAATCTTACTCCCACATCCTCTCCTTCTACTCCTACTCCAGGTCAGGGTCGTCTCAGGTAGGTGTTCGTTTAACCATCTCTGTTAACTACTATTATAGTGGTGTCCTCTCGGACCTCTGTCTGTATAACCGTGTCTCCGTCAAGAGTTACTGTAAAAGGGTTGTTATTACCTCTGCAGGGCTTTCTTACCCCTACCCATGACAGTTCTTCTACGAAGACCGGCTTTATTTTTACCGACGAAACTGATGTTTAACCTGTCATTACTACCTGTCTATACTGTCTCCTACCGTTTACCGGTGTATCGCCAGTATCCGGTACTGGTACTTACACGTCCTGAGGTACCGTTTTTATCATAAGTACCATTTGTAGACCTCCTTCGTCCGTTTCTTCGACTATCTGGACTCTAGTTTGGTTTTCTACCGGTCCTGGAACCCCTACTGTCACTCCGTCTCGCGGTGCAGGTCGTCCCTCTCGTCCGACTCGTCCATCATGTACCCGAGTACGTCTCTCCGGAGGTCGGCCTACCACTAGTCCTCCCACCACAACTGGGGGTACCGGTCATCCTTCTCCTCTGACTCCCCGTCCCTGTCGGTCTCGACGGTCGACCCCCTGGACTGTTTTGTCAAGTCTTCCTTCAGACTTTTGAGTCACCTCTACGACGGTAAAACCACACGACAGTATAAAACAGTTTACAAGGACGTGGAAGGAAAATCACTAGACATTTTAAACCTATTTTTAATCGATGACTAAGTTCTATGTACCTCTGTCTTGTTTAACGAAATTAATTCACTGAATACGTAGGACCGTCTAATAGGTAGTGATTCACTTAAAAACAGATATAGAATACATGTGTCATACTATAAGTATAATGAAATTTGTTAGGTCTTCCGACTCTACGATACTAAAGACACATCACAAACTAAACAAGTTCCAAATAAATATTATAAAATTGTCTCATATATAAACGAAATATTATAAAACAATCAAAGAAGACATGTTATTTTACTTAGTCGACATACATGTGTATATAGAAGAGGGAGAACTTAGAGGAAGGGGGAGTGGTGGGGATGACGGTAGAATGGATTCAGTAGTGTCTCGTGACTCGACTCGAGGGACGTGATATGACGTCCAAGGGTGATCGATAGATAAAATTTGTACCATCTCATATATGCAGTTAGGGTTAGAGGGTGAAGTAGGTGGGTATCGTGAGAACATAGATGTATAGACAAGAGAGACTGATCTAGAAATAGGTACGGTACGTTTATCCAAGTCGACATGACAAAGTGGTTCAAAGTGTATATACATAATTATATACTATAAAGAAAAAGAGAAAGACTGAGTGAAGTAAAACATTAAAAATTATCTCGACAATTTAGAAATATCTTTAATTCCTCTTTTAATGAATCCTTCGAAGAAATATTGTCCACTCAGAGATTTAAGTATGAGAACAAAGAAGTGATAAATTTTTACTAATGTACCTGATGTTATAGATGTTAAATTAAACTTGTTATGTACGATTATTCGTCGTCTTGGACCGTGTTGAATCTCTGAGTCTATTTACTGATATCTGGTGGTCGATGGTATTAAACTGGAAAGTCGACATAAATAATACGAAATTAACTTCTCCTTGATTTTTCGGAGAACTACTTTCACTTTCACCTCTCACTTTTTCAACCGACTTTCGAGTTGTAAGTCTTTTGCTTCTAGTACCGTACGCCAGGGTAGTGAAGTACCCTTTATCTACCCCTTTGTCACCTTTGTCACAGTCTGAAATAAAACCCCCCGAGGTTTTAGTGATGTCTACCACTGACGTCGGTACTTTAATTTTCTGCGATTGAGGAACTTTCTTTCTAATACTGGTTGGATCTATCGTATAATTTTTCGTCTCTGTAATGAAACGGTTGTTTCCAGGTAGGTCAGTTCCGATACCAAAAAGAACACCAGTATATACCTACACTCTCAACCTGACACTTCTTTCGACTCGCGACTTCTTATCTACGAAAACTTGACACCACAACCTCTTCTGAGAACTCTCAGGGAACCTGACGTTCCTCTAGGTTGGTCAGATAAGACTTCCTCTAGTCGGGACCCTAAAGAAACCTTCCTTACTACGACTTCGACTTTGAGGTTATGAAACCGATGGAGTTCGCTTCTCAACTGAGTAACCTTTTCTGAGACTACGACCCTCCCTAATCCCCGTCCTCCTCTTCCCCTGCTGTCTCCTACTCTACCGACCTACCGTAGTGACTGTGTTACTTGCACTCAGACTCACCTGAGGCCCTCAACCACTACCTGTCCCTACGGACTGCACGACGCTAAGTACCCCAGCGTTTCTCAACCTGTACTGACTCGCTGACTTGACTTGACTTAATATCTAAAATTTTTAATCCGTGACGTTTATTACAAACACTTAAACGTAAACAGATTTTTCAGTAAAACTAAACCTAATAAACATTTTTAACGAAAAACAAATGAGATAAAGAATCAAAAAGTATAATCAAGTCAAGTCAAGTCAAGTCAGTGAGTCAGCACAGACTGAGAAACGCTGGGGTACTTAGCGTCGTGCGGTCCGGAGGGACAGGTAGTGGTAGAGGGTCTCAGGTGAGTCTGAGTGCAGGTAGCTCAGTCACTACGGTAGGTCGGTAGAGTAGGAACCAGAAGGGGAAGAGGAGGACGGGGGTTAGGGAGGGTCGTAGTCTCAGAAAAGGTTACTCAGTTGAGAACGGTACTCCACCGGTTTCATGACCTTAAAGTCGAAATCGTAGTAATGAAGGTTTCTTTAGGGTCCCAACTAGAGGAAGTCTTACCTGACCAACCTAGAGGAACGTCAGGTTCCCTGAGAGTACTCAGAAGAGGTTGTGGTGTCAAGTTTTCGTAGTTAAGAAGACGTGAGTCGGAAGAAGTGTCAGGTTGACAGTGTAGGTATGTACTGGTGTCCTTTTTGGTATCGGAACTGATCTTCCTGGAATCAGCCGTTTCATTACAGAGACGAAAANNAGGAAGTCTTACCTGACCAACCTAGAGGAACGTCAGGTTCCCTGAGAGTACTCAGAAGAGGTTGTGGTGTCAAGTTTTCGTAGTTAAGAAGACGTGAGTCGGAAGAAGTGTCAGGTTGACAGTGTAGGTATGTACTGGTGTCCTTTTTGGTATCGGAACTGATCTTCCTGGAATCANATTACAGAGACGAAAAGTTATATGACAGATCCAACCAGTATTGAAAAGAAGGTTCCTCATTCGCAGAAAATTAAAGTACCGACACCAGTGGTAGACTTCACTAAAACCTCGGGTTTTTTATTTCAGACTGTGACAAAGGTGACAAAGGGGTAGATAAAGGGTACATCCTAATGATTTAAGACCTTCTTTGTTGAAATTTTCCTCTTACTCGTCAAGGTGGGTCGAGACGACCTGACTATGGATTGTCATTCGTCCTCCTTGGAACTAAGAAGACTAACGTAATCACATTCCCACTACTCTAGATGGAAATTTTAGGAAGGTAGAGGAAAGACAAAGACAAAAAGTAGAAGTCACGTTATTAGGTCCACGTGTAAGGGAGAAAGGAGGGTCGATCGAGTTACAACGGTAACAACAGAGTAGTAAATTTCAAAGAGGAACCGTATGACAATCTATGATCCCAGTGGTTTAACTCAAACTTTGGTAGAGATAAGACTTCATCCCTCTTGATTTTGGTAAAACCCTGTTGTCTTTATGATTATTCACGATACTCGTTACTGTACCAGAACGTATTTGATAATACTCTCTCATCCCCTCCCGACGAACCTCTTCCCTATATCCAATACTTGAGGTCATTAGAACCCGAAAGGACCACCGAGTCTACCATTTCTTAGGTGGACGTGACATCCTGTGGACCCAAACTAGGGACCTAACCCTTCTAGAAGACCTCCTCCCGTATCGTTGGATTAGGTCACAAGAACGGACCTCTTGGGGGTACCTATCTCCTCGGACCGCCGGATGTCAGGTACCCCAGCGTTTCTCAACCTGTGATGACACACTGATTCGTGTCGTATCGAGTCCCCTCACGACTGATTGTCCGTATCCTTATCCGACCTCTTTCTCGTAACACTCATTTCACTACACCATGGGAGTACCGTGATTACTATTTCCTGGACGAACGGTTACATTCTCTATATTCACTGTACCCAAACTAGGGACCCAACCCTTCTAGGGGACCTCCTCCCGTGTCGTTCGGTGAGGTCTGTCTCCTCGCACCACCTGGTGTCAGGTACCCCAGCGGTCCTTAACCTATTTTGACTTTGTCAAATCGTGGGTAGAAGTAAATGTAACGTCTACTTCTTAAGATTCCAAGAGGAGGTGGACTTAACACTGTCCCTTAGTTTTCTTCTGACATTGTACCGTTTTACATATCCAATCCTGAAAGGCCATCGGAAGTTTAGTACGTCAGGTAACATCAGTTTAGACAGAAGTATTTGTCTCAGAGTATATTTCTCAATAGTGCACCCAAATGTTTGAAAAAAGGTCCTCAAAATTTTTAAGAGAGAGTTAAAGAGTGATCCGAACGATTGTATTATATTTAAAAGTATGACAAATCGACAATTTGAGAACAGTGAACGACTCTTACCACGAGGTTATAGATCCTGAAGTAGAGTAAAAGAGAAAGTGAGAGAATACCTTATACAAAATAATAGTAGTGTAATGTTTGTTCCCTTTACTAAGAGTTTTAGAATTGGTAGATGGGTCATGATCCGATTAGGATAAGGATAGATTAAGATTAGTTCACACAATCTAAGTTTGTTGAAGGTCAAAGAGAGACTGGGATTTTTTGTTAAGATACTATTACATGAAAGGAGTAGTTATGATATTTTCTCATTAGTTTTTAGTGGTTACTATCTTAATCATCAAGACTTTTGTCTTGACTATCTGCTCTTTATCGAAACCCTACCCCCGTCTCATCGTCCCCTTTCCTTCTAAATTAGTTTGACACTTGGGTCTTGATTTGTCATAAAAGTATAATTATCTTTGGTTGAAAACTAAGGCATGGTAAAGTTCAACACAAGAACAAAGGTCAATACTTAAGATTGGAGGCTTACGTCAAAGTCAGGAGGAGTCGAGGGGTCAAGAGGAGTGGTCTCTGAGGGACAATCACTGGTCCCGACTGAGAGTCCCCTTCCTCTTTCCCACAGAGGAGGGTCAGAGGAGAGAGATGAGGAGAACCAGAAGACGAAGGGGTCTGTTTCCCGGGACAGATCGACCCTGTACGGTCCGTACCGGAAAGGTGGACAAAGGTGGACTATACATCTACTCTAATTTACTAGAAGGTTAAAAAAAGGAGAACGATTATTGTCTTATGTAATCATCACTATAACTGTTAACCCCCTACTTAACATGTGTATAGTACAGTATATTATCATTGGTGTGAGACTTCTTTCACTCAGTCCAACTGATAGAATTATTAAATGCAGAAGTTCACCTTTTTAACAAAGTCACCACAATATATAGAAAAGGAGTCAAATTGACGATCCCAAACCTACACTTTCTTTGTTTGCAGTCCGGGTTTCGGTAACTTATATACGTATGTCGACACAGGACACAGTAGTGTCACTCCATCTTTACGTATAGAATAAACGGTATAATAAAATATATAAATTTACAATTCCAACAATCCCAAGTGGATTTAGGTGTCTTGAGTCTGTCTGGAAATTCTGTAGAGGAATTTTACGTCAATGTCTGTAATGACTAATAGAAACCCGTAGTAAAAGCCAAAACCGTCGACATCAAAAATCTATAATAAATCTAACTCGACTATAGACTCCTCGATGAAAGACTGTGGGAGACTGGGGGTTGACACTAGAGGCAAGAATAGAGAATTCAATATATCTTATTTATAATAAGGATGGGGTACTAATGTCATGAAAACGTACTTATGAAACACGAGTCACAGGTATGAGGAACAACTTTACAAACTTTAAAAGTATTCACCCCAGGTCTACTACATGAAAGTTCGAGGGGTGGTTGACAGAGGATACGTGTTTGAAGTGGGAGAGATGTAGAGACAGTAGTGGTTCGTTTTTTTTTAGTATCTTTTCTTCCCGTATGTCCCAATAGTAATGGTAGAAAGATTTAAGGCATATATACACAGTCATATGACATAACCACAAAAAGAAAGACCGAATGAAGTGAGACATATTAGCCGAGGTCAAAGTAGGTAGAGTAATCTTGACTAAGTTTACATAAGAAAAATTACCGACTCATTATGAGGTAACACATATACATGGTGTCGAAAGAATAGGTAAGTAGACGACTACCTGTAGATCCAACAAAGGTACAGGACCGATAATATTTGTCACGACGTCACTTGTGACCCCATATGCACAGAGAAAGTTAAGACCAAAGGAGTCACACACACCGGTCGTCACCCTAACGACGTAGTATTCCGTCGAGATAAACGTTAAAAAATTCCTTAGAGGTGTGACAAAAGGTATCACCGACATGATCAAACGTAAGGGTGGTTGTCACATTCTCCCAAGGGAAAAGAGGTGTAGGAGAGGTCTTAAATAACGAACATCTGAAAACCTAGCGTCGTGTGTCTACATATCTTGCCTGAAAACCTGAGTCCCTCTCCCTCTCCCATCCTACTAAACCCTCTTACCGTAACTTTGTACATATGATAGTACATTCTTTACTTCACGGTCAGGTACGAGCTATGTCCTATGTCCTACGAACCCCGACCACGTACCCCTACTAGGTCTCTCTACTATGCCCCACCCTCCACCCTCCCCCTAAGTCCTAACCCTCGAACATATGTGGGTACCACCTAAGTACAGTTACATACCATTTTGGTTATGTCATAACATTTCATTTTATTTCATTTTTAATTTTTTTTTTATTTTTTCTTTTCTTTTCTTTTCTTCCCGTTTCCTCTCTTGTTCCAAGGTCTCGTCTCGAAAGTGAACGTGAATGAACGGACTGTGTCTTCCGATGACCAAAAGTCTGATGAAGTCGTCGTGATCGGGTCCTTACCTTTGCTTGTGTCTGAGGACTACTTCTCTATTCAGAAGGGACAGAAGACCAATTACGACCATATAGAAAGAAGTGAGTCGGTACCTACTACAATTCGTACCCAAGACCAAGGTGACTACGACTTCGGAACCTATCAAGGGTTCATGGACCCCATCCATATGGAGACCTCGAAATCCCTGAGACGGGAGACCCTTGAGGAGGTAGGGACGAGGGAAACCGGGAATTCCGGTAAGACCCTTTCCTTCCGTCCGTCTACTCTCTTCTTTAATAAAAGAAAGAGACATTTTCCTTCCTGGAGACCCTTAGGTCAGGATGTGACGGTACACAGATAACCGTCAATCAGTCAGAGGATTTACACTCACAGAATGTATGTAGGAATGTACAGGTAAACACAAACATATATGTGAAACCTACAGAAGATAGCTAGGACATTTGAGTGAGTCTTTGAGAGTACCTTAAGGACTTGTACGAATTATCTATCACTGTAGGTTTTAACACAATAACTTACTTAACTACAATTATATAGTAGTGAAAATAGTGTCGTATTATTACTATTTTCACGTTCTCCTTCACTTCTTTTATAATAACTCTTTTGTGTTACATAAAAAGTCTCTGTTTTCGTTGTCATTAAAAACGACGAAGTTTAAAAAATTTTGCCCCAAATATACGATCCTTTCTACTAAACGAGGAAATAAAAAATAAGTAAAAATTGGAGTATACTTAATAAGTATGAAAAGTTCAATATGTTCGTAGTAGGTAAAAGAAGTCCAGGAAGAAAACAAAGTAAAAATAAAGTGAAAAAAAAAAAGTATAGAGTTGTAAGAAGGATCAAGAGTACGGAAGGTTTTACACTTTAGAGATCACATAAATTTTATACACGATGATTAATTAAAGGTCATACGAATAAATCGATATATTAACACATTCCTTCTGTCAATCTATAACTTAAAAGTATTTTAAGTAACACAATATTTATACTACAATCAAAATTAAAAGGAGTGTGATTTAGCATTTTTATACAGTATATAACGAAACCCACTCAACTGAAGTAATAAAAACTCACCCCGAGTCAAAGGTAACACGGGTAATAGGGGAAACCGAATGTGGGTACACTAGACATTATTAATAAGTTTAGTCAACGAAGCAGTACAGACTACAAAACACTGGGGAAGCTGACGTTGTACGGTCCGAAGGGACAGGTAGTGGTTGTGGACCTCGAACGAGTTTACATACCGGTAGCTCAACCACTACAGTAGGTTGGTAGAGTAGGTGACAACAGGGGAAGAGGAGGGCGGAAGTTAGAAAGGGTCGTAGTTCCAGAAAAGGTTACTCAGTCAAGAAGTGTAGTCCACCGGTTTCATAACCTCTAAGTCAAAGTCGTAGTCAGGAAGGTTACTAATAAGTCCTTACTAAAGGAAATCCAACCTGATCAAAGTAAAGGAACGTCAGGTTCACTGAGAGTTCTCAGAAGAGGTTGTGGTGTCAAGTTTTAGTAGTTAAGAAGTCACGGGTCGAAAATAATATCAGGTTGAGAGTGAAGGTATGTACTGATGACCTTTTTAGTATCGAAACTGATCTACCTGGAAACAGTCGTTTCATTACAGAGACGAAAAATTATACGACAGATCCAACCAGTATCGAAAAGAAAGTTCCTCGTTCGCAGAAAATTAAAGTGCCGACGTTAGTGGTGGACGTCACTAAAACCTCAGGGGGTTTTATTTCAGAGAGTACCAAAGGTAACGAAGGGGTAGATAAACGGTACTTCACTACCCTGGTCTACGGTACTAGAATCAAAACACTTATAACTCAAAATCCAGTCGAAAAAGTGAGAGGAGAAAGTGAAAGTAGTTCTCCGAGAAATCAAGGAGAAGTGAAAGACGACATTCTTACCACAGTAGACGCATAGACTCCAATAACTATAAAGAGGATCGTTAGAACTAAAGTCGAACACGAAGTAGGTCGGACCGTAAAACGTACTACATGAGACGTGCATTCAATTTGTTCGTCCCATTGTTATATGTCGGAACTACATGAGGAAAGGGTTAAACCTTGTGAAGGTAACAAGGTACAAACCAACATTGACAACGAAGAACTGGACGTACGTCTAAAGAGTCCTCCATCCATTCCACCAGACCATTAGGGTGAATTTCTTAAAAGGTCAAACAACTATAAGTGTGTCAGTTTCCTAAATTACATCAGTTACTTCGTCTTCATCTACAAAAAGACCTTAAGGGATCCAAAAAGATACTTGGTTACCTACAACCGTTAAATTAGAGACCAAAAGACAAAAGAGATTTGAGTCAAACTTGTAGACCTTCAAGAACCAAGTACATGACAACTTCGGATCGAACCTCGTAAAGTTCGTAATGAAAAATCGAACACTTCACCCACGTTAATACACCATCAAACTCGTAAGAAACCGTAACGGAAAGAAACCCTAACCTTACTTTTGACTGGAAAAGGTCAGGCTACCGATGACGATCCAAAAGGTTTAAACGACCGTATAACTCACGTGGTGAAATCGTCGTTGTAGAAAATCTTATACTTTATACAGTCGACCTTAAGGTAGTAGAGGTGATCGAAACAAGTATCATTACGAAGGATTCCGGGTGTTTTGAAACGTGAGGTCTACAGACCGAGATCCACTTGCTAGTGTGGTAGCACCAATAGACCCAGTACTTCTAGAAAAAACATATCAAGAAGACACATAAAAACGGTGGAGAAGGATTATAGAAGACGAAGACAACCAGGTATGGTAAAGACAGGAAATAACCCGGGTATAAACGTACTTTATAAGAGAACCATAGAGACTAAAAGAACTTCTCTAGAGATCAGAAAGGGTAAGATAACAAAAGGAGATAAAGAAACGTAACTAGTGACAGCTTCCGAAAGAATAGAGAGGAACGAAAGAAACCTTGAGACATAAGTCTACCCATATAGAAAGGAAAGGAGGAAACGGAAATCGAAGAGAGGAAAAGAGCCAATAAACATTCCATAGGAGTCCGTTAGTAAAACAGGAAAACGTAAAGAAAAAGAACCCCTACCAGAGCTAATGACGGAGGATATGTTACAGTACTTGGAGGTAGGTATCAAGAAGTCCGTGAGACAGATAGTCTAGGTTAGGGAACTTAGATAAACAGTGAAGGTGACATATTAGTATTCCATAAACTAAGTCTAGCATGGACTTACCAGATTACCAAAAAGGATGAAAGAAGTTAAATTCAGACTTAAAAAGTTATTCTTCAAGTTCTAGACACGACGTCAGTCGAGGACCAAAACGAAAACGACGGATATATCTTGAAGAGGTAGAAGTCAACGTTTCTTATATTTGTTAGACTATAGTTATAACTGACAGACCACTACAGATACATATCTCAGAAGAGCACACAACAACCTTCTCACACAAACGATACTGACCACGTAAGAGAACCGTTTTGAGACAATCGGAAACGAAGTAAAACATGAGTCTCCGCTTTGAACGGACAATAAGGTCCGTAGAGAACTGAAGGATAAAAACTTAAGATCAGGGGATATTACTTTTCTTGTATAAAAAAACCACAATCAAGATCTTCCACAACATCCAGAAGTATTTTACCAAGTTGAAGTCGAAGAAACCATTATTGACAGTGGTTCATCATTTTCTTAGACGGACGGTTACATTCTCCGAGTCTATCCTCTATACCCAAGTTAGGGAACAAGTCCTCTAGGGGTCCTCCTCCTATACCTTTGTCGAGGTTATAAGAACGGACCTTTTGTGGTACTTATCTCCTCGGACCACCCGATGTCAGGTACCCCAACGTTTCTCAACCTGTGTTTTATCACGGACTTGTGTGTGTGTGTTTATGATGATGACAAATATAGGAACATGTGTAAAGAAAAGAAGTTCCGAAGGGAACACCGAGTCGACCATTTCTTAGACGGACGCTACGTCCTCTGGACCCAAACTAGGGACCCAACCCTTTCAGGGGACCTCTTCCCTTTCCGATGGGTAAGATCTTAAAACCGCATCACTTAAGGTACCTGACATATCAGGTCTCCCAACGTTTCTCAACCTGTCCTGACTCACTGAACGTAAAAGTGTGTAAAGAAACTCCTAGATCTTTTTTATCTCGTTCAAAACAAAAAAAAAAAAATCAATACCGAATTTTTGAATAAATTTTTAAAAAGTACCAACAACATCCAAAATCCACTAAGTGTATCTTTAAGAGTTAAAATTTTATTTTCAAAATGAGATAAATATCAAACAATGAATATTTATACTCAAACAATATAAATGATCGAACAAAATAAAAACTCTAAAGTGTATCTGAACTATCGGTGTTATAAATAGAACAAGTCAGACTGAATAAAGAGGTTCGTATTACGGGATGTTCAGGTAGGTTACAACAACGGTATATATTTATGTGTGTGTGTATGTGTGTGTGTGTATATGTGTGTATGTGTGTGTGTGTGTCTATATATATATATATGGTGTACAAGAAATAGGTAAGTAGACAACATCAAACTGAAGTATTATTTTATATTTAACTGGAACAATAAATATAGTTGTTATATCTCACTTTTAATATATCGATAGAGTTAGTTTAACCTTTTTATAAATTGTTTTAAGTTATAGTAAGTATTATTATGATTTCTTTTTTCCTTTCTTCCTTTGAAAAAGTTTAACTACGACTTCTCGACTCCATCATGAATTACTACAAAAAGAGTCACATTCTCTTTTCTATTCCTATAGGTGAGAGTCGTAAAAGTCAATTGTAACGTGACCTAAAGGATTCGTCACGTTATTTGATTTCCCTATTTTTTTGTATCAAACCCTTCTTACTTCCTCGTTTTAACAGAAATAAATTTCTTTTAGTTCATACACCTTTCAGAATGTTTAAGTTAAAAATTTTGACGTGTTCGATTAAACAGTTATAGAGTCTTATATTCTAGTTGTCTATTTTTAGTTATAAAAGTATATAATCTTTATTCGGTAACCTTTTACTTGACCTTTTTACAACTTTTATCATAATTTATTCATCTTTATGAAAATTTTTATACACTTTCTAGATAAGTACCCTTACTCTTCATAACGACTCTATTTAATTCTTTTACATTTTTTACATTTATTCACAATAAACGTGTACAAACTTCCCCATTATAATAGTCCTGCAACCACCACCATCAAATCGGCGATACAGTACAGACTGTGAACATTAGGATACCTGACATCGGAAGGTCCAAGGACACAGGACCCTAAGAGGTCCGTTCTTATGATCTCACCCAACGGTAAAGGAAGAGGTCCCCTAAAAGGGTTAGGTCCCTATCTTGGGTACAGAGAGCGTAATCGTCCGTCTAGTCCCTCGGAAAGTCTTGTAATTAAGAGTAACTTAACTAGACATCTAAGTTTCAGTAGGATTAATTTTAGGGTCGTCAGAAAAGACCTCTTTAACTGTTTGACGAAGATTTTAAATATACTTTTACTTTCCCTACATTTCCGTTAAAATTCTTCTTTGTTGAAATCTCGTGAGTGTAATAGAGTAAAGTAATGTATTTTACACTATTTCATTAGTTCTGTAACACAAAAGACGCATTCATTCATATGTATCTGACCATATTACCTTTTCTTCTCTCCCAGGTCTTTATCTGGATACGTACTTGTTTATAACGTAAAACTGATTCCTGGGTTTCATTAAGTTGTCCTCTTTACTATCACAAAAGTCGTTTACGACGACCTTTGAAGGTTGACATAAAGATGAACCTTTTGTTGTTATTGTTGTTGGAGATCATTAATAGGTTGTGGTGTTTGTTTGGAATCCAATATCTGAATATGGAATTTATTTTTTAATTTTTAATAATCTTCAAAAACCTTTTTTATAAATACTCGAATTCTGTCCAGTCATAAAGAATTAATCTTGTTTTGCTCATACGGAATTTCCTGAATTATTACTACAATCTAAAGTAGTTTTAGATTTTATTGAAGAGAAATTTTTTATTTTTACCTTTTTACTCTTACGTTCGTTCTGTGTCTAACACTCTTTAAAAGTACTACGTATAAAGACGTTTCATGACAAAAGATCTTATATATTACGATAGTGAATTGATATTTTATTCATTGAGTCAACGTTTTTATTTTCTTACTTATAAAACAAAAGTCTTTCTCGGTGAATTTACCGGTTAACTTCGTTACGTTTAATTTTAATATTATTCTACGGTGACGTGTCGATATTCTTACCGACTGTAAATTTTTCTACTGTGGTCCACCACCGTACCTACACCTCCTTCTTTCTTGACCTTAAGAATGAGGACCTTCCTTTCATTTTATCCCATTCGTGACAAGTTTGACTATAAGACGATCTTTAAATTCGTATGGGTATGAGATGTTAGAACGTTAGATGAAGATTGTAAATGGTTCCTTTTAAATGTTGTATATAAGTGTGTTTAAGAACTGGACGAACAAGTATTGTCAAAGTAAGTATTGTCTATTTTTGAATGTAACATAAATATAATCTACCGATAATATAGACATAAAAATTCTGGAAATGTAAACATAGGTCAATATGTTAAAATACGTCAAAACTCGGTTCTGTTAAAAAAATATAACTTTAGAAATTCACTTATTCGAAAAGCCCTCTGAAGAAGTTCATTATTTGTTTTGACAATAAATACCACACTTGGTTCGTTAGGCTTGTCTAACGAAAAATGAAAACTCTTCACGAAAAAGAGTTATGTTATACACAGGCTGAGAAACACTGGGGTGCCTGACATCGGATGGTCCGAGGAGGTAGGTACCCTAAAATGTCCATTATCATGACCTCACCCAACGGTAAAGGAAGAGGTCCCCTAGAAGGACTGGGTCCCTAGCTTGGGTCCAGAGGACGTAACGTCCGTCTGGGAAATGGGAGACTCGGTAGTCCCTTCAGGATATAATTATATGTGAAAATGAATAAAGAAAAATACACTCATGTACGAATAAAAAGTTTATCATCAAGTATCCCGATATGTCCTTATCTCTTTAGTTTATCATTATATAAATAAGAAAAAGTGGCACTCACCTTCTTCTTTTTCTTTACTTATCTAGAAACGTCCTACTTTCGAATGTATTCCGTTCGCTACACAAGGACTACAAAAGTCATTTCTGACTTTCTTGGTCTACAACTCTTATCATGACTTGAAAACCATCTAAAAAGGAAAGTGCCACTTTTATTGTGTTAATATACAACAGTGACTCCGTGTCCAGAATACACATCTTCCCTAGAAGATTTGTTTAACAAGTGATAAAAGTCTATTGTCTCATTGTACTTTGTGTTATTATGGTTGAGTGAACAAAGGTCCTTTGATTAAACATACACACACACCAACACGTTCCGAACGTTGAGTATGGAAGATTGAGGTATACCACGAAAGGATACAAAGAGTCGTAGAATCAAGGGCATCTCTGTGTAACAAATTAAGGAGTTGAAGAAGTATACTCTTATTATATAAAAACTTTAATAGTAACCTTCCAACAAGAATACTCGGTACTTGTTGTTCTTGGTCCTAAGAACCGGAGACCTCCTCTCTTTAAGTTAGGCCCCGGTGCTACTCCGAACTAACAAATCTCGAAAACACATCATTTGAAAATAATTTCATATTTTCTCTATCTCTTTCGAAGACTGTATCTGTAGTCTTCCCCCGTCTTTCTCACGGGGAAATAATCAAACATCGTTCTTCAATATGTGGATAATCGTTCGACAATTAATCTCTTTCCCTTACAGAGTTTTACCCTCGCAACGTGATCCGGGGAGTGGGTGTTTCACGTAAAATTCTTTCGTAACCGTGTTCCACTCAGTAGGGTCCGGTATTTTATTAACTGTACTTAGAACTTCTTTTCGTCCAAAGGTTCGTTTATGTATCAAAGAAATTTTGTCGAATTCTCTTGTAAAGGTACTCATTTTGTATGACAAAACAACTCTGTAATAGTCAGGAGTCAGAATCGACCTTGGCTGAACTTCTTTCCGTCTAAGATTTCATTTATGTGTCAAGTAATTTTATCAAATTCTTTTTGTAAAGGTATTCTTTTTGTGTAACCAATTGAGTTCCAAACTCTTTTCAAGTCAAGTCCGTCTTGGTCTACAAGAGTACTATTGTGTCTCAAAATTTTCTTTGGAGGAAAATTAAAACATATCTTTTCTTTTTTTTGTGCACTGAAACCATCAAATAAAGGAGGACGGAGAATTCTCTCTCCTTTTTTTAGACTGTAAACGTCAGATAAAGGAGGTGAACCCCTGGGGTCAGAAGGACGGACAATGGCGAGTAATAAATATAAGAAGGATTAGGTTTAAAACCTTTTCTCTTATCGTTGGGTGAGGTCATAAGAACGGACCTCTTAGGGTACCCGTCTCCTCGGACCAGCGGAAGTCAGATACCCCAACGTTTCTCGACCTGTACTGACTTATTGATTGTGTGTGTGAAAGACTTGGTTGAAACTCGAGGACTTTTGTCCCCACCGTCACCAAATTGCCGAGTCAACACAGGTTGAGAACGTTGGGGTTCCTGACGTCGGACGGTCCGAGGAGACAAGTACCCTAAAGGGTCCGTTCTTATGACCCCACCCAACGGTAAAGGAAGAGGTCCGTTAGAAGGACTGGGTCCCTAACTTGGATGTAAAGG
The DNA here is from genome assembly GCA_006410555.1 of Capra ibex. Classification (NCBI taxonomy): domain Eukaryota; kingdom Metazoa; phylum Chordata; class Mammalia; order Artiodactyla; family Bovidae; genus Capra; species Capra ibex. Next base: position 20,314,629 of record SJYO01033645.1, on the reverse strand, counting down.
ACGAAACGTCCGTCAAAGAAATGGCTGACTCGGTGGTCCCTTCCGACTTTCGTTAAGATAACAAGATAAATAAAAACATGAAATTATCGATTACCTTAGACGTCTTGGGTTCACATGAATCTTTGATTTTAATTGTTCTTTATTGCAAGTATATCAGATAACATATAAACTCCTAATAATGACTTAGCATATAAAGTAACGAATTTAAGAAATTGAGTAATCGTATGGTACACAAACGTATAGTAAGTGGTACCTTGGGACCTAGGTTTTCTATACACAGGTTACGTGTCTGTGAAACCCAGTATGTAAGCTATCAGGGAATTTAGATGATTTTGAAATACTATTAACAATGTGTGTACTCGTAAGTCCCTTTTTTTGGACGGGAAAAGATTACGTGTAACCATCTCTTTTCTTCACTTCTCTTCTTTTCTCTCTGTCTCTCAACTTATTACGGACACGATAGTAACTTTCAACTCTCCTTTTCTGTCAATGTCTTATAATCATTGAAAAGTCGTAAGTCTCAACTTCAAAGTTGAGGATAATAGAAACCCGAAGGGACCACCGAGTCGATCATTTCATAGACGAACGTTACGTCCTCTTCGTCAAAGTTAGACACCCACCCTTCTAAGGGGATTTCTTCCATTACCGTTGGGTGAGGTTCTCTAAGAACGGACCGCTTAGGGTACCTGTCTCCTCGGACCACCCGATGTCAGGTATCCCAGTGTTTCTCAGTCTGTGCTGACACTCTGACTTTAATGATGATGATGGAATCAGAGGTTATATGAGGAAAGTCACCTTTATTCTTATTCTTGTGTAATGTTTAATGTGTTGAGTCGGGTGGTTTATCTACGTCAACATAGGAGTTCTATTCTTTACATACTATATAATTGTCAACAGACAAGTCCTTGTATTTAGAGAGTGAAATTTTGAACGAATTCCTTAGAATCATAAAACCTGTTTTATCCTATTCTTCACACCCTTTTCCTCTGTTCACCCAGTTCCTCTAAGGAAAAAAGAATAAAAATTAAAAAAATTCCTCTAAGGAAAACTTCACACTCTCTTTCTCCTTAAGATTTACTCTAACTTCGAAATAATTTCCCTCGTGTTTTTGTCAAATGTGTCAAACTCTAATTTTAAGTAGCTATACTTGAAATCAGGTGAGTAACTAAGTTATGAACTAACTTATTAGGTACGTTTATGGTAGGTTAAAATCCTTTCTTCTCTAGGTCAACAGGATCAATGGTAGGAAAGAAGTCATTGGTTACCTAAGGAACGAACTAGAGGACCCAAGCGTGGGGTATCTGTTATCCCAACTCCCGACCTCCCTACTGTACTACCTTCTGTAACTCGTTCTACCCGTACAGTCTACTGTAAAATAAAAGATGGTGTTCGTACTTCTGTTTTTGGTCCTCCTACCACGACTTCTTCTCCTAGTCCCACTTCACCCTCGGTGTACACGAATCCCGGAACCGGTGTCGAGGGACACGGAACTCAGAGTCGTGTCGGGAGTCATACTTCCACATCCTCTCCTTCTACTCCTCCTCCAGTCTAGGGTCGTCTCAGGTAGGTGTTCGTTTAACCATCTCTACTAACTACCATTATAGTGGTGTCCTCTCGGACCTCTGTCTGTATAACCGTGTCTATAAAGAGGGTGTTATTACGTCTGCAGGACTCTCTTACCCCTACCCGTCACAATTTTTCTGTGAAGACCGGTTTTACTTTTACCGACGGAACCGATATTTAACTAGTCACTACTACCTACCCATGGAGTTACCTACCGTCTACCGGTGTATCGCCAGTATCCGGTACTGGTACTTACACGTCCTGAGGTACCGTTTCTTTGATAAGTACTACTTGTAGACTTTCTTCGTCCGTTTCTTCGACTACCCGGACTCCAGTTTGGTTTTCTACCGGTCCTGGAACTCCTACTGTCACTCTGTCTGGTGACACAGGTCGCTTCTCTCGTCCGACTCGTCCATCATGTACCCGAGTACGTCTCTCCGGAGGTCGGTCTATCACTAGTCCTCCCACTACAACCGTGGGTCCCGGTCCTCGTTCTCCTTCGATTCTCCATCCCTATCGGTCTCGACGGTCGACCCCCTGGACTGTTTTGTCAAGTCTTCCTTCAGACTTTTGAGTCACCTCTACGACGGTAAAACCACACAACAGTATAAAACAGTATATCAAGACGTCGAAGGAAAACAACTCGATATTAAAATCCTATTTTAATCAATGATTAAGTTCTATATAACGCTGTCTTCTTTAACGAAATGAATTCCCTGAACACCTGGGACCGTTAAATAGGTTCGGATCACTTAAATGTACACGTAGAAAACACGGGAGGACCCTTATCAGTGTAATGAAATTTGTTATGTCTACTATACTATACTAAAGAAACATTTACAAACTAAACAAGTTTCGAATAAAAATTTCAAAATAACCCCATATCAACAAAGTGTTGTAACACATTGAAAGATGACATGTTGTCTTAATTAGTAGGGATACATTTGTATATACGGGAGGGAAAACTCGGAAGGAAGCCGAGATGGGGAGTTATGGTGAGAAGGTTTAGTAATGTCTCGTGACACGACTCGAGGGACACACTACGACGTCCAAGGGTGATCGATAGATAAAGTGTGTACAATCACACAGAGACAGTCAGGGTTTGATGGTTAAGGAGAGGGGGTGTGGTGAGAAAAAAAAATTAAAAATTAATTAAATAAATAAAAATTAAAATTTTAGAAATTAAGAATGTACACAAGGGTTTGTACTTAGGGGGAGGGAGGAGGGAGGGGTATTGTAGAGAGACCCAGTAGGGGTACGTGGTCGGGGTTCGTACGACATAGGACGCAGTCTGTATCTGACCGCTAAGCTAAGAATGTACTATCATATGTACAATCTTACGGTAAGAGGGTTTAGTAGGGTGGGAGAGGGAGAGGGAGACTCAGGTTTTCAGGCAATATGTGTAGACACAGAAAAAAGGACAGAACGTATGTCCCAGTAGTAACGGTAGAAAGATTTAAGGTATATATACACAATCATATGACATAACCACAAAAAGAAAGACCGAATGAAGTGAGACATATTAGCCGAGGTCAAAGTAGGTAGAGTAGTCTTCACTAAATTTACTTAAGAAAAATTACCGACTCATTATGAGGTAGTACATATACATGGTGTCGAAAGAATAGGTAAGTAGACGACTACCTGTAGATCCAACAAAGGTACAGGATCGATAATATTTGTCNGTCACGACGCTACTTGTAACCCCATGTACACAGAGAAAGTTAAGACCAAAGGAGCCACGGGGTGTGGTGAGAATAAAGTTTCAGACAAGAGATGTAGAACAGAGATAAGGACACGACCTTTACCAAGTAGACATGGTAAAGGGACATAAGGTGCACACAGATACTTAATTATATACTATAAACAAAAAGTGAAAGACTGAATGAAGTGAGAAAAATTTTGGTAAAAGAATAAAAATTTATTAAAAACCGACACGACCAAGAACAACGACGTACTCGAGAAGAGACCAACGTCGTTCGTCCCTGATGAGGTCAACGTCCCGTACCCGAAGAGTAACACCACCGAAGAGAATAGCACGTCGTGCCCGAGATCCCAGTCGAAGCCATCATCACCGTACACCAGAGTCATCGACACCAGGGGGCCGAGATCTCGTGTTCGTCTCATCAACACCGTGTGTCCGAGTCAACAAGGTACCATACATCCTAGAAGGACTTAGTTCCTAGTTCGGGTGTAGAGGACGTAACCGTCCATCCAAGAAATGGTATTCGGTGGTCCCTTTGGGAAAACGATAAAAATTACCTTAACGATTTAAAAATGTCTTCTATATTTCTTCCCCCTTTAATGGATCTTTTGATGAATTATTGTTCATAGATTTAAGCGTAAGTATAAAGAAGAAGTAATAAAGTTTTACTAATGTATATGATACCTAAAGGGATCATCGAGTGTGTCATTTCTTAGACGACGTTACTCCCTCTGGGTCCAAACTAGGGACCCAGACCTTCTAGGGGACCACTTCCCTTACAGATGGGTGAGGTCCTAAGAACGAACCTCTTAAGGTACCTGTTCCTCGGAACACCCGATGTCAGGTCCCTAGAGGTTCTTAGTCTGTGTTGGATCTTTGATTGTAAGTGAAAAAGTGAAAAGTATATCTGACGCTATAGATGTTAAATCGACCTTGTTGTGTACCTTTATTCATCGTCCCATGTTTGATCCCTGAGTCTATTTACTAACATCTGGAAGTTGATGGTATTAGACTACATAAATAAATTTTTTAAATATGTGACTTTTACAATCACTTAAATGTAAAAAGATTTTTCATAAAATTAAACCATGGATGTCAACAAGGATTTTTAACGGAAAACAAGTGAGATAAAGAATCCAGAAGTATAATCAACCTAAGGATGAAGGACCTTCTTTGTTGAAATTTTCCTCTTACTCGTTAAGGTGGGTCAAGACGATCTGACTATGAATTATCATTTGTCCTACTTTGAACTAAGAAGACTAACGTAATCACACTTCCACCACTCTAAGTGGAAATCTAAGAAAGGTAGAGACTAAAGGGAAAAAACTATGTTATTAGGTCTATATGTAAGGGAGAAAGGAGGTCCGATCGAGTTTCAACGGTAACAACAGAGTAGTAAATTTCAAAGAGGAACCGTACCTTTATGATCCCATTGATCACACTATGATCCCAGTGTCTTAACTTAATCTTTGGTAGGGATTAGACTTCGTCCCTTTTGATTTCGGTAAGACCCTGTTGTCTTTTATTCACGATATTCGTTGCTGTCCCAGAATACGTTTGATAGTCCTCTCTCATCCTTTCCCGACTGATTACCCGTACCCTTGATCCAACCCCTTTCTCTTAACACTGATTTCACTACATGGGAGTAAATGTAATATCTATTTACTAAAATTCTAAGAGGAGAGGAACTTAACACTTTCATTTTCAGTGAGACAGTACAGGTTGAGAAACGCTCGGGTACCTTACATATCAGGTGCCTTAAGAGGTCCGGTCTTATGACCTCACTCACCGGTAAGGGAAGAAGTTCCATAGAAAGGTCGGGTCCCTAACTTGGGTCCAGAGGGTGTAACGTCCACCTAAGAAATGGTCGACTCGGTGTTCCCTTCGGGTTCTTATGACCTTACCTATCGGATAGGGAAGAGGTCGTCCAAAAGGATTGGGTCCTTAGCCTGGTCTCTCAGTTTTCTTCAGACATTGAACCTTGTTACACATGTTCAGTCCTAAAAGACCTCTGGAAGTCTCGTAACGTAAATTTAGACAGATATGTCAGAGTATATCTCACAATAGTACACCCAAATCTTTCAAAAATAGTCCTCAAATACTTTAAGGGAGAAAAAAGAGTGGTCCGAGTGATTGTATTATATTGTAATGTATAACAAATCGACAACTTGAGAATGGTGAAAAACCCTTTACACGAGTTTATAAATCCCTAAGTAGAGTAAATTAAGAAGTGGGAAGACACTCTATACAAAATAATAGTAGTGTAATGTTTCCTCCCCTGACTAAAAGTTTTAGTATTGGTAGAAGTGTCATAATCCGATCAGGATAAGGACAGATTAGGATTAGATTACGAAATCTAAGTTTATGAAAGATCTAAGGGAGACCGGAATTATTCCTTAAGATACTATTACATGTCTGGAGTAGTTGTAAAACATTTATATTCGTTTAAAGTGAGCACTATGTTAATTATCAAGACTTTTGTCTTGACTATGTCCCCTTCCTGTAAACCTCACCCCCGTCCCACCGTTCCCTTTCCCACGAAATTAGTTTGACACTTCGATCTTCACTTTTCGCAAAAGTATGATAATCTTTGGATGGAAACAAAGACATCACCAAGTTCATCACAAAAACAAAGGTCAATACTTAAGATCAGAGGTTTACGTCAAGGTTAGGAGGAGTCGACCGAGGAGGGTCTCAGGGACAATCACTCGCCCCGACCAAAGGTCTCCTCCCGCCTCCCCACAGGGAAGGGTCCTGAGGAGAGAAGCGAGAAGGACCAAGAGACAAAGGGGAATTTTTACCAGGACAGGTCAACCTCAAACGGTCCGTACTGGAAGGGTGGTCTTTGTATCTTTTTTAATTTTCTAGAAGGTTAATCAAAAGAGAGCGATAATTGTCTTATGTAATCCTCACTGTGATTGTTAAACCCCTACTTCACATATGTATAGTACAGTATATTATCATTGGTATGAGACTTCTTTCTCCTAGTTCAACTGATAGAATCCTTAAATGGAAAAGTTTACCTGTTTCCAAAGTCGTCATAATACACAGAAAAGACGTCGAATTAACGATCCCAAATCTATATCTACTTTGTTCAGTCTAGGTTTCGACAGTTTATATACGTGTCGACCCAGGACACAGTGATGTCACTCCATCTTTACGTATAGAATAACCGATATAATAAAAGTATAAAAGTCAGAGAGAGGGATTAGCATTCCTGTGAAAACATCGACAGACCGTAGAAGAAAAAGGAAAGGTAACGTTGAGACTGAGGACGAAGGGTGACGAGTACCTGAGGGTAAAGCAAGAATTAATCATAGTATGACACTGAGAACAATAACCAAAGGACTCAAACAGGAGATTCACGGTTTACGGATTCCTAAATTATTTCTAAGATTTTGTTAAAGATATCGGTATAAGAGAAAAAACTTTTTTTTTTTTTCAGTATTGGTGTGTGAGAAGTGAAGATGAGTCAAGTAGAACAGACCATGAAGTTCCGAAACGGACTACCTCAACGAGTGTCCTAGTCTCTCTATGACCTTCATATCCTACAGGAATTCTCCTTGCAGGAATATTTATATTGAAGGTCACAACAACAAATTATCGAGTCAGCACAGGCTGAGAAACACTACGGTACCTGACATTGTACGATCCGAAGGCACAGGAAGTGATAGAGAGTCTCAAACGAGTTTGAGTACAAGTAACTCAGTTACTACGGTAGTTTGGTACAGTAGGAAACAACAGGGGAGGAGGAGGACGGGAGTTAGAAAGGGTCCTAGTCTCAGAAAAGGTTACTTAACCGAGAAACGTAGTCCACCGTCTCATAACCTCGAAGTTAAAGTCGTAGTCAAAAGAGTTACTTATAAGTCCCAACTAAAGGACATCATAACTGACAAAACTAGTGGAATAACAAATTCCCTGAGAGTTCTCAGAAGAGGTCGTTGTGTCAAGTTTTCGTAGTTAAGAAACCGTGAATCCGAAGAAACACCAGGTTGAGAGTATAGACATGTACAACTCAACATTCCTGGAAGATGTACAAGACCCGTGATGTAAGTTAGTTGAGACGGAGAGAGACGGAGAAAGAGAATCTTATGTGAGTAAGTGAATATTCAAACTCCGTTTTTCTTTTTAGATTGTTCGTATACTAACACTGTTACTGACTCGAGGACAATTGAGACGAACATGGTGTGTTACATCTTGAGGTCCGACAAGTCAAGGTTTACAGGGGAGATTTATGGTGGAGGTAAGAAGTCTAAAACAGTAGACTAAGAAAGAGGAAAGAAGGAGACTTTGTCAAAATGTAAATTCAAAATGTTCAGTGTCGGGGTTTAGAGTGATAGAAGTCCTTCATAAAAAATCCATCTCTAAAGTTTCACGAGGGAATTTCTTAATGCTTTAGGTACGTACCTTTGTCTTTTTAACAACTTTATCGGAATTCCCCCATGTCGATTGACCTTGTTGACCGCTAAGTCTGTACTCACAGGTACCCCTTGGACTCCTTTCTACGTACCAAATAAAAAAAAGGAGTTATCTAAACCTTACTAATAAAGATCTTCATCCTACTTTAAAGATTCTTTCTTCGTTCTACTTAAACAGAGAAAAAAGGTGAGAGACTGGAAATAAAAGAGACCTTATAAACAAGGATACGTAAGAAGTTACGTATACAGTAAGTTCTTTGTAACTTTTTGGGTGATTCGGAATTTATATTTCTTCGTAATTAAAGATGAGAACAAGAGAAAGTCTGAAACGGTAATCTTTAACGGTCATTCTCGTGATCCCGACTCTTGGACCTCGATTACCAATGACCAGGGTCGGTCCCCATCCTTCTTCGTCCCTTTCATCTTACAGGTTCAGATTTCACCTATACTTCGGTGGGTTTGACAAAGGGTTCGTCGTCCTCTCCGGTGTCTATTGTGATACCCTCGGGTCAAAGTACTTCACAATTCCAACAATCGTAAGTACATTGAGGTGTCCTGAGTCTGTTTGGACATTCTATACAGAGACTTTACATCAATGTCTGTAACAGTTGTTATAGGTCACCGTTTATGGAGAAACTAGAAACCTGTAGTAAAAGAACAAAACCGTCGACATCAAAATCTACAATATATCTAACTTGACTGTAGACTTCCCGATGAAAGACTATGGGGGGATTGAGGGTTAACACTAGAGACAAGAGTGGAAGACTTCAATATATCTTATTTAAATTGAGGATGGGGTACTAAGGTCAAGAAAACGTACTTATGAAACACGGGTCACAGGTATGAGGGTTAAAAGTGTTCACCCCAGGTCTACTACATGTAAGTTCGAGGGGTGGTGGACAATTACAGGGTACCTGTTTGAAATGGAGGAGACGTAGAGATAGTTGTGGTTCCCTTTTTTTTTAGTATCTTCTCTTCCCGCTTTCTCTCTTGTTCCAGGGTCTCGTCTTGAAAGTGGACGTGGATGAGAGGACTGTGTCCTTCGTCACAGATGATGGACAAAAGTCCAATGAAGTCGTCATGGTGGGGTCCTTACCTTTCCTCGTGTCTGGAGGTCACTTCTCTATCCAGAAATGATAGAAGACCAATTACGACCATATAGAAAGAAATGCGTCTGAGTGACTTCTACATTCGTACCCCAGCCTGAGGTAACTATAACCTCGGAACATATGAAGGGTTTATGGACCCCATCCATATGGAGAACCCGGGAGTCTCTAAGACGGGAGACCCCTGAGGAGGTATCGACGAGAGAAACCCACAACTCCAGTAAGACTCTGTCCTTTCAGCCCTCTACCATCTTCTTTAATAAACGAAAGAGACAACTTCTTTTCTGGAGACCCTTAGATCGGGGTGTAACCGTACACGAGACAACCGTCAATCAGACAGAGGACGTATACCCAGAATGCATGTAGGAATGGACAAATATACACAAACGTATAAGTGTAAACTGTATAAGGTAAACTAGGATATTTGAGTGAGTCTTCAAGAGGACCCTTAGGATGTGTCCGAATTATCTATCCCTTTAGGTTTTAATACGAAGATTTACCTATCCACAATGGAATACCACTACAAATAGTACAATAAATATGTTAACGTTCTGTTTAAACTTCTTGTATAATGACTCTTTTATGGCACACAAAAAGTCTCCCAATTATACTGTCATTGTAAAGGAAGAGTCAAGACATTATTAGATTTGTCCTTCCTTAAACTTTTTCTTATCTAAGTACATATACATAGTGACTTGGTGAAACGACATGTGTACTTTGATTGTCTTGTAACGGTTAGTTGATACGAGGTTATATTTTAAATTTTTTCGACGTCGAGACACACTTAACTGAAGTAATAAAAAGTGACACCAAGTTAAAGGTAACATGAGTAATAGGAAAAACTACATTTATTTGTTGTGAGTGTACTGTACGTTAATTAAACGGTTTATAGGACGATGATAGCTGTAGGACCTGTGGTGAGAAATACCTGGATCTTTCTTACATATCCATCCTTACAAAAAGTGAATACTGTATATCTGTAAATAAAAATTTAAAAACAAGAAAGGTTCATATCAACCAAATATTAAGATACATTCAAAGTCAATATGTTAATTACTAAGTGTTTAAAATCTTCAATATCAGGTGAATGTTATTTTATAACCGATATAATGGACACGATATTTTATACAGGAATATCGAATAAATAAAACATGTGTCTTCAAACATAGAGAATTAAACGAGGGTATAAAGGGGAGGAGGAGGAAAGGGAGAGGAGTGACCATTGGTGATCAAACAAGAGATACAACCAACCAGACAAAGGAAAAGCAATATCAGTCGTCAAGGAAAATAAAGAATCAAAAGTATATATTTACTATAATAGGTCACAAAAAGAAGAAAGAGACTGAATAAAGTGGTTCGTATTATGGGAGATTCAGGTACATACAACAACGTTTACTATTTTAAAGTAAGAAAAAATTATCACTCATTATATGTAACTTTCACTTTCACTTCAACGAGTCAACACAGACTGAGAAACGCTGGGGTACCTGACATCGGATGGTCCGAGGAGACAGGTACTCTAAAAGGTCCGTTATCGTGTACTCTTTATCATGTAATGTAGTACTCTTTGCGACCCGACCTTCTTCGTGTTCGACCTCAGTTCTAACGGTCCTCTTTATAGTTATTGGAGTCTATACGTCTACTGTGGTGGGAATACCGTCTTTCACTTCTCCTTGATTTTTCGGAGATCTACTTTCACTTTCTCCTCTCACTTTTTCAACCGAATTTCGAGTTGTAAGTCTTTTGGTCTACCATAGACCAGGGTAGTGAAGTACCCTTTATCTACCCCTTTGTCACATTTGTCACAGTCTGAAATAAAAAACCCGAGGTTTTAGTGACGTCTATCTCTGACGTCGGTACTTTAATTTTCTGCGAATGAGGAACCTTCTTTTCAATACTGGTTGGATCTATCGTATAACTTTTCGTCTCTGTAATGAAACGGCTGATTCCAGGCAGATCAGTTCTGATACCAAAAAGGTCACCAGTACATACCTACACTCTCAACCTGACACTTCTTCCGTCTCGTGGTTTCTTAACTACGAAAACTTGACACCACAACCTCTTCTGAGGTCTCTCCGGGAACCTGACGTTCCTCTAGGTTGGTCAGGTAAGACTTCCTCTAGTCGGGACCCTAAAGAAACCTTCCTTACTACGATTTCGACTTTGAGGTCATGAAACCGGTGGAAAACGCTTCTCAACCGAGTAACCTTTTCTGAGACTACGACCCTCCCTAACCCCCGTCCTCCTCTTCCCCTGCTGTCTCCTACTCTACCGACCTACCGTAGTGCCTGAGCTACCTACACTCGGACTCACTTGAGATCCTCAACCACTACCTGTCCCTCCGGACCGCACGACGTCAGACATCCCAGTGTTTCTCACCCTGTGCTGACTCACTGACTTGACTTGACTTATAATGTAAACATATATGTAGAAATAAATTAATTCCATAGTTACTACATGTCACGTAAAGGGTATCCACATGTTATATCACTGAGACTGATATAAAATACACAACATGTCATGTAGGAACATCGAATAAACAAAAGATATATCATCTAACATGAAAAATTAGGGGATGAGGATAGAACAAGGAGGGGTGACCGTTGGTCATCAATCAAGAGATATAGTCGCTCAGACAAAGAAACACTATAAGTTATCAAACGACATGAAAAATGTAAGGTATATCTTCACTATAGTATGTGGTAAAAAGAAAGAGACTGAATAGAGTGATTTGTATTATAGGAGGTTTACGTGAGTACAACGAAGTCTAATGTGTAAAAGTAAGAAAAAAAGTATCGACTCATCATATGGTTCCATGTATATCTATATCTATCACTATATCACTTCCCGTCCCTCCGGACCACACGACGTCAGGTACCCCAGTGTTTCTCAGTCTGTACTGAATCACTCACTTGTTGATATATATATATATACACACACACACACACACATCTATCTATCTATCTATATCCCGAAGGAACCATCGAGTCGACCATTTCATAGACGTTACGTCCTCTGGTGACAAACTAAGGACCCAACCCTTCCAGGGGGTCTCTTCCGTATCCGATGGGTGAGCTGTGAGGTCACAAGAACCCGTTGTCGATATATATATAAATAGTGTGTGTGTGTGTGTGTGTGTGTGCACATATAGAAAGGTCCAGCGAGATCGTCATTTCTAAGACGGACGTTACGTCCTCGACGTTTTCTGGAACCGAACTAGGGACCCAGTCCTTCTAGGGCACCTCCTCCTGTACCGTCACATGAGGTCATAAGACCTCTTAGGGTACCTGTTTCCACCCGATGACAGGTACCCCAACATTTTTCAACCTGTACTGATTTCACTGAATCGTGTCGTGTCGAGTGTGTGTGTGTGTGTGTGTGTGTGTGTGTGTGTGTGTAAAAGAAATACGTAAATAGACGACTTCCTGTGAACTCACAGGTAGTAGAAGAAATAAGTAAAAGACAACTACCTGGGAACCTAACAAAGGTATAGAATCGATAACACTTATTACGACGACATTCACAACCCCACGTACATAGAAGAACTTAATCACAAAAGGAAAAAAAAAAGAAGGGGTCTGTATATGGACCCCCACCTTAACGACCTAGTATATCATCAAGACAAAAAAATCACAAAGTCTGTGGAGGTATGACAAAGGGTGACACTGGAGTGTGTAAATGTAAGGGAGGCTGTCCCATGTACCTAAGGAAAAGAGGTGTAGAAACGGTTGTTAACATTAAACACAAGAAAAACCACTATCAGTAAAAGCCTCCACATTTCACAATAAAGTAGTGACACCAAATACTAAACGTAAAGGGGACACTATCGGCATACTTCGCATAAAAGTACGAGAACAACTGATAAACGTAACTGGTAAACGTAAAGGAGAAACCTTTTAACAGATGAGTCAAGAAGACAGGTAAAAATAAAAAATTATATTTGAATAAATAAAATTAACCTCCAATTAATGAAATGTTATAACATAACCAAAACGGTATGTAGTTGTAATTAGACGGTGTCCATATGTGCACAAGGGGAAGGACTTGGGGGGAGGGTGGAGGGAGGGACATAGTAGGGAAACCCAGTAGAGACACGTGGTCGGAGTGCGTAGGTCATAGTACGTAACTTGGACCTGACCGTTAAGCAAAGTATATACTATAATATGTACAAAGTTACGGTAAGAGGGTTTAGTAGGGTGGGAGAGGGAGAGGGTCTCAGGTTTTCTGACAAGATAAGTAGACACAGAGAAAACGACAGAACGTATGTCCCAATAGTAATGGTAGAAAGATTTAAGGTATATATACGCAATCATATAACGTAACCATAAAAAGAAAGACCGAATGAAGTGAGATATATTTGCCGAAGTCAAAATAGGTGGAGTAATCTTGACTAAGTTTATATAAGAAAAATTACCGACTCATTATGAGGTAACACATATAATTTTAATTCAAAAAAAACTACAACTCAACATACTCAACAAATGTATATAATCTATAATTAATGAAAAAATAGTATAGTAAAGTTTATAAAAGAGGGTAAGTCCCTCAACAGAAAATTAAAGTAACTACTAGAGAAAACGACACGTTTTCGTATAAACAAATAGAAACGAAAATGAAGAAAATGAAATCCTCTGTTTAGACTTTTTGATAACAACACTAAATACACTCTCACAAGACTGATACAAAAGGGGACCCTCAAGATATCATGGGTCAGAATGTAAATCTTTGAAACATAAAGATTCCATGTGTAAATCACGACACATATCACACTACATATAGAGAGGTTCATACTGAAATTACCGTAAAGTTTCTGAAACTATACAACATAAAATTAAAAAAACCAATTTTTAGTAGAGAAAAAAGGTGAAACTAAAGACGAAGAGTACTTAATTCTCACATAACAAATCAAAAGTATATAAAACAAAAAAAAAGTCTATAACAAAACAATAACCATAATTAAATCAAAGTAACACTAGTCTCTTGTGTGTAACATGTCGGACTTAAGAAAATTAACATAGCCTGAGTAAAATACCGGATCTTATTCCATTGACAGTATTTACAAGTCACATGTGAACTTTACTACACATAAGATAACAACAAAAACCGAAACTATGATATAAAAGACCCATAATTATATTGGTAAGTTAAAAAGAAAACTAATCCCAACTATATCTTATATAAAGGTAAATAAATGAAAATCGGTTAAAAACAAATGTAAACTTCACATAAAGTACATTCGTCGTAAATTAACCCACAAGGAAAAACATTAGGTTAGACTATTTGAGACTTAAAATTAACCCACAAACTAGATGAATAAATACTAATTACACTGATACCGATACCAACCCGAAAAAACAAACCAACCCGAATTTAGATAGTAAAACTTAAACACGAGACGAGGAAGAAGGGCTAACTTATAAGTTTCTTACAAATAAGATAGAAAAAAACACAGGTTCACTCAATTTTGTTAAAGTAAAACCTCCAATCAAATCTCTAATAGGATGGGTAAAGATTGATTACCGTCATATGGAAGTCCACTATCATATAGTAAAATTTATATTGTCTTCTGGGAATGTTATTATATGAAAGTAAAGAGGGAAAGATTAAACGTGGTGAACATATATAAAATGTTTTGAGGTAACAATAACAAAAATAAATTTTAGTGTTTATAAATTTCTATGTAAATATATTATTTTTTAGATTAGATAAATGTGTACATCATTGTTTAAAACTACGAGAAACAAGTAAACACATCTAAGTACAAATGTAAACTGTATTAAAAGAAGACTGATTTCTTTGAAAAATTTTTTTAATAAATAAAATTAACCTCCGATTAAAGTGTTAAACATACCTTTATGTTTTTATGGAGTTTATCGGTTTCGTTAGAACTCTTTCTTCTTACCTTGACCTCTTTAGTTGGACGGACTGAAGTCCGAGATGATGTTTCGGTGTCAGTAGTTCTGTCATACCATGACCGTGTTTCTGTCTTTATATCTAATTATCTTGTTTTATCTTTCGGGTGTCTATTTAGGTGCGTGGACACCTGTGGAATAGAAACTGTTTCCTCCGTTCTTATATGTTACCTAATTCCTGTTAGAGAAATTTTTCACCACGACCCTTTTGACCAGTTGGTGAACATTTTCTTACTTTGATCTCGTTAAAAATTGTGGTATGTGTTTTCATTTGAATTTTACCTAATTTCTAGATTTATATTCTGGTCTTTGACATTTTGAGGATCTCCTCTTGTATCCGTTTTACGAGAGGTTGTATTTAGTGTCGTCCTAGGAGATGCTGGGTGGAGGGTCTTATAACCTTTATTTTCGTTTTTATTTGTTTACCCTGGATTAATTTGAATTTTCGAGGACGTTTTGTTTCCTTTGACATTCGTTCCACTTTTCTGTCGGAAGTCTTACCCTCTTTTATTATCCTTTACTTCGTTAACTGTTTCCTGATTAGAGTTTTTATATGTTCGTTGAGGACGTCGAGTTAAGGTCTTTTTATTTGCTGGGTTATTTTTTTACCCGGTTTCTTGATTTGTCTGTAAGGAGGTTTCTTCTGTATGTCTACCGACTGTTTGTGTACTTTTCTACAAGTTGTAGTGAGTAATAGTCTCTTTACGTTTAGTTTTGGTGTTACTCCATGGTAAAGTACGGTCCGTCTTACCGACACTAAGTTTTCAGATGTTCGTTATTTACGACCTCTCCCACACCTCTTTTCCCTTGGGAGAATGTGACAACCACCCTTACGTTTGATCATGTCGGTGATACCTCTTGTCACACCTCTAAGGAATTTTTTGACAATTGTCTTGACGGAATACTGGGTCGTTAGGGTGACGACCCGTATGTGTGGTTCCTTTGGTCTTGACTTTCTCTGTGCACATGGGGTTTACAAGTAGCGTCGTGACAAATATTATCGGTCCTGTACCTTCGTTGGATCTACAGGTAGTCGTCTGCTTACCTATTCTTTCGACACCATGTATATGTGTTACCTCATAATGAGTCGGTAATTTTTCTTATATAAACTTAGTCAAGATTACTCCACCTACTTTGACCTGGACTAATATGTCTCACTTCATTCAGTCTTTCTTTTTGTGGTTATACCATATGATTGTGTATATATACCTTAAATCTTACTACCATTGCTATTGGGACATACGCTCTGTCGTTTTCTCTGTGTCTACATATTTTGTCAGAAAACCTGAGACCCTCTCCCTCTCCCACCCTACTAAACCCTCTTACCGTAACTTTATACATATTATAGTATATACTTTACTTAGCGATCAGGTCCAAACTACGTACTATGTCCTACGAACCCCGATCACGTGTCTCTACTGGGTCTCCCTACCGCATCCCTCCCTCCACCCTCCCCCCAAGTCCTACCCCTTGTGCACATATGGACACCACCTAAGTACAAATACATACCGTTTTCGTTATGTTATAACATTTCATTTTTTTTTTTTTTTATGTTATCGGTGACGCCGGTCTAGTCTCACTGAATTCCACTTAGTTCTTGTTTGTAATTCCCAATCTATTGTGGTCTGAACCATGTTAAACAAAAAAAAAAGAATCACCTATGATAAAATTTATAACACCAGTTCCTTTGACTTACCTGGACTCCCTTTCTGGATACACCTGTCTCGTTGTTTTACATTCTTCAGGGTTTCCGTCCTACGTCAAATACAAAAACTCTTTCACGGACCCTCCGTTAAATCTACCACACCTAATTTTCTCCTGTAGTGCCTCCATTTACTTAAGGTGGATCTCTTTATTTACAGAAAGAGAAGACCCGATGGTTTCACGGAATAAGTACACAAAGTTATTTTGAGAACACTGTAACGTCATGTTAATTAAAATGTATAAAAACAGAAAGAGTCATCCAGTACAAGAAAGTTTATTGTCCGGCTCTAAATAAATCAATCAAAAGATAAAAGATTATGATGTAACTTATATTTTATTAAACATGTTTATAAAAACTTACGGATTTCTTTTTACAATTTTACATTGTCGATAAAATTTGTGAAAATTCGTCAACGAAAAATTAAAATATAAATGAGAAGGTTTCAGTTTCGTGTCAGAAATTCTCGATAAAACGAAACCGGTGTGTAAAAATTCACTCGTATCTAAAAAAAGTAGAGGTGATCAAGATGAACCCTCTATTAATCTTCGTCTGTTAATCCAGTTTAATCTCCAATTTAAGTACTGGGGTCCAGAACGATCGTACTACTCTCTAATATGTAGAAATAGGAAACAGAGACGGTCCTATGATACCTTACTATTCTTGATCCTACACTGACTCATTCTCCTTTGAAGTGTCAAATATAGTAATCCGTCCTTGTCCTTCTTCTAATCTTGAAATAAAGATGTAAGGTCAGGAACGAAAAGTTAACACTAAAAGTCATAAGAAGTACCTCTCGTCGTTCTTGTATCAATGAAAGACGACAGCAATGGGAAGGAGTTATTAAAGGTTTAGGGGACGAATTAAAGGACTCAAGATTGTGGTATCTGTTACCCCAACTCTCGACGTCCTTACTGTACCACCTCCTGTAATTCATTCTGTCCTTGCAGTCCACTTTGGAAAAGGAACCGGTTTACCCATTTTTGGTTTTGGTCGTCCTACCACGACTTCTTCTCCTATTCCTATTTCACTCTCGGTGTCCACGAGTCTCGAAATCGCCGACGGGGAAAACATAACTCAGATTCCTGTCGAGCCTCCTACTTCTATATCCTCTCCTTGTACTCCTACTCCAGTCTCGGGTTGTCTCAGGTCCGATTTTAATTGACCATCTAAAACAATTCGTACTATAATGGTGTTCTCTCGAACCTGTGCCTCTCCAACCGTGTCTATGTCAAGAGTTAATATAAAGAAGGTGTTATTACCTCGGCGCGTCTCTCCTACCCTTATCCACGTCATTCTTTACACAAAGCCCGGTTCTACTTCTGTTCTCGAGAACGGTGTTTAACCAGACACTACTACCTACCCATCACGTCTCCGAACGTCTACCGGTGTATCGCTAGTATCCGGTACTGATTCTTCCACGTACTAAGGTACCCGTCCTTCAATAAGTACTACTTGTAAACCTCCTTCGTCCGTCTTTTCGACTACCCGGACTCTAGTTTGGTCTTCTACCGGTCCTGGAACCCCTACTGTCACTCCGTCTCTCGGTACAGGTCGTCCCTCTCGTCCGACTCGTCCATCATGTACCCGAGTACGTCTCTCCGGAGGTCGGCCTACCACTAGTCCTCCCACCGCAACCGGGGGTACCGGTCCTCCTTCTCCTCCGATTCCCCGTCCCTGTCGGTCTCGACGGTCGACCCCCTGGACTGTTTTGTCAAATCCTCCTTGAGTCTCTGAAGTCATCTCTCCCTCGACAATGATATTCCGTCGTAACCGTCACTGAAGTCCCTCCTTCTACGGAAATCCGTCGACTTCTTCTCTCTTCCACAATTAAGATGGTGTCTGAGAGTGCTCACACCTAAATCGAATATTCTAGGACCTTCTATACCTGTGTTCGGTGGAGACGGTGAGAGTAAGGAACACAGATCTTGTAAAAACTGTGTGTCTTCACCGATTGTGTAAAAGTAACTTATATATTTACTTACGAAGGTACACATATTTACGTAAGATTTCACATCTACCGTAGGTGTTAGTTCAAAAATTCCCTCGTTTTTAACTCTCATACGTCTCCATACTATCTGACACATGTATCTCGTTGAGGGACTACTTTTAATTATCTTTGTAAAAATTATAATACAGATTCAGTTTAGTTACGGGTAGTAGGTATGGGTGTGGGTATAGGAATGAATATGGATATGGGTATTTATGAACACAAATATACACAGAAGTTTACGGAACTTACCTAGGAACTTGTCTGTCTTTTCTTTCTAAATAGTCTAATTCCTGGCTCACTTTAAGTCTGTAACTTTACTTTATAGTTACAACCGAAAGTTGGACTCCTGTGACCACCGTAAAGTACTTGTAGTCGTGGTCAAAAGAATGAATTACCTCGAGTCCCTGTCTTCTATTTTAGGTCCAAGTTCGTCCCACCCTTAGATAATGCACTAGAGGGTATACCATCCTGAAATGTTGTGATGTAGGACTTACCACAACATGCGATCCTTATTTAGGGGTGGAGTAGACGTGACCCTTGAAGATTCCTTTATTTGATGGAGTTTAGAGTAACGAACCCTTTTTAGAAGGGACATTTAAGACTACATGTTCGACCAGGATACACTGAAACATACGACTCAAGTGTGGTCGAGAAACCGAGTTTTCTATAAATTTCAATAAGACCTAATACCCGTCACCATAGTCTTTTGTTGTCCTAGTTTAGTTTTATGAAAAACTCCTTGTTTAAAAAAGGAGTTTCTTAAAGTTATATCTGAAGACTTCTTTAACGTCATTTTTTAATAACTTTTCTTTTTTCTAATCCTCATTTTGGGATCTTTTGTTATCCAGTATCTTAAGTTGGATGTTTTAGAACTCTATAAACTATAATTATAACTTGGTAAAAAAGGTTACCGAAAATTTTTTTCTTTACTCTCTATCAGAACTTTTATATTCGTTTCTATTACAAATTTTATTCTTAGTCAATATAGAGGATCTTTATTTTTATATTATTAATTTTATTTATTAAATTCTCTATTCGAATTATCGTATATTCGGTGTTAAACTTTGTATTAATCACTTGATCTTCTACCCCGAAGGGAACATCGAGTCAGTCATTTCCTAGGCGGACGTTACGTCCTTAGACGGACGTTATGTCCTCTGGATCCAAGTTAAGGACCCAGACCTTCTGGGGGACCTCTTCCTTTACCGTCGGGTGAGGTCCTAAGAATGGATCTTTTAGGGTACCTGTCTCCTTGGACCACCCGATGTCAGGTACCCCAACCTTTTACGACTTCTTTCACATTCTCCTTAACTCCTATCTCATTCTTCCAGATTGTTTATTTTAGGTTCAAGGTCTAACTTCTTTTCTCTTTTTCCCTATCTCCGAAACTCGGAAAGTCTTTACTACTTTATATAGTTATTCGTCTTGGTTCTCCAGGTGATTTAGTTTACCCTAAATTTTTTATGTGGATCTATATAGTTCTACGTTTATTTACATCTGTGGATCTATTGTACCAGATTGAAGGTTGTGGTCTCTACTTTTCTACTAGTATTACCACTCACACTGATAAAATTGTTCTTCTTAGGTACTCACAGTATGGCGATCCTGACCTTCAGGTAGAAGGCTCAACGTGTAATTGAGCTTCGAAGAATCGGAGATAAAACTTCTCATAGAGAAGAGATGTCACGGGAGTACGGAGAGGAGGAATTGAGAGACACAAGTATAGTAAGTAGGGACAAAAGGGGGATAACAATCCAATGTAACGTATCCAATTATTCTGAAGTAACAAGTAAAACAACAAAGTTGTTCGGACATCTGTCGAAGGAACCTCGTCGTTGACACTAGAGAATCCGGTAATGTGGTCCCTGGGAAGAATTACTAAACAGGACATTCTAATAACGAGAACCAGACGTCTCGGTGTGGACACGTCTCTGAATAGTTATAGTAAAACCCCATGATTTAATTTCATATATCTTCCATATCCTTAAAAGTAATTATAATTTTTTCATAACTCAGACAACAGTGTAAAAAAGTTTCCCTGGACTCACTTCGTTCCTTCTCCCTATTCCTCATTATTTATTATTAATACTCTCACTCTTCTCGTGACTCACCTTTACCATGGGATTCGAACGAAGGGGACCCCTAGATACACCCAGACCTCTTTCGACACGTACCACTTCACTGAGATCAGGTTTACTAACCTTCTCTCTCTCTCATCTTCACCCCCTCTTGTCTTTGTATACACGGGTTTTTATATCTACCACCTCTCTTCTACGTTTTTCTCTTAAGACTTTAATGTTGTTTTATCTAACCTAACTCTTCTTTCTTCTGTTTCCCTCAGTCTCTTTACTTCCTCTCTGTCTTTCGCCTAGTCCATAAAATACTTTACTCTTTCCGTCATTTTCCGTTTGATCACTTCTAAGGATTCATTACTATCAGTTCCCTCACACTATCCTTTACGAAAAAGGGAAAGTTTAGACGTAAGAGGGAGTACAAGAGTCTTCTTAAGTTGGTTCCTAACAGTTCGAGAGCGGTTGTACTATGAGACCACGTTTAAGTACTTGAGGGTGTTCCTGGTTTGGAGAGGGGTCGTGTGTGTCTGAGACCCGAGTCGAAGCCGTACTAGTAGAAGTAGACCGAGGCACGGTGAAGAGAAAGAGTACAGGGAAGTTCCGGACAGGAGTTTACGGAAAGGATTTTGGATGTCCAGAAGGTTGACGTTTGGGTCGAAATAATGGTCACGTCAGGGACGAGATCACTAGAGACGGTCCCTCCCTCTGAAACAGAGACAGACTGAGAAGATGTGAGACCGAAAGCCTTTCCTCTCAAACATGAACTCAAAAATGAAGGGGTCCCTTTCTGACGGAACGACCGGGAAATCTCTTAGTTCTCGGGTCGTAGAAGAATAGGGTAACCCTCTTTCTAAATGAGAGTCAAGAAGTTCTAGACAAAAGGGATTCGTCTCAGTTATTACGGGGGTTTCGTATCGTTCTCAGAGTCTCAATTAAAATGCCCTGGTCAATTTACCTATTTTACCCTATGAATCCTTTATTTCCGTACTAATTAAAATTTGTGTCTTGAGATCCCGATCTTCCCAGTTCCGTTTATCGAAACTATAGTTACTCATAGTTCAAGACTAAAAAGTCTTTACATAACTATTTTTATATAAAAAGTAGTTTTTTCAGAAAAAGAAAAAGTCTTTACATATAAGGTTAGTATGTTCTCTTCTGAGTGTGTACCTGTATTGGTCTACCAGTCATGGTTCAGTCTAACTAATATAATAAACGTCGGTTTCTACCTCTATATAAGACAGATATCTCAGTCGTTTTTGTTCTACCCCTCGACAGACATCACGTCTAGTACTTGAGGAATAACTTTTTAAGTCTGAATATAACTTCTTTCATCCCTTTTTGTTTCTTGTAAGTTCACACTGGATTTAGTTTAGGGAATACTAATACGTCATCTTCACTGTTTATCTAAGTTCCCTAATCTAGACTATCTGTCTCACGGACTTCTTGATACCCACTTCCAAGCACTGTAACATGTCCTCAGTCACTAGTTCTGGTAGAGGTTCTTTTTCTTTACGTTTTTCCGTTTTACCAACAGACTTCTCTGGAGTGTTTATGGACTCTTTTCTTCTCTTCACTTTCCGTTTCCTCTTTTCCTTTCTATATGGGTAAACTTACGTCTCAAGGTTTCTTATCGTTCCTCTCTTTTCTTTCGGAAGGAGTCACTAGTTACTTTTCTTTAACCTTTTGCTATCTTACCCTTTCTGATCTCTAGAGAAGTTCTTTCAATCTCTATGGTTCCCTTGTAAGGTACGTTTCTACCCGTGTTAATT
This sequence comes from Capra ibex, assembly GCA_006410555.1. Taxonomy (NCBI): domain Eukaryota; kingdom Metazoa; phylum Chordata; class Mammalia; order Artiodactyla; family Bovidae; genus Capra; species Capra ibex. The sequence continues at coordinate 20,292,392 of SJYO01033645.1, read as the reverse complement.
CCTGTCTTTAACATACCTGGATTGTCTTCATCTTCTATAATTCTTCTCCACCGTTCTTATGTGCCTTTTTGATATGTTTTTTCTAGAAGTGCTGTGTCTATTGGTACTACCACACTAGTGAGTGGATCCCGGTCTGTAGGACCTTACACTTCAGTTCACCCGGAATCCTTCGTAGTGATGTTTGTTTCGATCACCTCCGTTATCTTAAGGTTAAATACATAAAGTTTAGGATTTTCTACTACGACACTTTCACGACGTGAGTTATACGGTCGTTTAATCCTTTTGAGTCGTCACCGGTGTCCTGACCTTTTCCAGTCAAAAGTAAGGTTAGGGTTTCTTCCCGTTAAGGTTTCTTACAAGTTTGATGGTGTGTTAACATGAGTAGAGTGTACGATCGTTTCATTACAGAGTTAAGAGGTTCAGTCCGAAGTTGTCATTCACTTAACATTGAAGGTCTACAAATTCAACCGAAATCTTTTTTGTCTCCTTGGTCTCTAGTTCAACGGTTGTGAACAACCTAGTAGTTTTTACGTTCTCTTAAGGTCTTTTTGTACATGAAGACGAAATAACTGATACGGTTTCGGAAACTGACACACCTAGTGTTGTTTAACACCTTTTAAGAATTTCTCTACTCTTAAGGTCTGGTGGAATGAATGGAGGACCCTTTAGACATACGTCCACTCCTTCGTTGTCAATCTTGGTTTTTACTTTTTACTTGACCAAGGCTTAGTCCTTTCCTCATGCAGTTCCGACATATAACAGTGAGACGAATAAATTGAATATACGTCTTATGTAGTACGCTTTACGGTCCGACCTACTTCGTGTTCAACCTTATTTCTAACGGTTCTCTTTATAGTTATTGGAGTATATACATCTACCGTGATGGGAATACCGGCTTTCGCTCCTTCTTGATTTCTCGGAGAACTACTTTTACTTTCTCCTCTCACTCTTCAACCGAATTTCGAGTTGTAAGTCTTTTGATTCTAGTACCGTAGGCCGGGGTAGTGAATTACCGTTTATCTACCCCTTTGACACCTTTGTCACCGGCTAAAATAAAACCCCCCGAGGTTTTAGTGACGTCTACCACTAATGTCGGTACTTTAATTTTCTACGAACGAGGAACCTTCTTTTTGATACTGGTTGGATCTATCGTATAATTTTTCTTCTCTGTAATGAAACGACTGTTTCCAGGTAGATCAGTTTCGATAGTAAAAAGGTCATCAGTACATACCTACACTCTCAACCTGATATTTCTTTCGACTCGTGGCTTCTTAACTACGAAAACTTGACACCACAACCTCTTCTGAGAACTCTCAGGGAACCTGACGTTCTTCTAGGTTGGTCAGTTAGGATTTCCTTTAGTCAGGACTTATAAGCAACCTTCCTGACTACGACTTCGACTGTGAGGTTATGAAGTCGGTGGACTACACTTCTTGACTGAGTAAACTTTTCTAGGACTACGACCCGTTCTAACTTCCGTTCTTCTCTTCCCCTACTGTCTCCTACTCTACCAACCTACCGTAGTGGTTGAGATACCTGTACTCAAACTCGTTCAAGGTCCTCAACCACTTCCTGTCGTTTCGGAACTTACGACGGCAGGTACCCCAGCTTTTCTCAGTCTGTGTTGAATCGTTGACTTGACTCAAAGCTATTTTTATATGGAACACGAATTTAAATAAGGACACGCAAAGATACAACTGTCAAAGATCACTGACATTTTGTGAGTCTAGGTGAGGGATTAGAAAAGTACACACACTGGTTATCAAGATGAACTCACTTCAAAAGTTCTTCGGGATACGAACACTGTGAAAATTACATTTTTTCTATTAAAGAAATAGACTAAAAAATGAATCGTTATATGACGTTAATCACACACCGACAAGTTTTCCTACCAAGTAGAAGACAATGACTTAAAAAGATTGACCGAGGACAAGGACGCTGGTTCACAAGACCCGACTTCAAATCTATCTTCTTTTAAGTAAAAGGTCGAGAAAGTACACTGTTCAAGGAATTTAATAGACAGAGTATAAGGATTAAACGTATGAACAACACTCCTTATTTTCACTCGTACAATCCTCGTGAACTGACAATAATGTGACAGTAACAATAATGATGATGATATTTTAAACCGAGGGATCATAGAAAGGATAACCTTTCGGTAATCAGTTGTATTTTGAACTTTATTAGTGACGAAGAATGGAACCTCGGAGAAGGTGTCTTAACAGATATAGTCTTAGTCAAACTGGAATCTAAACACGGATGGTAAACCTCGTGAAAATGAATGTGAACAACGAAACACGAATAAAAGAAAAGACATCAAAATAAACGAGTATCGTAGAATCATTTGTCACCATAGTGGTCTTCAATGTACACGAAGACTGACATTCCGTCCCAGTAGCGAAGACTTAATAGTGGATAGAGAACCTCGAATGGAAGAGTACGTGGTGGAGAGGGTCAGTTAAAAATGTTCAATATGTCCATCGAAAATTTCAACCTGTAAGGGTTTAGACAAGTGTAGAAAAGTAAACTAACTATTGGTTCTATATGAATTAAATTATTATAAATTCACTGTATGCCGAGGAAGAATAGGACAATCTAACAATCCTCACTCTCGTGAAAAGTACGGTTATTGAGAGATAGTTTCAGTCAAGGTCCTTTTGTTTACTGGTGAACGTAAAGGTTTTGATAAAACATTAGTAGTACAGGAAGTGGATTCTAAGAAAGAATGTATTTAACGTCAAATACACTAAAATTTTGTAAATAATAACCGTGAGTATTTTCATTCCAATTAAATCATCAAAAACTCTCAAAAACCTATAGTAAAGAACTGTAGACCTTTAACGTTCTACAGTTTGGTTAGAACGATTCCTGGTCACTCAATTTTTCGATCGTCTCACTAAAGGGAAATTTCTTTACGGAACGTATTAACCGTTCGACAAGGAAAAATCTGTGAAAGGTGACCTCTAAGAATGAACGATATATTGTAGTCTTTCTGTGATTCTCCGAGTCAAAATAATAAACAATTCTTCCCCGTTTCTTCTCCACCGTATTTATTACCGAGGAAGATGGTAGTAGCAACAAGTCAACGATTCAGCACAGGTTGACACCCTGTCGTACTTGACGTCGTCTGGTCCGAAGAGACAGGAAGTGACAGAGGACCTCAAACGATGGCTGTAATGAACTTGTGAAAAATTTGAATTGATCGTAAAAAAAAGAGAAAAAATAGAAGTATTCTTGTGATACTTTATCCAATATACTGGACTGGGTAATTTATGATTATCAGTTTCCCCGATTCATTTAACGAGTTGTAACTTTTTGGTATCGACCTTTTCTGTTCCAATCTTTCGTCCAGTTACTTAAGTCTGGTCTCGAGAGAGGTCTAATCTAAGGTTTGGTCTTCGTTCAGTAGTACCTTTTTTTAGGTTCTTTTCCGTCTCGAGGTAATAGACATCCTTGAATATGTATTTGGTGTGTCCTATTTATCATCACCAAAAACTTAGATAAAATAAATTTTTACATATGCGCAAACATACGTGTGAACGCACGATTCAGCGAAGTCGTGACAGGTTGGAAAACGCTGGGATGACTGTCATCGGGTGGTCCAAGTACCCTAAGAGGTCCGTTCTTATGACCTCACCCAACGGTACGGGAGGAGGTCTCCTAGAAGGACTGGGTCCCTAGTTTGGAGAAAGAGAATACAGAAGACGAAACCGTCCACCTAAGAAATGATAATCACGCTGGACCCTTCGGTATATGTACACATGTAGGGGAATTTGTAAATCCTCTATTAACAATATTTTGATTTGTGTATTATAATCTCAATATCTCGACCATGTTAAACTCTCAGTGAGTGGATTCTGAGTTTATTGTCTTAAATTATTGTCATTTTAAATCCACCCGAAGGGTCCACCAAGTCACCCCTATGGGTCCTCTGCACCCAAGGTAGGGACCCAACCCTTTTATGAGACCTCCTCCTTTACCGTTGGGTGAGGTCATAAGAACGGACTTTTTAAGGTACCTGTCTCTTCGGACCACCCGATGATAAGTACCTTAGTGTTTCCCAGTCTGTACTAACTCGTACGTGGGTTCTAAATCGGAAAGAACTCCATATACACTTTCAGTGCGTCAGCACAGACTGAGAAACACTGGGGTACCTGATATATCAGGTACCTTAAGCGGTCCGGTCTTATGACCTCATCCAGCAGAAAGAGAAGAGATCCCCTAGAAGGGTTGGGTCCCTAGTTTGGGTCCAGAGGGCGTAACGTCCACCTAAGAAATGGTCGACTCGGTGTCCCTTCGGGTTCTTCTGACCTCACTCATCGGATAGAGAAGAGGTCCCCTAGAAGGTCTGGGTCCTTAGTTTGGTCCCAGAAGACGTTCCATCCACTTAAGAAATGGTTGACTCGATAGTCCCTTCGGGTTTATTATGTTCAGTGTACACACAATCAGAAAGTCAGCACAGACTGAGAAACACTGGGGTACCTGACGTCGGGCGGTCCGAGGAGACAGGTACCCTAAAGGGTCCGTTCTTATGACCTCACCCAACGGTAAGGGAAGAGTTCCCTAGAAGGGTTGGGTCCTTAGTTTGGACCTAGAGGACGTGACGTCCGTCTAAGAAATGGTAAACTCGGTGGTTCCTTCGGGGGAACTCCATATGCCTCCCGTGTTTAATGTGATCGATTTGGAAGACGACACACCGTGAGGTTTCTCAAAATTACATACAAGACTAAAAGTTTGTTAATTGAACTGATATAAAATAATCAAAAACAATATGTAAATAATAAATTAATTTTGACAAACTTATATTATATACATAATCCGTTTCACGACTCATAACCACTATTTCCTTATTTACGTTTAACCACCACTTAGTTAAAGAACCTAGTTCTTTGTCTCCATGTCGAGGTTTAACTACGCTACTCAAATTACTATGTTCCCTTGACATCTTTGACCATAGATACGTACGTGCAAAATTCATTCTGTAATAAGAATCTAACTTTAGAAACTCAGTTACTCAAAAAAACCTTCTATAAGAAATTCATTATTTCTTTTTCTAATCGATACTACACTTGTATAAACCTAGAATTTTAACTAAAATGAAAACTCTTTACATAATAAGAACTAATTTTATAACTTGTACGAAAAACGAAAATGAATAACGAAAAATACACTCATGTACGAATGAAAAGTTCATCAGTAAGTATCTTCCTTAATTCTTACGTTTATGGTTAAATAACAAAGAGTGACACACCGCTTCTTCTTTTCCTTTACTTATATCGAAACGTCTTTCGCACGAATTTATCCAGTTCCCTACATAAGGACCACGAAAGTCACTTCTGACTTCCTTGATCTGAAACCCCTATCAAAACTTGAGAAACCCCTCTAAAAGACAAGCACCAGTCTTGTTATGTACAACTTCAAAAGTAACTCGTGTGTTCAAATATAGATCTTTCCCAGAAGATTTTGACAAGTGACAATAGTCTATTATTTTATGACAATTCGTGTCACTGTAGTGGAGTAAACAAGGGGACTTTGATGAAAAAAAAACACCAACACGTTCCGAATGTTGAGTCTGGAAGATTGTGGTAGTCACGAAAGGAACCAACGGGTCGTAGAATTATGGGTATCTCCGTGTAATAAAGTAAAGAGTCGGAGAAGTAAACTCTTCTTATATAAGGACCTTAATTATAAATATAAGGAGGTTTAGTTTGAAATTCGAGGACTTTCGTTATTATTTTAGGGTAAATGAAAACATCGAATTATCAATTGTCTTAAGGGTCTATGTCCTCTACACACGAGTCTTCTATAGGTTTAGTATCCTTTGTTATTAGTATATTAGACAAAATATAAAGTCATAATAATGACTTAGTATGTAATATTACGAATGTTTAGAAATTGAATAATCGTTTCCATATAAACGTATGGAATGGGACATTGTGAGACTTAGTGTTTCTATTCACCAGTTCACATCTAAGTATCCCTATTTTTACTCCGTAGAGAATTATATTCTTTCACCAAATCGGTGAGTCAACACAGACTGAGAAACGTTATGGTACCTGACATCAGACGGTCCGAGGAGACAGGTACCCTAAGAGGTCCGTTCTTATGACCCCACATAACTGCAAGGGAAGAGGTCTCCTAGAATGACTGAGTCCTTTACTTGGGACCAGAGGACGTAACGTCCGTCTAAGAAATGGTAAACTTGATGTCCCTTCAGGATTTTCTTCATATTCTTTTGAGACTAGTAACAATGTTTGTACTTGTTATCTCCGTATTTAGAACAGGAAAGTATTACACCAAACCAAATCAGAGAAACATTAGGGTACCTGACACCAGACGGTCCACAGAGACAGGTACCCTAAGAGGTCCGTTCTTATGGTCTCATCTAACGGTAAGGGAAGAGGTCTCTTAGAAGGACTGAGTCCCTTGCTTGGGACCAGAGGACGTAACGTCCGTCTAAGAAATAGTAAACTCGATGTCCCTTCAGGAAAAGCGTTCTGTGTAACGTTTCTTTTAGAACAGACGATCTTCTCTTCTCTGTCTTACTGTTTCCTTCAGTCGTCACCCGAACGTCCAACTCTCTCTTGTGAGTCAATGCCTTTTCGGTCATTACTCTAACTTCTAAGTCTCTTTTATGGGTTAATGTCTGATCGTTATTGGAAGATTGTATTCCGGACTTTAAGTACAGAAACAGAAGTTATACGAGTGAAGACACCTATATTCTTATTCTTCCGTCATGTGTAATATACAGTGTCGAGTGTTTCGTAGGTGTCAAAATAAGAGTTCTTATATTTTAAATACAGTTCAATTGTCAATATATAAATACTTGTATTTAAAGAGTAATCTTGGACGGATTCTTTTGAGTTGTAAAACCCGTTTTATTCTATTCACACCCTGTTTTCCTCTTCCCGGTTCCTCTAAAGACTACTCCTCACTCTTTCTCTTTGAGATTTGCGTTGACGTCGAAATAATTTCCCCTGTGTCAGTCAAGTAGGTCAAACTCTCATTTTGAATGTCTATACTTGAAGTCAGGTAAGTAAATAATAACTGAATTTTTGGTAGGATGGACCAACAGAATTAATGGTAGAAAAGAAGTCATTAGAGACCTAAGGAAAGAACTAAAGGACCCAAGTATGGGGTATTTGTTACCCCAACTCACGACGTCCTTACTGGAAGAAGAAACGGTGTACTCACTCCTGTTTCTGGTCCTCCTACACGACTTCTTCTCCTATTCCTACTTCATCCTCGATGTATACGAATGCCGGAACCGGTGTCGAAGAACTGAACTCAGGGTCGTGTCGGGCGTCATACTCCCATATCCTCTCCTTCTACTCCTACTCCAGTCTAGGGTCGTCACGGGTCGGTTTACGTTTGACTATCTCTACTGACTACCATTATAGTAGTGTTCTCTCGGACCTGTGTCTGTAAAACCGTGTCTACGTCAAGAGTTACTGTAAAGAGGGTGTTATTACCTGAACAGGACTCTCTTATCGCTACCCGTCTTATCATTCCCTTAAAGAACGGTTTTATTTTTACCGACGGAACTATTGTCTAACCAGTCACTACTACCCACCCATGGAGTCACCTACCGTCTACCGGTGTATCGCCAGTATCCAGTACTAGTACTTACACGTCCTGAGGTACCGTTCCTTCCTTAAGTACAAATTGTAGACTTTCTTCGTCCGTTTCTTCGACTACCTGGTCCCCAGTTCGGTCTTTTACCGGTCCTGGGACCCCTACTGTCACTCCGTCTCGCGGTACAGGTCGTCCCTCTCCTCCGATTCGTCCACCATGTACCCGAGTCCATCACTCCGGAGGTCGGCCTATCACAAGTTCTTCCACCACATCCGGGGATACCGATCATTTTTCTCCTCCGACTCCCTATCCCTGTTGGTCTCAACGGTCGAACCCCTGGATCGTTTTGTTGACTCCTCCTTTATACTTCGGAGTCACCTCTATAACGGTAAAACCACACGGCAGCATAAAACAGTAAATAAAGATATCGAAAGAAAATCACTCAACATTTTGATTCTAATTTTTAATCGATAACTAAACTCCATATACTTTTGTCTTGAACGAAATGGATCACTATACACCCAGAATCGTCCGAGAGAACCTTAGTCCTCTTAAATAGACAATAGGAAAAACTACAAGATAAGCTAATAAGGATAATGAAACCTCTTACATTCCCCTGCTTCAATATACTGAACACATATGTACAAAGTAAACAAGCAATAAAAAATTAATTAATTCAGAAATGTCTTTGATTTTCTGTATCTTTTAATGAATCTTTTGATAATTTAAAACACTGTTTAATAAGAAGTTCAAACATAGACGTTCAAAGAGGGACAAAAATTTTTCTGGTATGTCTTACACAGCGTAGGTGTCAAATTGATATCGTTACGTACGCTTTTTTTCTTTTTCCCTTTTCTTTATCGTCTCTGACAGTGTTTGATTCCTGAGTGTATTTTTCGACATTTGAAGGTAGGTGGGGGTAGACTGGAAAGTCGGTGTAAATAAAACTCGATATATAAATTTTTATAATATGACGTTTTTATCTCAACCAATTGACCTAAGATGGAATTTTTATTAAAATTAAACAAAGGATACCTAAGAAGGATTTTAACGAAAAAAAAAAGATAAAGAATTGGAAATATAGTCATCTTAAGGATTGAATAACTTCTTTGTTGGAATTGTACTTTAACTCATTAAGGAGGTTCGATACGACCTGACTAACAACGACAAGAACAAATTAGAAGTTCGGTACAGGTTCAGAAACGTTTGGGTTACAGACATCGGACGTTCCTGGGAGACAGGTACCCTAAATGGTCCGTTCTTATGACCTCACCAAACGGTAAGGAAAAAGATCCTCTAGAAGGTCTAGGTCTATAAGTTGGACTCAGGGAAGATAACCGTCCACCTAAGAGATGACGACTCAGTGGTCCCTTCGGGGTTACGACCCGACTACTTTTTACTAAGAAGACTGACGTTTTTACACTCTCACTACTATAGATGGAAATTTCGGAAGGTAGAGGAAACCTAAAGGAGAAAGGTAGAAGTTATATCATTAGGTGTATGTTCAGGGGTAGGAGGGGCGGGGTGGTGGTATGTGAAGATCCGTGAACAAGTTACAACTATAACGAAAGAACAGTAAATTTGTAAGGGAGTAGTACGATAATTCCTGATCACAGTGTTTTGAATTAATTCTTTACAGGAGTTCAAACTTTCTCCCTTTTGCATTCGGTAAGATTCCTGTTACCTATTATGTTCTTTTTCACGATATTCGTTACCGTCTCAGAACGTATTTGATAATACTAATATATCCCTTTCTAACTGATTGTATGTGCCCTTTATCCGACCTCTTTTTTTAATACTTTTTTCATTAGACCATAGGAGAAAATGTAATCACTATTTCTAAGATTCTAAGAGGAAGAGGACTTAACACTGACTCTCACGTCTCTTCTGACATCGACCCGATTTACATGTCCAGACAAGAAAGTCTAGTACATCAGGTAACGTGAATAAAAAAAATTAAAAATTTTTAAATTAAACGAAATAAGGTCCGAAAAACTTGTGGTTTTACTCAAGTCGTACATCTTTTCGTTATACATACTTATACAAAGAACTTCGTAACAAATATGGTCCTTTGTAACCCTTTATTAAATTTACAGAGTATCCACTTATCAATTTTTTTAATGCTCTGAGTTGAGTTACTGGTAAACTTTATCAAATCGAGTAACGGAAATTTAGACAGTTGTATCTGTCTACAGAGACAATTTCACAATAGAACACCCAAACTTTGAAATATAGTCATTAAATTCTTGTAGGGAGAAGTAAAGAGTGACCCGAGTGATTGTATTTTAGTGTATAACAAATCAAAAACTTGAGTATGGTGATGACCCTTGACACTAGTTTATAGATCCCAAAGTAGAGTGACTTAGTAAGTGGGAGGACACTCTATATGAAATAATAGTGGTGTAGTGTTTGTCCTTTGACTAAGAGTTTTAGAATTGGTAAGAGCGTCATAATCCGATTAGGAAGAGGACAGATTAGGATCAGGTTACACAATCTAAAATTATTAAAGATTCAATGGAAACTAGGATTACTTATTAAGACACTATTACATAAATGGAGTAGTTATGACAACTTTTTAAGTGGGTACTATTTTAATTATCAAAACTTTGATCTTTACTATCTCGTCTTTGGCGAAACCTCATCCCCGTCCCACCGTTCGTTTACCTTGTAAATTGGTTTGACACTCGGAATAAAAGTATGACACTTGTTATAAAAGTATTTCTATCTTTGTATGAAACACAAAATCACCAAGTGTATCACCAAAACGAAGGTCGAGACTTAAGATCAGAAGTTTACGTCAAGGTCAGGAGGAGTCGACAGAGGAGGGTCTAAGAGGAGTAGCCTCTCAGGGACAATCACTGGTCCCGACCGAGAGTCTCCCCCTTCCTCCTCGTGGAAGAGGGTCCCAAGGACAGAAGTGAGGAGGACCAGGAAACGAAGGGGCCTGTTTTCTAGGACGGGTCGATCACAGACGATCCGTACCGGAAGGGTGAACTATACATCTACTCTAATTTACTAGAAGGTTAAGAAGAAGAGAACGACTATTGTCTTATGTGATCATCACTGAGTCTGTTAAAACCTTAATTAAAATTCGTATAATATAGTAAATGATTTAATTTCATATATTTACTACTTATCCTTAATCATAATTAGAACCTTTTCATAACCAGATAACAGTTATAACAAGTTGTTCTAGACCTCTGTTCTTTCCCCCTATCCCTCTCTATTCATTATTACTATCCTCACTCTTTTCGTAACTCACCTGTACCACGAGATTCGAACGAAAGGGACCCCCAGAGACAACCAGACCTCCTTCAACGTGTACCACCTCACTGAAAACCGGTTTACTTACCTTCTGTTTCTCGTCTTCACCCCTCTTGTGTTCGTATACACGGGTCTTTTATCTACTACCTCTCTTCTACGTTTTTCTCTTAAGACTTTAATGTTGTCTTATCTAACCTAACTCTTCTCTCTTCTGTTTCCCTCAGTCTCTTTATTTCCTCTCTCGTCTTTCACCTAGTCTATAAAAATACTTTACCCTTACCGTTATTTCCCGTTTGATCACTTCTAAAGATTCATTACTATTGGTTCCCTTACACTATTCCTTAGAAGAAAGAAAAGATTTAGACACAAAAAGGAGTACAAGGGTCTTCTCAAGTTACTTTCCACAAGTTCTAGAGAAGTTGTACTATGAGACCACGTCTAAGCACTTGAGGGTGTACCTGGTTTGGAAAGGGGTCGTGCGTGTCTTAGACCTGGGTTGAAACCGTACGAGTAGAAGTAGACCGGAATACGGTGAAAAACGAGAGTGTAGGGAAGTTGAGGATAGGAGTTTGAAGTTGGGACGTCGAGAAGGTAGACGTTCGTGTCAAAATAAGGGTCACGTCAGGGACGAGATCACTCCCCAGGTGATAGCGTCACCACTGAACCAAAGAAGTAAAAGACGACCTCGGTCTGAATGAACTACCTCTGTCACTAGAGACGGTCCCTCCCTCTCAAGACGGAGACAGACCGAGAAGATGTGAGACCGAAAGTCTTGTCTCTCAAATTCGAACTCAAAGATGAAGGAGTCCCTTTCTGACGGAACGACCGGGAAGTCCCTGGTCTCTGAGTTCTCGGGTTATAGAAGAATAGGGTGACCCTCTTTCTGGAGGATAGTCAAGAAGTTTTAGACAAAAGGGATTCGTCTCAGTTATAAAAGGGTTTCCTCAGAGTGTCAGTTAACAACCTGGTCAATTTACCCATTTTACGTTACACATGACACGAATCAGCACAGACTGATAAACACTGGGATACCTGACGTCAGACGACCCGAGGAGTCAGGTACCCCAAAGAGGTCTTATGACCTCACCCAACGGTACGGGAGGAAGTCCCATAGAAGGGTTTGGACACTAACTTGGGTTCAGAGGACGTAACGTCCGTCTAAGAAATGGTCGACTCGATGGTCCCTTTTACGTTATGAATTCTTTATTTTTGTACTAATTTAGATCCGAAGTGAAAGTGAAAAGTGAAAGTACGTAACCTCTTCCTTTACCGTCGGGTGAGGTCACAAGGACGGACCTCTTAGGGTCTCTGCCCCCTCGGACCACCCGACAGCAGATACCCCAGCGTGTCTCAGTCTGTACTGACTTCACTGAATCTTCGCTGTAGTCTCGTTCTTCCAACTTCCGATTTTCGAAACTATGGTCACTCATAGTTCAAGACTAAAAGGAACTATTTTGTATCCGGAAAACGTATTTAGGTTAGAACAAATGAAAATACGACTGACGAATATCATTGACATTTTGTGTGTCTAGGTGAGGGATTAGAAAAGTGTATGTCGGTCATCAAGATGAACTCACTTCAAAAGTTCTTCGGGATGAGAACACTATGAAAACTACATTTTAAAGTTTTATTGTCGAATATAGATTAATGAATGAAACATTATATGACGTAATGACCGACCTTCCAGTTTTATACCAACTAGGAGACAATAAGTTAAAAAGATTAATAAAGGGTAAGGACACTGGTTGACAGGATCCGATTTCAAATCTATGATTGTCTTGTTTTAAGTGGAGAACCGAGACGGTGAACTGTTCTACGAATTTAATACAGAAAATAAGGATTAAACATATAAACGATACTCCTCATTCACACTCGTACAATCCTTGTAAACTGACAATAACGTACCAACAATAATAACGATAATAATCATAATATTTCAAACCCAAGAACCATTAATAAAAAAACTTTTGGTAAGTGATTGTGTTTGTAACTTTATTCACGACCAAGAGTGGGTCGTAGAATTATTTGTACCAACAGAGTGACCTTCAGTACACGTGGACCTGACAATGAGTCCCGGGAGAGACCATCTAATGATGGATAGAGGACCTTTAATGGGAGAGTACGTGGTGAAAGGGGTCAGTTAAAAATGTACGGTATATGAATCGAAAAATTCGGTCTGTAAGGTTTTAAACAAGTCTAGAAAAGTAAACCGAGTATCAGTATTGAATTAAATTGTTGTAAATTCGGTGTATCCGGAGGAAAATAGGACAACATAACTAATTACAACCAACAATACTCTATCTCACGAAAATCCGGTCATTGTGGGTCATTTCCGGTTTGAGTCTATTTGTCACTGATGTCCGAAGGGACCACCGAGTCTCCAATTTCGCAGACGGGCGTTACGACCTCTGGGTCCAAGGACCCAAGTTAGGTAGTTAGGGACCCAGCCCTTCTAGGGGACCTCTTCCTTTACCGTTGGGTGAGGTCATAAGAACGGACCTCTTGGGGTACCTACCTCCTCGAACCATTTGATGTCAGGTGTCCCAGCGTTTCTCAACCTGTGCTGATTCGCTGAAGTGAAGTGAACGTGAATTTAGCAAAATATTAGTCGTACAAGAAGTAAATTATGAGAAAGATGTATAAGTCAACGTTTCAAATACACTAAAATTTTATAAATAGTAACTATGAGTGAAATTTCGTTCCAGTTGACTCATAAAAAGCTCTCAAAAACTTACCTCTTTTCGTAATGGACTGTAGACCTTTAACGTTCTACAGTTCGGTTAGAACAATGTTTGGTCACTCAATCTTTCTATCGTCTCCTTAAGAGGAATACCTTTATTGAGAATATTAGACATTTGAGAAGGAAAATCTGGGAAAGGTGACATCTAAGAGTAAACGAATATTGTAGTCTTTTTGTAAGTCTCCGAGTCAAAATAATAAACAATTCCTCCCCATCTTCTCTCAATTGTTTTTCTTACTAAGAAAGATGGTTGTAAATAACTTATTAAAATTACACTGAACGTAAAAAAAGAAAATTAAAAGTATTTTGTGATACTTTATCCAATATAATGTACTGGGTAAAATGTCTAAACCTATGATTACGAGTTTCCTTAATTCGTTTAAAAATTGCAGTTTTCCGATGTCAACCTTTTCTGTCCCAATCTTTCACCTAATTACTCTAAGGTCTCGTCTCGAGAGACGTCATTGTAATATAGTAGAATNAACAAAAATACACTCATGTATGAATGAAAAGTATATCATCGAGTGTCGCGATACGTCTTCGTCTCTTTAGTTGCCAGTTAAATAACAAGAAGTAACACTCTACTTCTTTTTTTTTCACGTCCTGTCTTCCTGTCTTAAAACGTCCCACTTTCAAATTCATCTAATACCCTATATAGGAACCATGAAAGTCACTTCGGACTTTCTTGGTCTGAAACCCCCTTCGTCACTTGAAAACCTTCTAAAAGGCAGGTACCGGTTTTGTTGTATTATGTACATATTCAACAGTAACTCCGTGTGTTCGAATGTAGATCTTTCCTAGAGGATTTTGTTTGACAAGTGAGTAGAGTTCATTACCTCACTGTACTTTGTGTCACTCTTATGGAGTAAACAAGGGTCCTAAAAAAAAAAAAAAAAAAAACCACCAACACGTTCCGAGTGTCGAGTCTTGTAGATTGAGATGGGTCACGAAAGAATGCAACGGTTCATGAAATTACGGCAAGTCAAGTCAAATCAAGTCAGCGAGTCAGCACAGACTGAGTAACGCTAGGGCACTTAATGTCGTACGGTCCGGAGGGACAGGTAGTGGTTGAGGGCCTCAAGTGAGTTTGAGTACAGGTAACTCAGCCACTACGGTAGGTCGGTAGAGTAGGAGACAGTAGGGGAAGAGGAGGACGCGGGTTACTCTAGAGATCAGAAAGGGTAAGACAACAAAGGGAGATAAAGAAACGTAACTAGCGACTCCTTCCGAAAGAATAGAGAAGAACGATAAGAAACCTTGAGACGTAAGTCTACGAATATAGAAAGAGAAATGTCCATGCAATAAGGTAGGGATTGGGAGAAGTAAATTCTTCTTATATAAGGACCTTAATTATGAACATAACAAAGATTAGTTTGAAATTCGAGAACTTTCGTTATCATTACAAGACAAAGAAAACATGGAATTATCGGTTGTCTTCTAAGGGTCCTGTGGTTCACACGAATGTTTAACAGGTTAGTTAACCTTCGTTACAGGTTTATCAGATAAAACATAAAGTGAGAATAACATAACAACAAATCAACGATTCAGCACAGGTTTAGAAAACACTGGGGTACCTAACATCGGGTGGTCCGAGGTGACAAGTATCATAAAGGGTCCGTTCTTATGACCTCTCCCAACGGTAAAGGAATAGGTCTACTAGAAGGGCTGGGTCCCTAACTTGGGTGTAGATGACGAACCGTCCACCTAAGTAATGGTCCCTTACGGGTGACCTCATGATAAGTGGGTACTTTACACTTGATGACTTCGTGTGTCGAGACATCTACTTTGAGGTTTTGTAATATAATTGTTTTCTTCGACAACTGGAATTTTTATTTTCTCAGTCTTTGTTTAATTATTCGTCTTGTTTTATCTCTGTCTGAATGTTTATGTCTCTTGTTGAAAACCAAGGACTTCTCCTCCCCTGAATCCCGAAACCTTCTTTCTCCACTTCTCCTAATTCCCGCTATCGGAAGATCAATATTCTCTTTACAGTCACCCTTCATTACGTGTCGTATCCCTCATCTCTGTTATTATAACACTATGGAAACATATAACAGTCTACTAATGATCTGAATAACACTACTAGTTAAAGATTTCATATATTTACAGTCTATCGAGATAACATATCGACTTGGTTATATTATAACGTATATTTCCGGTCAGTCAAATGAAATGGCCGTTTTATACCCAAATAAATCTATATCGCCTCTTTGACGTTAAGTACTGTTCGTTCGGTATATGTCGTTTTTGGTGTCCGTTCTGGTTGTTTGTTTTCAATAAAACCTCTTTCTCTTCTTTTAATCCTTCCTAACAAAACTTACTTTCAGTTAACCTCTTTTCACTTTCAAGTCCCGTTACTGCCAAAGAGTGACCAACTCAACGACCCCCATCACCTAAAGAACATCCTCTACGTTACATGTAGAAAGTGACAACTCGGATGCAACAACAAGTCAGTGAAGTCAGCACAGACCGAGAAACGTTGGGGTACCTGACAACGTGTGGTCCGAAGGGACAGAAAATGGTAGAGGACTTCAAACGAGTTTGAGTACAGGTGACTCAGTCACAACGGTAGGTAAGACAGTAGGGGAAGAGGAGGACGGAAGTTAGAAAGGGGTTTAGTCCCAGAAAAGGTTACTCAGTCGATAAACGTAGTCCACCGGTTTCATAACCTCGAAGTCTAAGTCGTAGTCAGGAAGGTTACTTATAAGTAACCAACTAAAAGTTAGTTAGTAACCAACTAAGTTTCCAACTAAAGGAAATCCTAACTGACCAAACTAGAGGAACGTCTGAGAGTTCTCGGAAGAGGTCATGGTGTCAAACTTCCGTAGTCAAGGAACCGTGAGTCAGAAAAAATAACATACCTAGAGTGTAGGCACGTACTACAAAAAGGTCATCAGTACAGCTACGGGTATCAACTACCTATAAAGGATAACTACAGAGAAGACAACCCCAGATGTTATCTTATAAGAAGGACATTTAACTGAAGGTCATCATGACATACTCTCAAGGAGGAAGACCGTAGATCTGAGGTAAAGTCACTCAAGAGGAAAACTATTGACAGTGTTTCGGTTCGTGTCTTATGTAGAACGGACTAAGATAATATACTTTGACGTTTTATACCTTTCGATTACGTCTCTACGCAATTTATTGGTGACGAACTGATTTCGGTCCCCATCTCCTTTTCAAGTTGACGTTCATCTGACTCCGTTGAAAAGAAGTCACAACCTTTATCAGAAAAAGAACTAAAACCACCAACAATGTTACTACGTGTGACATATTTTTGAGAAATAAAGTCTACGTAGAAAATTACATATTTGTGATAGAATTATTTTTTCTATCTTTTTTATGTTTGAGTTTTTTTGGTTACTCCTTTATTCCTACAGTCAAATATAAATTAGTTCAAATTTGTAATTTTATAATGTTACACGATATTAATCAACACGGACACCCTCCTCTACTCGAGTCCCAGGAGGATGAGACGGTAGAACGGGTGAAGAGGTCACGACAAGTGACTTCCGGAGAGTCCAAAACATCAATTTTATTTGAATAACATCTATCACACACTCTACTCGGAGTAAAACACGAAAAGGTTAGAGTAGACAGACAAAAACGGAAAGTAAACCTAATAAATCTGCTCTCAAAGAGTTCATCGTAACCGTAAAAACAGTCTGTTGAGAACCTACACACCTAGGTCACACATGCGACGTAAGGACCGGAGGAGAGCGATAAACAATAATCGCAGTGAGGAAAGAAGTGAAGACCAGGGGTGTTAACATTGTGTGTTTTTATAAAGACCTGTTGTTTACAACAGTTTAAACAAGACCCACAGTTTTACCTGTAGAGAAGGAAGTAGTTATTATGACTAAAATTTGTTGTGTGTAAATGCGATACCTATACTAGTCAGATAGATGTGGGTATGAACCAAAGAAAATAATATGTACCTTCTCATAAACCTAGTCTCTGGTGTACGGAAATTTTGGAGCTAGAATTTTTAGACCCGAAAAATTTCTGGTACAACCGATACAAGACGAGATGCCAAAATTTATACGTAGAAAGACAAAAGTGTCAGTTACAAGTTTATTATCATACAATGAAGTGTACGTTTTATTCTTTAGTATTTGTAGATAAAGATAAAATGGAGAGGTACATAAAGAAGATAAAATGGTATGTCAAATAAAATTTTATAAAGTATTTAGGGACATATAACAGTGATATAAAAAGAAGAGATAAAGGAAAAAAAGATAAAAGTATGGTAAAATATATTGAGTATTTTGTCACGAACATATCTTTAAGTGTGTTTTAACGGTCTCTCGTATATTAATAGAGGTTTACTGTCATTCTCGGAGAGGTAAGGGGTGGAAGGACCAAGGGTGAGGAAAAAAACCCTCCCACGTGTCGTACACCCTAGAACCAAGGTACTGGTTCCTAGTTTGGGTACGTGGACGTCACCTTCGTGTCTCAGAATTGGTGACCTGGTGGTCCCTTAATGGAGATGAAGTATAGTAGATAGATGAGTCGTGTTCGACCTTAGTTCTAGCGACCCTCTTTATAGTTCTTGTAGTCTATGCGTCTACTGTGGTGGGAATACCGTCTTGTCATTCTCCTTGATTTCTCGGAGAACTACTTACACTTTCTCTTCTCACTTTTTCGACTAAATTTTGAGTTGTAAGTTTCGTGTTTCTAGTATCGTTGACCAGGGTAGTGAAGTACCGTTTATCTACCCTTTTTTACCTGTTACCTTTGTCACTTCTGAAATAAAAGAACCCGAGGTTTTAGTGACGTCTACCACTGACGTCGGTACTTTAATCTTCTACAAACGAGGAACCTTCTTTTCGACACTGTTTGGATCTGTCGTATAATTTTCTGTCTCTGTAATGAGACGACTGTTTCCAGACAGATCAGTTTTGATACCAAAAAGGTCATCAGTACATACCTACACTCTCAACCTGGTACTTCTTTCGACTCACGGTTTCTTAACTACGAAAACTTGACACCACAACCTCTTTTGAGAACCCTCAGGGAACCTAACGTTCCTCTAGACTTCTAGACTACGACTTCGACTTCGAGGTTATGAAACCAGTGGACTACACTTCTTGAATGAGTAACCTTTTCTGAGACTACGACCTTTTCTAACTCCCGTCTTCCTCTTCCCCTGTTGTCTCCTACTCTACAAACCTACTGTAGTGGCTGAGTTACCTGTACTCAAACCCATTTGAGGCCCTCAACCACTACCTGTCCTTCCGGACCGCACGATGCTGAGTACCCAAACGTTCCTAAGTCTATACTGACTCACTGACTTGACTTGACTTTACTCGACTAGATGAGTCACTCCGTCTTATTCTTGAGTTACCAGAGGTTAAGCCCCAGAACTCCAGGAGACGAAGTTAGTCCGTTCTTTATTGGTACACCCCCGTTTCACCTTTGACTTCGGTAGAGACGTCCTTGGCCTCACCGGTACACCACCATACCAGTCTTGTCACTGAGTCGTAAATTTGTCGATCAGGTAAATGGTGATTCATCTATGGTAACCACCCCGAAGGGACCACCGAGTCGTCCATTTCTTAGTCGGACGTTACGTCCTTTGAGTCCAGGTCAGGGACCCAACCCTTCTAGAAGACTTCTTCCCTTACGAAGGGTGAGTCATAAGAACGGACTTCTTAAGGTACCTGTCTTCTCGGACCACCCGGGGTCAGGTACCCCAACCTGTACTGATTGTGAAAGTGAAAAAAGTCTAGGGTAACCAACCAACTACTAACGACAACTACACCACGAAGGAGGGGAATTTATATTTTTTCTTTCTTTCGAAGCCCCGGTTGTGACTTTTCCCTCTCTGTGTTATTGTAGGTACTGTGACCTGTGTCGAAACAAGGAACAGTCGGTACACAACAGTACATCTGTATCGGCTTCACCTGGCTTCGTCCACAACTTGTGAATCATGTAATCACTGATAGAAGTATGTAAGGAAATTTTGACACAACAATAAATCAGCGAGTCAGTACAAACTAAGAAAACGGTGAAGTACCTGACATCGGGTGGTCTGCGGAGACAGGTACCTAAAGGGTCCGTTCTTATGACCTCACCCAACAGTAAAGGAAGAGGTTCCTCAGAAGGGTTAGGTCTCTAGTTTAGGCAAAGGACGTAACAATCCACCTAAGAAATCGTGACTCGGTCGTCCTTTCGGGAGAAAATTTTGAGTGATTGTCTCCTTTTACTCCCTGTGATGGTGGATAACACTGAACGATAAAATGAGTCGTAGTCTTACACAGACACGACGAAGAAGTCAGGAGACCTATACTCTCCCCTTTATTAGGGTTTTTTGGGTGCTTGTTCATTTTTAATTTATTAATCTACCCCTCCCTCTTCTCCAAAACGGTAGTCTAAAATACCTTTTATAATTTAAAACTTTTTTTTTCATGAAACATAAAGACAATGAAGTACATTTTTTTGGGTTTTTTGTTTTGACAGGGACCTCGGGTGAGATACCGTCCTCGAGACTCCTGTGGTGGGTCCGTCTATATCCTGAACGTCCAACAAGAATATTTAGTCAGGTCTCTCTGTTCTTTGTCGAGTGTCTCACGTAGGTGGAAAGAAGTGACCTGGAAAACAGGTAAAAAAAACAGATATGGAAGTCAATGGTTCAAATCTTGTACTTATGGTCTTATGTTCTGACCAATTATAACAGAGTATAAAAAAAGAGACATGTAAAACAGAGATATAGAGAAGACGTAATAAAGAAAGTAAGAAATTAAATTTATTCGACGTAAAGACATAGAAATAGATGTATTCAAAAAAAAAAGGACGTTACAGTTTAGACGATATTTAGGTAAGTCACTGAAAATTAAAAACAAGTCTATCATAAATAAAAATGAGATCTTTAAGATAATTAAAGAAAAAATTGAAAGGAAAAGAAACGAAAAAGAGAGAGGAAATTGTATAAATATTATAACAAAATTATAAAAATCGAAATATTAACGTAGTAAAGGTATTTAAAGGCTCAGACGAACACGATTGATCGAAAAGAGGACCAATACCCAGTGTAAAAGATCGTAGAATCATACCCATAACCAAAAAACAATCTACGACTCTTAGAATGTCATAATCTTTAGATCGAAAAACAACCTCTTCCTTTACCGTTACGTGAGGTCACAAGAACGGACCTCTTAGGGTCCCTGCCCCCTCGGACCACCCGACGACAGGTACCCCAGTGTGTCTCAGTCTGTGATGACTTCGTTGAATCGTCGTCGTCGTTGTCGGAAAACTATCAACAAAACCAAATTTCTCAGAAAATCAAGTAAACCCGACGACTTTGTTTTATAATGTCCGACTCATAGAACTTTTGTTACCTTTAAAGAAAGAGTATTAAGACCTCTGACTTTCAGGTTCTAGTTCCGTGGTCGTCTCAACGAAAGACCTCACCGGGAAGAAGAAACAAGTAATGACCACTGAAGATCGAGACTGGACTGTATTACCTTTCCACTCTCCGCGAACACCCCAGAGAAAATATTCTTGTCATTTGGACAAGTACTCCGGAGATGAGAGCAAACTGGAATCGTGGAGGGTTTCCAGGATGAAGGATTTTTGTAGTAGTCATCCCAAACCTAAAGTTGTCTAGTCACTCCCTCCCGTGTCTTCAAGTGTGGTTTCTTTCCTCATACACTCAAACAAAACCGTTCGGTCATTCCATACAAAACTAGTCCGACAGGGAGAGTCCTAAACAAAAATCAAAGAATTCCATCTAGAACTCATTGGAATAGAGGTCCCGATGAAATCATAGTGATTAATATATACCGATGGGACCTCTAGGAGGACTGATGGTCTTTAACTTATATCAGAGAGGTGAGACCGACCGATACTGTCACAATCAGTGAGTTAACACAAGATGAGACACACTAGAGTAACTGACATCGGACGGTCCGAGGATACAGGTACCCTAAAAAGTACGTTCATATTACCTCACTCAACGGTAAAGGAGGAGGTCCCCTAGAAGGATTGGGTCCTTGACTTGTATAGAGGACGTAACCGTCAGTCTAAAAAATAGTGACTCGATGGACCCTTCGGGGACAAAACTGATGTACTCGAAAGTTCGGGTGTAAATGGGCACCCAAATGGACAGAGAGAATGACACGACACTCGAGAAAAACTGGTCCCTGTCACACATTAAGTAGACAAAAGAACCTTAATACCATATCCCGGACCGTGTATCCTTTCTTTTTGTTTTTAATTTTAAAAAAAAAATTTAAAGGTCATTGGTTGTAGATCCAATACCTCAAGATAATATTTTCATTCATGTTGAAACTGTTGTTATTTTTGTATGTGATTTCATTATGTAGTGTTCATTAGAATAGAAGTATATGTGTTTTATCCCGTATGTTGGTATGTATTCTAAATGTTAATACGTTTTTCTTTTTATATTTATTCATAAAGTAATCAGTGATCATAATCTTTCAGGAGTAACTGTTTTCTGTTACACAGGGACCAGAATCTTAATCTAAGAGTGAGAACAAAATCCAAGATGACATTCGTCGATCCACACACCTAAAAGACGATGAAAAGAATCGAAATTGGGTGTGTCGTGAAGTAGATCTTCCCAACCTTATTTTTATATTTATAACTAAATGACAAAACCTCTTGTCCCCAGAATGACAACTCGATAATAGACGATCTAATGATCTGACACCACACAAAAGAGACCAAACACGGACTAAGACTATTACCCGGAGGAAAAAGTCAAAACTAAAGAAGACATACAAATGTCAAATCTCCTAATACAAATACAAAACAGAGTTTGAGTTCAACTCGAATCTGGTTTGAGTTCAAGACGAATCTGGAAGTTTAGGATTGAATCTAAATCCAGACCTGAAAGACGGTTCACCGGTACCGGAACTTGGGGATGGAATCCAAGAAGAACCGATATAGGAAGGATAGATAACTACAAAGGGTGACGAAGAAAAAAAAAAAAAATTAAAAAAGGGTGACGAAGAACTTGATGACGAAGAAGGTCCAAGTCTCTGAAACGTGAATGTGTGTACCTGGAACGGAGAAATGAGTAAAAACGTCGGAATCGTGGTATAGTTCCCAAACAAATGTAATTCCTATTACGTATAAACTATCTACTAACAACAATTTACAACCGGGACTTACACGAGATGTAACAAGAGGGTCGAGTTATAAGATACAGACGACCCAGACGAGAGTTTATACAGAGTAGGAAAAACCTACCTCCTCCTTCCTACATTGATACCCATTACACACTGGTTTGACGTTCCAGAGTGGTTGTTTTAGACTCGAAATTGTAAAATAATTATTACCGATAGTCCAAACTTCTCTGTCCAAAGGACGAGTATACCATCATTTAAAATTATTAGAGTGATAATTTACAAAGTATCTTTTATATAAGATAATTTTATTAAGTCAATTAAATTTTATGTATGTGAACACACATTTATCACATTTTTCTTTGAATTTCTTAATATTTAATACTAATAATAGTAGATGGAAGACCATTTGGAAACTATTATTGTGAATAAATGAGATCGTGATTCATGATTATAAGGGATGAATGTAAAAAGGAATCCGAGATATTGAAGCTTCTAAATATGTCCCGAGTAAAAGTTGAAACAGTAACGTTCTAAAACTTCTGATATACAACATTTTTCGGTCATATATTCGGTAGAAAATAAAATTAGAAATGTATAACTTTCTCTTTAACGAGTTAGGACAAACTGAGAAACGCTGGGGTACCTGACATCGAATGGTCAGAGGAGTCAGATACCTTAAAAGGTTCGTTCTTATGAGTTCACCCAACGGTAAAGGAAGAGGTTCCCTAGAAGGACTGGGTCCTTAGCTTGGGCCCAGAGGGTGTAACACCCGTCTACGAAATGGCAGACTCGGTGGTCCCTTCGGGAGAAATGTATAAACAAGGATCCTTAATCGTAAGAATTATACGTGGAAAATTATGTTCTTTAGTAGTAAATTGCAGATTTTAGGACCGAAGGAAAAGAGGTACACCGTTTCGTTTCTTTTTCTTTTTAATGTTGTTTCTTCTTTCTTCTATCGACGTGGAAAAAAGGTTTTTTCTAAGTAAATAGGGGTTAAGTAAACCAGAGGAGGGGTAAACCTCAGATCTCGACGTAATTAATTATGTCATCGGTGTTTAGTGTACAAAGATAACTCGTGAACTTTACATTTATCAAGGTTGACTTTTTACGAAATTTATATTTTATGTGTGACCCAAAGGTTCAACAACAACAACGAATCAGTGAGTCGACATAAGTTGAAAAAACACTGGGACACCTGACATCGGCCGATCTGAGGAGACACGTCCACTAGAGGGTCCGTTCTTATAACCTAGTCCAACGGTAAAGGAGAAGGTCCCCTAGAAAGACTGGGTCTCTAACTTGAACCCAAAGGACACAGAGAACGCAACGTCCGTCTAAGAAATGACAACTCTGTGGTGCCTAAAGTTTCTGCATCGTGTATTCTTCTTACATGTGGTAAAGTGATAATTTAACAAAATATAAGTAATACATGACACAAATCTAATATAACCTCATTTATTTTATGTGATAATATTAATTGTAAAATTAAAAACTAAACCGATGGTTTTTGGGTTTTAATTTATACACCAAGTTTACCTCTCTTTATAAGATCTTCTGTCGAAGGAAACATAGTAGGTAAAATAAATAAAAAAAAAACATAGTAGGTAAAATCTCTTTATTTTGGTAACGATTGAGACAAACGGAACGAATAGTTTATTCAGACAGTTATGACGAAACTATACCCGGTGTTTACATATTTACATATATTTGTTTTGTTATATTTCGAAAGTCTGTATATAAAATTTTTACACTTGGAACATGACCAGATAAAACCCTGTGTTTCAACACATTTTAAAGGAATCAGAACCCTTTCATACACGAGATTTAGAGTGTTACATCGAGTAACTTTTTTAAAAAAATGTAAGTTCAAAAAGATGACCTCTCTAGACTCGAACTATATGTTTGTGACAATGGGATTATGTCTAGACAGGTATTTCAAAATTCAATCATATAATTACATTATAACAATTTTGAACTTCTGAAATTATAAAAGATTCTCACCGAATTTAAATTAAATCTCCTTATAATATAGACATAAGCATTCTGGAAGGGTAACCATAGGTCAATACGTGTAAAATCTGATCTATTCAAAAAACAATACGATTTTAGAAACCCTTTTACTTTAAAACCCCTCTAGAAAGTAAACTCTTAATAAGGACCTTAATTACAAACATAAGGAGGTTTGTTTTGAAACTCGGTGACTTTTGTCGTTATTACAAAATTATAGAAACATGAAATTATCGATTGTCTTAAGGGTCTCTATGTTCTTTGAGACCCTTACTTTGACAGGTTTCTTTTCTTTTGTGACAGGTAGATCAGACAAAATATAAAGTCTTAATAATGATCTAGCATAAATATTACGACTGTCAAGAAATTGAGTAATCGTCTCGAGATAAACGTATGGTCTATGCCACTGTGAGACCTAAGGTTACTGTCCACCAGTACTCTTAAATCTTCAGAGAATTTAGATTATTTTGAGTAACTATTGAGTACTCGTTAAGTCTTCTTGTGGAACGAAAAAACGTTACATGTAACGGTCTTTAGTGGAACGAAAGATCTTCTCTTCCATCTCTATTTCCGGGTCTGTTCTTGTCTCGTCCCTGGTCTCCGTCTTAGTGACCGTTTCTTTCTGTTAGTGCACCAAGTTCCTACTCTCTTTTTCTGGGTTAATTTCTGACCATCGTTAAGAGGTGGTAAGTCCTGACTTTACAGTTGAGAATAAAAATAAGAGGCCATATAAGGAATGTCACCTTTATTATTTTGTAATGTGTAATATGTTGTGTTAGGTGGTTTATAGGTGTCAACATATGAAGTGTAATATTTAAAATACAGTATAATTGTCAACCGATAAGTCCTTTCATTTAGAGAATCTCGGAAGGGATTCCTTCGTATCATAAAATACGTTTTATCCTATTATCCACACCCCTTTTTTCCTCTTTCCCGGTTCTTTTAAGGACTAACTCCTCACTCTCTTCCTCTTTGAGATTTACTTTGAAGTCGTAATAATTTCCCTCTGTGTATCAAGTAGGTCAAACTCTCATTTTGAATACTTGAAGTCAGGTGAGTAGGTAATAACTAAGTTTTTAGTAGGATAAAATCCTACGTCTTTAGGTTCAACAGAATTAATGGTTGGAAAAAAGTCATTGGAGACCTAAGGAACGAACTAAAGGACCCAAGCGTGGGGTATCTGTTACCCCAACTCCCGGCGTCCTTACTGTACCACCTCCTGTAACTCGTTCTGACCGTGTAGTCCCCTGTGAAAGAAGAAACGGTGTACTCACTCCTGTTTCTGGTCCTCCTACCACGACTTCTTCTCCTATTCCTACTTTACCCTCGGTGTACACGAATCCCGGAACCGGTGTCGAGGAAGACGGAACTCAGAGTCTTGTCGGGCGTCATACTCCCACATCCTCTCCTTCTACTCCTACTCTAGTCTAGGGTCGTCTCAGGTCGGAGGTCGTTTGACCATCTGTGATAACTACCACTGTAGTAGTGTCCTCTCGGACCTGTGCCTGTATAACCGTGTCTACGTCAAGAGTTACTGTAAAGAGGGTGTTATTACCTCAGCATGTCTCTCCTACCCCTACCCGTGACACTTTTCCTGTAAAGACCGATGTTATTTCTACCAACGGAAACGTTGTTTAACCAGGCACTACTACCTACCCATGTAGTTACCAACCGTCTACCGGTGCATCGCCAGTATCCGGTACTGGTACTTACACGTCCTGAGGTACCGTTCCTTCGTTAAGTACTACATGTAGACTTCCTTTGTCAATTTCTTCGACTAGCTAGACTCTAGTTTGGTTTTCTACCGGTCCTGGAACCCCTACTGTCACTCTGTCTCGCGGTACAGGTCGTACCTCTCGTCCGACTCGTCCATCATGTACCCGAGAACGTCTCTCCGGAGGTCGGCCTACCACTACTCCTCCCACCGCAACCGGGGGTACCGGTCCTCCTTCTCCTCTGACTCCCCGTCCCTGTCGGTCACGACGGTCGACCCCCTGGACTGTTTTGTCAAGTCCTCCTTCAGACTTTTGAGTCACCTCTACGACGGTAAAACCACACGACAGTATAAAACAGTATATAAAGAAAATCACTAGACATTTTAATCCTATTTTAAATCGATGACTAAGTTCCACGTACTTCTATAACATCTTATTCAACGAAATTAATTCACTTTGACAACATAGGATCGTCTAAAAGGTCTCGGTTTCTTTAAATAAACATATAGGAAACACGGTATGATGACCATATAAGGAAAATACAATTTTTTTTATCTTGACCTCACTATACTAAACAGATATATACGACCTAAATAAGTTCTAAATAATCTCGAAAATTTAGAAATATCTTTGATTTTCTTTCTTTTTTATTGAATCTTTTGATGAAACACTTTCCACTTAGAGGTTTAAACATGAGGATTCAAAGAAGGAGAAAAAACGAAAATACCCGATGTATCTGATGGCATGTATACTAACTTGATATCGTCTCTGTAATGAAACGGTTGTTTCCAAGCAGATCAGTTCCGATACCAAAAGGTCACCAGTACATACCTACACTCTCAACCTGACACTTCTTCCGACTCGTGGCTTCTTAACTACGAAAACTTGACACCACAACCTCTTCTGAGAACTCTTAGGGAACCTGACGTTCCTCTAGGTTGGTCCGGTAAAACTTCCTCTAGTCGGGACCCTAAAGAAACCTTCCTTACTACGATTTCGACTTTGAAGTCATGAAACTGATGGAGCACACTTCTCAACTGAGTAACCTTTTCTGAGACTACGACCCTCTCTAACCCCCGGCCTCCTCTTCCCCTGCTGTCTCCTACTCTACCGACCTACCGTAGTGGATGAGCTACCTGTACTCAGACTCACTTGAGGTCCTCAACCACTACCTGTCCCTCCGGACCACACGACACTAAGTACCCTAGCGTTTCTGAGTCTGTGCCGACTCGTTGACTTGACTTGACTATCGTCATGTTGGTTCATTCGTCGTCTAGGACCGTGTTTGATCCCGTTTTCTTTTACTGAGATAGAGGAGTCGATGGGGTTCGACTGTTAAGTGAATATGAATAAAAAGAAATTAATCCATTAAATTTTTGATATGTGACTTTTATTTCAATCAATTAGACGAAAAACGGATTTTTAAGTAAAATTAAACTATCCATGTCTAGGACTTTTCTTAACGAAAAAAAGAGAAACAGTCTAAAAGTATAATCATCCTAAGGATTAGAAACCTTCTTTGTCGGAATTTTCCTCTCACTGTTTTTAGAGTGTCGATACGCCCTCGTCATGGACAGTAATTTCTACTTTTCGACTAAGAAGACTAATGTTATCACACTCCCACAACTTCAGGCGGAGATCTCAGGAAGGTAGAGGTTAGACGAAGGGAAAAGGCAAAATGTTTGATATTGGGGTTTAGAGTGGTAGAGGTCCTATGAAAAGAATAGACTCCTAAAATTTCATTAAGAACTTTCTTAGGTATTAAGGGACGTATCTTCGTCCCTTTTAGAACTTTACTGGAAGTCTCCCAGGACCTTATTAATCGTTAAATCTGTTCTTATAGGTACCCCTTCGGATCACCTTCTTCGCACTAAAAGTAGAGGATTTCACGAAACCCTATTAATAAAGATCATTATTCTACTGTAAAGACTCTTGTTACGTTTTTCTAATAAAACAGAGAAAAGGATGATTAACTGGTAAGAAAAGAGGAGAAATAAAGACCTTCCAAACAAGGATGTACAAGAAGTTAGGTACAGTAAGTTTCTCGTGACTTTTTGGACAAGTTGGAATCTTCATTTCTTCGTAGTTAAAGAGTGGGAGAGGAAAAGGTAGAAACGAACGTAAGTTTTGAACGGTTAATTCGTGATCCCGACTCCTGGACCCCGATTACCTATGACCAAGATCGGTCCTCATCCTTTTTCGGTCCTTTCAACTTCCAAGTTCTGATTTCACCTCTGTATCCGTGGGTTCGAGAGAGGATTCGACGTCCAATTTGGTGTCGTATCGTGATACCTTCGGGACAAAGTGCTTCACCTTTCCAACAATCCCTAGTGGATTGAGGTGTTTCCCGAAAGGACCACCAAGTCACCATTTCTTAGGTGGACAGTCACGTCTTCTTTACCCAACCTAGGGACCCAACTCTTTTAGGGGACCTCTTCCTTTACCGTTGGGTGAGGTCATAGAAACGGACCCTTTAGGATACCTGTCTCCTCGGACCGTCCGATGTCAAGTAGTCCAGCACTTTTCAGTCTGTGCTGAATGACTGACTTGTTGTTTTGACGTGTTTTGAGCCTATCTGGACATTCCGTAGAGAGGTTTTAATATCTGTAATAACTCCCATAGGTCACGGTCTATGAAGTGACTAGAAACTCGTAATAAAAGAGCAAAACCGTCGGTGTCGAAAAACTTTGAGAAATTAGACTTTTAGTTAGACTAAACTTTTGACTCCTTGATAAAAGTCTAGGGGTGACTGGGGATCAACACCAGAGACAGGAGTCAGACACTTCAATATATCTGATCCAATTTAAGGACGAGGTACTGACTTCCCAAACACTCACCTTCCAAACGGAATCCCGTGGATTTACTGGTATAAATATCAACATTTATGGGGGTAAAAATGTTTGCCTGAGATCTACTACGTAAAAGGTGGAGAAGGTGATAAGTAATTAGGGGATACCCGTTTGAGGTCGAAGAGACGTAGAGATAACGGTGGTTCTTTACGGTGGTTTCTTCTCTTCCTGTTTCCTCCTTTCCTCCAGGGTCTCGTCTCCTAGAGTGGACACGAATGAGTGGACTCTGTCCTCCGTCGTAGATGGTGGACCAAAAGACTGATGAAGTTGTCATCACTGAGTCCTTATCACTCCTTGTGTCTAGTGGTTACTTCTATATCCAGAAAGAACAGAAGACCAATTAGAACCATGTCGACGGAGAGTCCGTGGGAAGTGGTTCTGAACGAACGGTTTCTACACTTCTACCCCCAGACCGAGGTACCTATGACCTCGGAATCTATCAAGGACTTCATGGACCCCATCAATATGGAGACCTCAGTTTCCCTGAGACGGGGAACCCTTGAAGAGGTAACAACGAGGGAAACCTCGTTTTTCGACAAGACTTTATCCTTCCGTCCGTCTACCCTCTTTTTAATAGAAAAACGAAAAGTTTTCTTTCATGAAGATTACTACCTCAGTATATATGTGTCCCACGAGACATCCGTTAATCAAGTAAAGGACCCAAACACATAGAATGTATGTAGGGATGTACAAGTATGATTAAACATGTACGTGTGAACCATGAAGGTATCTAGGTCATTGAAGTGAGTCTTCAAGAGAACCTAAAGGACGTGGACGACAATCTATCCATGTAGGACTTAGTACGATAACTTATCTAGTTACAATAGAATAGTACTTAAATAGTACTGTAATATTACTATTTTCATATTCTCTTTTGACTTGTTTTATAACTCTTTTACGTTACACAAAAAGTCTTTCTTTTAAGATGTAATTAAAAACGAAATTTTCTAAGAATTTACCCTAAACTAATGTTAACTAAAAATCCTTTGTTATAAACAACAAATAAAAAATAAAAACAATTATTGAAATATCCTTAATTAGTAAATAGAGTTCAATACCCCTGTCCAAAAAAGTCAAAGAGATTCCGGGAAACGAAATAAAAATAAAGAGAAGACGTACGAAGTTGTAAGGAGGAACAACAGAGGGAAAACCTTTTCATTTTTGAGTTCACGTGAATTTTACAGAAAGATTAATCAGTGATCATACGAATAAATCAAGATACGAGTAAATACCCTCCTATCAAACCACAACTTAAATATGTTTCCAGTATCCCAACATTCAGACGACGATGAATTAAAAGGTAGTTGGGATTTATAATTTTTATATATAAGTACGAGGTTATACAAGTATATACACTAAAGTAATAAAATTTAAAGACAATACACACAAACGGGAAAAGGTATAATCATCGGTTATGGATACACTGGATATTAATTAACAAGTCAAGTCAAGTAAAGTCAAGTCAGCGAGTCAGCACAGACTGAGAAACACTGGGGTACTTAGTGTCAGGAGGTCCGGAGGGACGGGTAGTGGTAGAGGGCCTCAAGTGAGTTTGAGTGTAGGTGGCTCAGCCACTACGGTAGGTCGGTAGAGTAGGAGACAGCAGGGGAAGAGGAGGACGGGGGTTAGGGAGGGTCGTAGTCAGGAAAGGTTACTCAGTTGAGAAGGGTACTCCACCGGTTTTAGGACCTCAAAGTCGAAATCGTAGTAAGAAAGGTTTCTTGTGGGTCCTGACTAGATGAAATCCTACCTGACCAACCTAGAGGAACGTCAGGTTCCCTGAGAGTACTCAGAAGAGGTTGTGGTGTCAAATTTTCGTAGTTAAGAAACCGCGAGTCGAAAGAAGTGTCAGATTGAGAGTGTAGGTATGTACTGGTTTCCTTTTTGGTATCGGAACTGATCTACCTGGAAACAACCGTTTCATTACAGAGACGAAAAGTTATACGATAGATTCAACCAGTATTGAAAAGAAGGTTCCTCAATCACAGGAAATTAAAGTACCGACGTCAGTGGTAGACGTCACTAAAACGTCGGGTTTATTTTTTCAGACTGTTACAAAGGTGACAAAGGGGTAGATAAAGGGTACTTTACCACCCCGGTCTATGGTACTAGAAACAAAAGACTTACAACTCGAAATTCGGTCGAAAAAGTGAGAGGAGAAAGTGAAAGTAGTTCTACGAAAAATCAAGGAGAAGTGAAAGACGGTATTCCCACCACAGTAGACGTATAGACTCCAATAACTATAAAGAGGGCCGTTAGAACTAAGATTAAACACGAAGAAGGTCGGATCGTAAAGAGTACTATATGAGACGTATCTTCAATTTATTCGTCCCACTGTTGTATGTCGGAACTGCATGAGGAAAAGGATAAACCTGGTCAGACAACAAGGTACAGGTCAAGATTGACAACGAAGAACTGGACGTATGTCTAAAGAGTTCTCCGTCCAGTCCACCAGACCATAAGGGTAGAAAAAGTCTCAAAAGGTGTCAAATAACACTAGGTGTGTCAGTTTCCGAAACCGTATCAGTTATTTCGTCTTTATCTACAAAAAAAAGACCTTGAGAGAACGAAAAAGTTACTAGGTCGTCTACAACCGTTGAACTAGAGACCAAGGAGACGAAAAAGATTTAGGTCGAACTTGTAGACCTTAAAGTGCCAAGTGTATAACGACTTCGGACTGAACCTCTTAAAACTCGTAATGAAATGATCGTACACTCTACTCACGTTAACAAACCATCAAACTCGTAGGAAACCGTAAAGGAAAGAAACCCTAACCTTACTTTTGACTGGAAAAGGTCAGGACACCGGTGACGACTCAAAAGGTGTAAACGACCGTATAACTCACGTCGTGAAAGTGTGGTAGTAGAAGGTCCCAAACTTTATCGACTTGACCTTAAGGTAGTGGAGGTGATCGAAACAAGTGTCACTACGAAAGCTTCCGGGTGAATTGAAGTGTAAGGTCCTACAGACCGAGATCCACTCACTAGTGTGGTAGTACTAATAGAACCAGCACTTCTAAAAAAAACATGTCAAGAAGACACATAAGAACGGTGGAGAAGGATTATAGAAGACGAAGACAGACAAGTATCGTTTGTGGGAGAAGGTTGTTGTGTTCTCTCCTGAGATGTGTACCTGTAGTGGTCTACCAGTTATGGTTTTAGTCTAACTAATATAAAAAACGTCGGTNATTCCCACCACAGTAGACGTATAGACTCCAATAACTATAAAGAGGGCCGTTAGAACTAAGATTAAACACGAAGAAGGTCGGATCGTAAAGAGTTCTATATGAGACGTATCTTCAATTTATTCGTCCCACTGTTGTATGTCGGAACTGCATGAGGAAAAGGATAAACCCGGTCAGACAACAAGGTACAGGTCAAGATTGACAACGAAGAACTGGACGTATGTCTAAAGAGTTCTCCGTCCAGTCCACCAGACCATAAGGGTAGAAAAAGTCTCAAAAGGTGTCAAATAACACTAGGTGTGTCAGTTTCCGAAACCGTATCAGTTATTTCGTCTTTATCTACCAAAAAAAGACCTTGAGAGAACGAAAAAGTTACTAGGTCGTCTACAACCGTTGAACTAGAGACCAAGGGGACGAAAAAGATTTAGGTCGAACTTGTAGACCTTAAAGTGCCAAGTGTATAACGACTTCGGACTGAACCTCTTAAAACTCGTAATGAAATGATCGTACACTCTACTCACGTTAACAAACCATCAAACTCGTAGGAAACCGTAAAGGAAAGAAACCCTAACCTTACTTTTGACTGGAAAAGGTCAGGACACCGGTGACGACTCAAAAGGTGTAAACGACCGTATAACTCACGTCGTGAAAGTGTGGTAGTAGAAGGTCCCAAACTTTATCGACTTGACCTTAAGGTAGTGGAGGTGATCGAAACAAGTGTCACTACGAAAGCTTCCGGGTGAATTGAAGTGTAAGGTCCTACAGACCGAGATCCACTCACTAGTGTGGTAGTACTAATAGAACCAGCACTTCTAAAAAAAACATGTCAAGAAGACACATAAGAACGGTGGAGAAGGATTATAGAAGACGAAGACAGACAAGTATCGTTTGTGGGAGAAGGTTGTTGTGTTCTCTCCTGAGATGTGTACCTGTAGTGGTCTACCAGTTATGGTTTTAGTCTAACTAATATAAAAAACGTCGGTTTCTACCTCTTCGAGATACGTCAGTCGTTTTCGTTCTGACCCTCGACTGACACCGAGTCTAATACTTGAGGAACAACGGTTTAAGTCTGAATTTAACTTCTTTGATCCCTTTTGGTGATCTGGTAACTCCATACTGGATTTAGTTTAGGGAATACTAATATGTCACCTTCACTCTTTATCTAAATTCCCTGATCTAGACTATCTATCTTACGGACTACTTGATACCTACTCCAAACACTGTAACATGTCCTCTATCTCTAGTTCTGGTAGGGGTACCTTTTCTTTACTTTTTTCCGTGTTACCGACAGACTCCTCCGGAATGTTTATCGACACTTTCTTCTCTTCACTTTTCGTTTCCTCTTTTTCTTTCTATATTCGTATACTTACGTCTCAAGGTTTCTTATCGTTCTTCTCTATTCTTTCGGAAGGAGTCACTAGTTACGTTTCTTTATCTCCTTTTGTTGTCTTACCCTTTCTGATCTCTAGAGAAGTTCTTTTAATCTCTATGGTTCCC
Source organism: Capra ibex (assembly GCA_006410555.1). Classification (NCBI taxonomy): domain Eukaryota; kingdom Metazoa; phylum Chordata; class Mammalia; order Artiodactyla; family Bovidae; genus Capra; species Capra ibex. Next base: position 20,258,463 of record SJYO01033645.1, on the reverse strand, counting down.
TTGTAAAGTACGTTTCTACCCGAGTTATTTCCTGTCTTCATTAATTAACAATCGTATTTAATTAATGGAGATGACAGTTATAGTAACATATTGAGAGAAATACCTGAATCATTGACATATATACTAAAAAAGTCAATATTTTTATATTTGTATAAATTTATATTTATAGTCCAAAAGGACTACCGAGTCTGTCATTTTTTAGAAGTCCGTTACGACCTCTGAGTCCAAACTAGGGACTCAGTACTTCTAGAGGACCTCTTTCCTTACCGATGCGTGAGGTAATAAGAACGGACCTCTTAAGGTACCTGTCTCCTCGATTAAACTGATCCTTAATGGTTTAAATAGAGGTTTTATAAATGTTTTAGGGTCTTCTTTAAGGACTGTAAAAAAATAAAAAGTGTAAGAAATGTGGTAAACTACGAAAAAAACTTTTGAGTTACCTATATTTTATCATAGATAAAAGTTAAATAAAAGAAGGTTATTAACTCGAAAGAAATACATATAAATAGGTAAACACTCAAAATATTATACTTAATGTATAAGTGTAGGATACGGAAGACAAAGATAATTAACGACAAAAGGAACGTATAATTTGTAAAAAAGAACACATTAATATATAATTTCGGGGACAACTGATCTACAATTATAGGAGAGACCAGACAGTATGCCGACAGTTAAAATCACGTACGACAGGTAACTAATTACTTTTAGAAATTTAAACTAGTTTAGTTCGATAAAAAGATAATTATCTAAAAGAAACTCCTAACATAAAGGTCTTGTAAGGTGTTTTAGTGTTTCAAAACAAATTAAAAAACCAAACAGAATTACAAATTAAATTTGTACCATAGAATACAAAGAATGACTATATAACTGTAGATGAACACCAAATATAACAGTTCTCAATCTTCATAATAAAACATACGTGACGATATCAGTATACTCCACACTTTTATGTTTATTATGACGAACAATAAAAATATTGACAAAAGATGACACTCGGTTAGAGTTGGTACCGGGGAAAAACCATAGATCTGGAGGGGTACTAGGTAGTTCATCACCCAATTACGGACTTCTCGTCCCAGATGGTCACGGATCGAAATCTCGTTCCCGATTCATAGAAGACAAAACAACTACCTTCACGAAATGATCAATGATTCATAAAAAACTTATGGTGAGGACAAATATCACAATCTATACTGCGATGGAAATAATAAGAGGTGTATCCCTGTTAACTAGGACAAAGGTGACTAAATTCAAGTCAAGTCAACGAGTCAGCACAGGCTGAGACGGTGGGGTACTTGACGTAGTACGGTCCGGAGGGGTAGTGGTTGACGGTCTCAGATGGGTTCGGGTACAGGTAACTCAGACACTACGGTAGGTTGGTAGAGTGGGAGACAGCAGGGGAAGAGAAGTCGAAATAATGTATGGTCCAAGATTAAGTATGTCCAGAGACAAAGACAAGGTAGTGACCACACAGGCTGAAATGAATTTTCGTCACTGTGTTATAAAAATAATGATTGCGAAACATTCAGTATGATAATATATCGTTTCACTCAAGGATAATCTTAAGATAGATTTTTTAAAATCCCTAAAAATAAATAATAATAATAATAAAAATTAAATTTAAATAAATTAACCTCCGATTAATTAAATGTTATGACATAACCAAAACGGTATATAGTTGTACTTAGGTGGTGTCCACATGTGCACAAGGGTTAGGACTTGGGGGGAGGATGGAGGGAGGGACATGGTAGGGAGACCCAGTAGGGTCACGTGGTCGGGGTTCGTAGGACATAGGACGTAACTTGGATCTGACCACTAGGCAAAGAATATACTATTATACGTACAAAGTTACGGTAAGAGGGTTTAGTAGAGTGGGAGAGGGAGAGAGTGTCTCAGGTTTTCTGACAAGATATGTAGACACAGAGAAAACGACAGAACGTATGTCCCAATAGTAATGGTAGAAAGATTTAAAGTATATATACGCAATCATATGTCATAACCACATCCCTAAAAATCTAAAAATAAGNCATAGTAGGGAGACCCAGTAGGGTCACGTGGTCGGGGTTCGTAGGACATAGGACGTAACTTGGATCTGACCGCTAGGCAAAGAATATACTATTATACGTACAAAGTTACGGTAAGAGGGTTTAGTAGGGTGGGAGAGGGAGAGAGTGTCTCAGGTTTTCTGACAAGATATGTAGACACAGAGAAAACGACAGAACGTATGTCCCAATAGTAATGGTAGAAAGATTTAAAGTATATATACGCAATCATATGTCATAACCACATCCCTAAAAATCTAAAAATAAGAGATGTGTAGAAAAGATTAGTCGTAGTGAAGACGGTATAAGATAACTAATACTCACTTAGTGATTTCGGTTGGGTCTAAGTGTTCCTCCCTGTCATTTGTTGAAGTACCTCTTCATATTTTGTTAAACACCAGTAGATATTTTGAAAGTGTCCATTACAATTAAAAAGACGAACCACTAAAAGAAAGAAATAATGATTTTAACGATGAAACTAAATGAATACAAAGAGACAGGAAAATAGAAATTACAGTTGAGAGGGTTTACGGTTGTTTATAGTCTTAGGGGCTCGAACAAATCCTTAGATAGATTAGTGTACGTCGGAATTCTCAAATAAGAAAAGGAGACTATAGTGGCAATCCCAAGTGTTCCCAGAGTACCGTATATCAATTTTATACCGGATAACACCACTGGACTGTTTGTTCCCTACTTCAGTGTCACTGGTGTAGGACAAAAAGGGATTCCACTATAGGATAAAAAGGGACGACCACGATCAAAAAGTTCGGATGTACTGGTGGGCTGGGTACTCTAGGGAAGTTGATGAACTGGTGTTCTAGGGTCGACGTCTGGTTTCTATTTGACTCCGGGGGAGGGAGGTCCCGTATTAAAGGGTAACTATCCCATATTCTTCCCAACCGACATTTTTCTCTCGTGATCAAAATGAGATTTCGGTCAGTGAAAGTAAGAAAGATATTATTTAGAAAGAGACGAACTTACAGACCGAACGAGAGAAAAAGAGGTGCGAACGGAATGTTAGTGGTATCATATACATCCTCGAAAGAAATAATCCTAGATTAAACAGAGAGATGTTGTGGAAAGTCAGAATGTAAAATTTTTATATACTCGTTAAGAAGTAAAGATAAGTCGACGAAGAGAAGGTAAGTACATAAAGGAATACATTAAAAAATAATCTGGTTTAAATGTAAAACCGAAGAAACGTGTCAGAAAATTAGTAAGAGAGAAGGAATAAAGACGTAGAAGACTGGTAATATATGATACTGACCCTTCAAAAAAAAAAAAACCAATGTCTGTCAAGTAATTAAGTCGAGAGTCGAGAAGTTGAGTAGGTGACCTACGGAGTATAGTTGATAAAACAAGGACTTAAATATAAAGGTTATAGAAGGTAATTCAGAGACTCCCGTAGTTACGAAAACGAATGGTTTATTAACGAATAAAACATGAATGTACGATTTATATCGGTTGAACAGACGTTATCAATAAAAAAGATTGATCAGTAATTAAGACTACGGATGTTACACACAACAAATCAAGTAACGGAAATAAAGTATCACAAACAATAAAAGAATAAAAAAATTTGGAACAAGAGTATAAAGGAATTCTATACTTATGAAACAAATCAGTTCGCGTGGATCCCCATCTCCCTTAGTCCCTATTTTCTCGTTCAAGGTCCGACACTTAGGAGGTCCACTCGAAACACTAACATTCTCTTTACGAAGGAACGGAGGACCCGTAATTATAAAGAACAAAAGATGTTGACTCCGTTTGTCCGGAGAATCAATTAGTGGTTAATATAGACGGGGTCGTGACGAGAAAAGTCCCAGATGATAATTCATTCTGATATGTGTGGAGTCAACTTTGATGTCTCCAGGACAAGACACGAATGTACATCGTGTCGGTACTGTTTGTGAGGCGTCGAAAGAAGGGAGAGCTGTTGAAGTCTTTACCGTGGTGTTAGAGTACACTTACGTACCCGCTTCATTTCTAACGGCATTTCAAATAGAGAAAGTGGATCAAAGGAGATTCCGACTAGGAGAGGAGAAAGTTCACGATCCCTACTTTCACTGAAGTTTTGTAAGTGTCCAAAATATAACATAAGACACTAAGTTTTGAAGAGACTATAGTAATCGTATAATTTCTAGACCCCATTCTCCATCCAACGTAAAACAATCTACAAAAAGACATACATGACTCCACTAATATCCCCGAAAACAAACAATTATATCACTTTATAAAATTAACTACAAACTTACAATTTAGTTGAGACATAAGGACCTTAATAGGTTTGACCTAGAATGGATCAAGGCAAACGAGTCAACACAGACTGAGACGGTGGGGTACTTAACGTCGTGCGGTCCGGAGGGACAGGTAGTGGTTGAAGGTCTCAGAGGGGTTTGGGTACAGGTGACTCATCCACTACGGTAGGTTTGTAGACTAGGAAACAGAAGGGGAAGATGAAGACGAAAGTTAGAAAGGGTCGTAGTCCCAAAAAAGTTTTCCCAGTCGAGAAGCGTAGTCGACCGGTTTCATAACCTCAAAGTCGAAGTCGTAGTCAGGAAGGTTACTTGTGGGTCTTGACTAGAGGAAATCTTACCTGACCAACCTAGAGGAACGTCAGGTTCCCTGAGAGTTCTCAGAAGGGGTTGTGGTGTCAAGTTTTCGTAGTTAAGAAGCCACGAGTCGAAAGAAGTGTCAGGTTGGGAGTGTAGGTATGTACTGGTGACCTTTTTGGTATCGGAACTGATCTGCCTGGAACCAACCGTTTCGTTACAGAGACGACAAGTTATACAATAGATCCAACCAGTATTGAAAGGAAGGTTCCTTATTCGTAGAAAATTTAAGTAACGACGCTAGTGGTAGACGTCACTAAAACCTCGGGACTTTTTATTTCAGTCGATGACAAAGGTGACAAAGGGGGAGATAAAGGGTACTTCACTACACTGACCTACGGTGCTAGAAGCAAAAGAATTACAACTCGAAATTCGGTTGAAAAAGTGAGAGAAGAAAGTGAAAGTAGTTCTCCTAAAAATCAAGAAGAAGTGAAAGACGGTATTCCCACCACAGTAGACGTATAGACTTCAATAACTATAAAGAGGGTCGTTAAAACTAAGATCGGACACGATGGATGTCGGGTCGACTATAAGGGTAGAGAAAGTCTTAGAAGGTGTCAAATAACACTGGGTGTGTCAGTTTCCGAAACCGTATCAGTTATTTCGTCTTTATCTACACAAAGACCTTGAGAGAACGAAAAAATTACTAGGTCGTCTACAACCGTTAAACTAGAGACCAAGGAGACGGAAAAGATTTTGGTCGAACTTGTAGACCTTCAAGTGCCAAGTGAATAACGACTTCGGACCGAACCTCTTAAAACTCGTAATGAAATGGTCACACACTCTACTCACGTTACCACGCCATCATACTCGTAAGAAACCGTAACGGAAAGAAACCCTAACCTTACTTTTGACTGGAAAAGGTCAGGACACCGGTGACGACTCAAAAGGTTTAAACGACCGTATAACTCACGTCGTGAAAGTGTCGTAGTAGAAAATCCTAAACTTTATCGAGTTGACCCTAAAGTAGTGGAGGTGATCGAAATATGTATCACTATGAAGGATTCCGGGTGGACTGAAGTGTAAGGTCCTACAGACCGAGATCCACTCACTAGTGTGGTAACACTAATAGACCCAGTACTTCGAGTCGAGAAAAAACATGTCAAGACACATAAGAACGGTGGAGATGAATTATAAAAGACGAAGATAATCCAGGGATAGTAAAGACAGGAAAGAACTCGGGTAGAAACGTATTTCGAGTTCTAAGTCTTTTGATTCTAGTACCATAGAGCAGGGTAGTGAAGTACCGTCCATCTACCCCTTTATCACCTTTGTCACAGTCTGAAATAAAAAACCCGAGGTTTTAGTGACGTCTACCACTGACGTCGATACTTTAATTTTCTACGAATGAGGAACCTTCCTTTCAATTCTGGTTGGATCTATTGTATAACTTTTCGTCTCTATAATGTAACGGTCGTTTCAAGACAGATCAGTTCCGATACCAAAAAAGTTACCAGTACATACCTACACTCTCAACCTGGTACTTCTTTCGACTCACGGTTTCTTAACTACGAAAACTTCACACCACAACCTCTTCTGAGAACTCTCAGGGAACCTGACGTTCCTCTAGGTTGATCAGGTAGGATTTCCTCTAGTCAGGACCCAAGTAACCTTCCTGACTACGACTTCGACTTTGAGGTTTGAAACCGGTGGACTACTCTTCTCAACTGAGAACCTTTTCTGAGACTACGACCCACCTAACCTCCGTCCTCCTCTTCCCCTACCGTCTCCTACTCTACCGACCTACCGTAGTGACTGAGCTACCTACACTCAGACTCACTTGAGGCCCTCGACCACTACCTGTCCCTCCGGACCGCACGACCCTAAGTACCCCAGTGTTTCTCAGCCTGTGTTGGCGCACTGACTTGTCTTGACTTGAACGTACTTTACAAGGGAACCATCCGTATCGTCATCGGTTAAGGTTGTCCTAACATAAAACCCTTAAAGGATCCAGTCCCCAGAGGCTTGAAGCCCTAGATTGTGGACTATTATACTCCACCTCAACTACATTATTATTATCTTTATTTTACGAGTTATTTCAATTACGTGAACTTATAAGGACTTTGGTAGGAGTGGGAGTCAGACACCTTTTTTAATAGAAGGTGTTTTGATCAACCCCTGGTGACCAATTTCGTTTGTATCCCCGTATTTAATATGTCAGCCAACAGGGTCTGGAATAAAACGGATGGAGTAAATTTACCGACAGAAAGGAAGAGAAGTGCAGTTACCGGAATTCCTCCAAGGTCCGGATCATTACTTATAATGATACAACACGTTCGATTTTACAACAGTGTAATGTCGCAATTCAGTACTCACTTGATGTTTCTACCTCCGTCTCGAAATTCGGCACGTACACCAGTAGTTGAACTACATGTCCCTCTTAATCGTTCTGAACTGTTAGTCTCCGTTTCTCCAAAACCCCTTCTTCGTACACTTATGAGGGTACCCTAAACCGTTTTTTGTACGTTTAGATTACCAAGTATAATTACTGGTGGTTCCTCGAACATAGTCCCTTCTCCTCCACTCCTTGTTACCCCGTCGATTTCCAAATTGTTGTATTGGTTCCGACGAATTAGCTCTGGAGTCAAGTCAGTGAGTCAGTATAGGATGAGAAACGTTGGGGTACCTGACGTCGTACGGTCCGAAGGGAAAGGCAGTAGTGAAGGACCTCGAACGAGTTCGAGTACGGGTAACTCAGTCACTACGGTAGTTTGGTATAGTAGGAGACAGTAGGGAAAGAGGAGGACGAAAGTTAGAAAGGGTCATAGTCCCAGAAAAGTTTACTCAGTCGAGAAGCGTGTGAGTGACTAACTCACACTCGTCTTAGATCTTACTTGCCATTTCCTCCTCCACTTCTTACTTCCCTGGTCGACGTCACCGTCATTATATGGAGGGACAGAACTTAGGAAGGAATCTTTTTAACACTCTCCGGTGACATACTTCTTCATCACTGTCCAGTCGTGCTTACTTGTGTCTCCGTCATGTCCTGTCCTGTCATGTCCTTACCGACATCGCCTTCGAGAGTCACGGGACAGGGACGACGAGGACGTGAAATTGTGGGTGTGTTCCCATGGGAAGAGTACTATATATCGAACACCCTTTGACAACGTATCAAGTCCCTCGAGTCGAGGGACGAGAGACTACTGGATCTTCCCGACCTACTCCCGACCCTACCTCCGAATTTTCCCTCCCTTATATACCTATGTATACCGACTAAGTCAAACAAGACGTAGTCTTTGATTGTTGTAGCATTTCGTAAAAGTAAGGTCGACTTTGTTTGTAGGTGCGTCAAGATAACGTTTGAGGACCCTGAGACGGATCCTTACGGGAGATTGACACCTTCACACTATGTGAGTACCAACCCTGGGACGACTTCACTCCACAGTCCCCCTAATTTCGGAACACTCCGTAAAAAGTCCAACACCACCTGTCTTAAAACTGTTCTAGAAAGGTCAAGAAAACTAGTAGTGAACCCTGACAAGTGATGGTATCCGTATAGGACTAAATAAGACCACCGGCAGTAAAATCAAAGACACGGTCTTCGTTTGATATAATACATTCTAGGGACGAATACACGACCTCTATGGACTACAATGACCCTAGAGTAACGCAGGTTTTAAATGGAGATGCCAATAACACCATACTCCTATTGATCTCTCTTGAGTTCCTTTCAGTCTCCGGTCTCTATTCTGTTATAATAAATTCTGAAATGAACGAATTCTATACTCTAATATAAATGTCAATAAAAGAAAATCTTTCAACGTGTCTTGGGAAATACAACGGAGTTACGTAAAAAACGAAAAAAATCATATTTGTCATGTATTGAATACTTTTCAGAAGACCGTAGTTTCAAAGGTAAATAGAAAAATCGAAAGAACCACTTGACTTAAATCTAAAGTTTAAGGTTTTACTAGCTATCTTTAAATTGTTGTATTGGTTCCGACGAATTAGCTCTGGAGTCAAGTATAGGATGAGAAACGTTGGGGTACCTGACGTCGTACGGTCCGAAGGGAAAGGCAGTGGTGAAGGACCTCGAACGAGTTCGAGTACGGGTAACTCAGTCACTACGGTAGTTTGGTATAGTAGGAGACAGTAGGGAAAGAGGAGGACGAAAGTTAGAAAGGGTCATAGTCCCAGAAAAGTTTACTTAGTCGAGAAACGTAGTACACCGGTTTCACAACCTCAAAGTCGAAGTTGCAGTCAGGAAGACTACTTTAATAACGGACAATCGTTAAAGACAGGGGTTAAAAAACCGGACAGTGTAAAATGGAGAATATTGGAGGACTCGTCAAAGACCTAAGGGACGAACTAGAGGAACCAAGAGTGTGGTATTTGTTACCCCAAGTCTCGACCCCCTTACTCCACCACGTCCTACAACTCGTCCTACCCCTGTAGACCCCCTTAGGAGAAGGACCGGTCCAATCACTACTGGTCCTGGTCGTCCTGACACGACTTCTTCTCCTACTCCTACTTCACTCTTGGTGTCCACGAGTCCCGGAACCGTCGTCGAGGGAGTTGAAACTAGAAATCGTGTCGAAAGTCCTATTTTCTCATCCTCTCTTACTATTCCTACTCCAGTCTCGGGTCATCCCAGGTCGGACGGTGTTTGACCATCTCGGCTAACTTCCACTACAGTAGTGTCCTCTCAAACCTGTGTCTCTCCAATCACGTCTACGTCAAGAACTACTACAAGAGGCGTGTCATAGACTCAGACCGCCTTTCCTGACCTTGACCCTCACTGCGTTCCCGTAAGGCCCGGTGATGTTTCTACCACCGAGACCAGTGTTTAACCAATCACTACTATCTGCCCATTACGTCTCCCACCGTCTACCGGTGTATCGCCAGTATCCGGTACTGGTACTTACACGTCCTGAGGTACCAGTCCTTTGACAAGTACTACTTGTAGACCTCCTTCGTCCCTTTTTTGGGTTATCTGGACTCCAGTTTGGTCTTCTACCGATCTTGGAACCCCTACTGCCACTCCGTCTCGTGGTACAGGTCTTCCCTCTCCTCCGACTCGTCCATCATGTACCCGAGCACGTCTCTCCGGAGGTCGGCCTACCACTAGTCCTCCCACCGCAACCGGGGGTACCGGTCCTCCTTCTCCTCTGACTCCCCGTCCCTGTCGGTCACGACGGTAGAGACCATCAATCCCTTCGTCTACTCCTCCTTAAGCCTCTGACCCCCTCTCCTCATCAACGACTCACTAGGGTACGTCGCATAGGACTAGTGTGACCTTTAGGTCTCAGGAATTTTATATCTTGTCTTACATCGTGGTACCCTTCACATACAATATTAACATCATTTTGAACCCAAAAGAGATCTCGAGACTTTGACGGAGTCACTACTAAAGTTCAGTGGTAGTAGTAGCAATTAGTAACGACTGTAAATTGATTTTTGAACGGTACGTACACCATAGTACGGTTTATGAAATATACGTAATATAGTGAAGGAGAAAATTTTTGTGTTTTTTTATTGATTATAATAATAAAAGTATCTATTACTTCCCTTGTTCTTTTCCCTACGACTCGTGAAACTAGTTTTAACCTTTCGATCTTGTATTCGGTGTAAGGGACCACCGAGTCTACCATTTCTTAGACGGACATTAAGTCCTCTGAACCTCAGTTAGGGACTTCTTTTCTTACCGTTGGGTGAGGTCGTAAGAACGGACCTCTTGAGGTACCTGTCTCCTCGGAACACCCGATGTCAAGTACCACAGTGTCTCAGTCTGTACTGACTCACTGATTGTGTGTGTGTCTGTGTGTGCACCGTTTTGGTTTGACTTTTGGTCCCTTAGACTAAGATCTCGGACACGAAAGTCGGGGACACATTCTAAATCGGAGTAAGTCGTGTTAATGAATTGAGTCGAAAAGGAAAGGAGTCTCAAATGTTCCTTCTCTCGAGACAAGTCGACTAAGATTTCCTCGGTTCGGGAAACGAGGTATGTTGACCTGTCCCTAACTGAAGTCCTAAGAAATAAAAATCATAAGTCCTTTATAACCTAATCTCCACCTCGTCGGGAAACGTGGTAGGGTCCTGTTGTTAAAGCAGGTCGAGGTTTCTCCTAAAGTGAAGTTCCATATGACAAATAGTAAGAAAATGACCTAATTGACGATAACGAAGAGAAACACTGTAAAGTTCTCACGAAAGAATCTAAACTCAGGAAATCTTTTCTAACACTTAAAGGATAAGAGCACTGTCTTTGTCATAGCGGTCCATGTGGTCCTCCAATGGTTTCCACTTTATCTTCAAAAGTTATCAATCACTCATTCAAAAGTCGTATATTTGAGTTTATCCCGAATGAATGGACCACTCGTTTTAATAGGTACTTAGGAACCCGGGTCCTAGGTTAATAAAGTCGTATACCTTAGACACAAGACTTTTAAATGGACGACACTAAGATCAACCCTAAAAAAAAAGAACCACAACCCAAGACCGAATTGAGGGAGTGACGATATGTTTTTAGTCTGACTGGTTGTGATTCTTCTCACCGCTGTTACTGAGGTCGTGGACTTCTGGTCCTTTCTCGGTCCCTCAGTGCGCCCCTACCCTCTTCGTCGGGTCCTCTGTATGTGAGTCATCTGAACCCCGATGACTACGACGAGTACATAGGGTGGACTCGGCGGCGGAGGTCCTCTCACTGTACACATACTCTTCCATAGTCTACGACCGACGGTCTCTTCCTTTACTTCCCAAAAAGAACTAGGTTTCTTAAAGTGAAAGTTATAGGATCTGAAAGGTTTATGTCTGATACGTTATTTGTTTGTGTTGAAAGATGAGTCACATCCCGAAATCCTTTGGTTTCTAAGTCCCCGAGTTCCCAGTTTAGACCCCATCCCTGTCGATACATAATCGAGTCAAGACATAAAGGTAAACAAAATAAAAAATTAAAATGAAATAAAATGAAATGTTATGACATAACCAAAACGGTATGTAGTTGTACTTAGGTGGTGCCCACATGTACTCAAGGGTTAGGACTTGGGGGGAGCGTAGAGGGAGGGATATGGTAGAGAGACCCAGTAAGGTCACGTGGTCGGGGTTCGTAGGCCATAGGACGTAACTTGGATCTGACCGCTAAGCAAAGAATGTACTATAATATGTACAAAGTTACGGTAAGAGGGTTTAGTAGGGTGGGAGAGGGAGAGGGTGTCTCAGGTTTTTAGACAAGATATGTAGACACAGAGAAAAACATAAAGGCAAACACTAATCTCTTAAATAAGAGTCATACTTTCTATCTTTTGTATGGATATAGAAGATTTTTCAGAAGAGGAAGAGTAATTAGTTCAAGATCTAGGAGTCTCACTGAGTTTGATAAACTTTTCAGTTCTTTTAATAGTCACGGAAAAGTCTAGACTAGAACAAACCGTATGTCTACATATTGCACCTAATTCTTTTTTACTAATAAAAGTCCCTTTAATTGATTATCTCTTTTGAACTGAATATTTGTATATATTGTGTAGAATATTAACACCAATATCATTTTTACTAGAATGTTCGTCACCCTTTCTCTGTTTTCATGTCCACTTACTTCGTTACAAGACGTCAACTTTTAGACTCAAGGTTGAGACCGAGAGTATGAGTAATGTACTGGGACTTCCGATAAATTTGTGAAACCACGGACTAAAAGAGTATACACTTTGTCTATTTACTATGAATCGAAACGACAACAACACCCCTGTCTTTTCTAATAAAGGACTCTGGGATAATCGGGTCCCTGTATTGTTCGAATTTCGTAGACTCTTCCTGTGTATTTCACCAATATAAGTAGACCCCTCTCCCCTCCCAATGAGAACATCCGTTACCGTTCTCTTCTTTCCAGACGGATCAACCTACAAGTCATTACTAATTACTCCATAATCCCCGGTCATCCAGAATTCCAGAAACACCCCCTCCTCCATCCACTCGTCTCATAGTCCTCTGTTCCAAATTTACACTCGTCCTCGTATACGTCGGTAAGTGTCGGGTGGACCGTCATCCGTAACAGTCCATGTAGGATTCCTTAGTTGTCTATTAAACTGTGTCCCTTCACGGTACGATGTCTACCCTGTTTCCTCTTAGTGTGTGGTCGGAAAATCTCTTAGGACTTCTCAGGTCTCCTTTTCACTAGTTATAGACTTGTGTCCGTCCATCGACCTCTTCCTTCCTATATAATTATAAACTCTCCACTCTTCCTGTGGATCTAAATCACATTCCTTCTGACTTCCGTGTCTCTTTGACCTCAGTTCTTGTAGTAGTTTTCAGAAAATTGTCTGTGTCCCTTCTTTACAGGAAAAGTCTGGAGTGTATTGTGACTATATCATGTCGTTATATGAAAATCAGGGTAGAATCTTAGGAAAATTTAAGGAGTTATCGACCCTTGTAAAAAAGAGATATATGTATAAGAGGAGTTACTTTGAGTTCGGAGAATTATACTCTTTACTCCTGAACAACCGGTAGACACCGTAACGAAACTAGAAGTTATGAGGTTAAAGTAATTAATGAGGTGATTAAGATAATCAATGTGAGTGTCTGACTATAAATGTTTCCTCACCAGTATTATCAAGGAATAAGGTTCACGATTTCTTGTCCTGTACTAGGGACTGGTACTTTACAACTCTCAGACCTTTCCTGTCTATTCAGAATTTATTCGGTTTACTATTGTCTTTCAGACTTGGATCGATACTAACTGATCTTTGTCTCACTAGTGAAACCGAGTGTCTACCCAAATTCTGTTCTCTTCTTTGCTTCCAGGACTGGGTCGGTCCGTATGGTGGAGCCAGAAGATCGGCACTATACCTACCCTCGAAACTCAGATGTCAACAAACCCTAGTTGTTGAAACATACCGGTGTCCTAGATTCACACAACTGTCTCAGCTGTAGATATAGTCCGGGATAACTTTCTAAAGTAGAGGAAAAGTAAGGTCCGAGGACCTGAGTGGAAAGAAGTAACAGAGGAAGGAGTGTTAAAAGGACCGGAGTTGATCCTGAATGGTCGAAGGTTTCAAACGTGACGGAGATAAAGACCAACAACCTTTTTCGTGGACTTGACCGGAGAAGTTTCCGAGATCTCCGACTAAAATACCGGAGACCGAGGAGACACGAGGAAGGTAGAGGTAATGAAAGTTACCGACCACGGGAACAATCTGTGGACCTGGGGCTCCGGGATACCAGATAAAGGGTCCTCTCACATAACAGTTTCTGAATTAAGTTGTGACACATGTCTCACTCTCTCTAGTTTCCGAGAACCCCTCAGACTCATTTCCTTTTTGTGGGGTTCGTTTCTTCCCATTCTTTCGACTCACTACTCTTAGAAAAACCCTTTATAAAGATACCAACGTGGTCACCCCTTCCTTGACTTATTTAATGGGAACCTTCCTCTACTGTTTCAATGTAGGAACCATTAGTTTCCTCGTCCCCCGGAGGTTCGTCGAACCTGACACCCGTTGAAACCCCCGGTCCTTCAGTCTTTACGAGAAATGTCCCTCCTTCCTGAGTAAAGGAGAATATTACCACACTTTATTAGTAGTCACACGTTGTACCCTTTTACTGTGCTTCATCGTTTACAGACGGGAGACTTTAAAACAATCGAAATAAGTACATTAATAAAAGAGAGGAAGGCCTAAATCGACCCGTCTATTAATTCGACCAATGGACATGAAATAGATGGACTCAAGTTTTGTACATGATCTAATAGGTTTCATTAACTAACTAGAACTTTCATACAAAATTACCACTGGGTGAGACCTCCTTCTTTCATACTTTTTTGGTTCTCTCAGAACCCCAGTGTTAGTTCTCGTCTTATTAAATGGGCTCTAAGAATACTTTGTTTCCTCCTCTCTTATTTCTTCTTTTACCCACTTTATCTCTCCTTCCCTCGATACCTTTTATTGTTTTTTTCTCTTCTTTTTCTGTCCCTCCCTCCCCTTCCTTCTGTCAAATATTCTTTCTTTTTTCGTGTTTCTATCACTTAATTACAAAAATGTACGTATATATTAACTTACTTTTTTCAGTCATTTTATTAATGAGAAAAGTCACAAAATCTGTTACTTTCCCGAAGGGACCACCGAGTCTGCCATTTCGCAGACGGACGTTACACCCTCTGGCCCCAAGCTAAGGACCCAGCCCTTCTAGGGGACCTCTTCCTTTACCGTTAGGTGAGGTCGTGAGAACGGACCTTTTGCGATACCTGCCTCCTCGGAGTATCCGATGTCAGGTACCCCAGTGTTTCTCAGTCTGTACTGACCCGCTGAAGTGAAAGTCTGTTACTTTGTCTTTATACCCCTCAAATTTAATTAACGAATAAAACACATCGACACTTATCGGATCGATTAGGTCTTATAATTTGGACCGAAAGTGTGAATTTTAGGTCCCAAAAAAATGTGACTTTCACTTACAGTCCTTCAATAAAGAATTCTCATATACCGTATGACTGGTTAGACAGTGAATATCTCGTATCCTTCTTAGTCGGTACCACTAGTTATATTGTACACATAATAAACCACTTGATTCGTCAGGACAAGAGATTCTTTTCTTTTAACCACGTTTTCCTTATACTTCACTACTGTGATTCGTTCCGTCATAATAGGGTGTTGTCCTTTTTTTTTAGAGTCTTTATAGAAGAGTGACTATAATCAACGGACCTATTTACATGTTATTGAAGAGTCTGTAGAGAATTCAGTCGTCTCATGGATTTCAGTCCGTCGGACGAGAGTGGAGTCGACACTCCTTTGTTCTATGAGTCTGGGTATTTATTGTAGGGGAGGGGGGTGGAAAACCGAGTTAGATGTCTGTTTAGTTATAAATGAAAATGCCCTCAATCGAGTGCAGAACCCTTTGAGAGTCGGATTAAGAGTTTATCCTGTGTTAAGAATTAAGATAATATTCGTAGGTTCGTTTACATTTAAGTTAATAAAACAACTCCTTTAGGTAGTTCAAGATAGAAGGAATCTATAATTCAGGAGATCTCGGGGAAGGGTTAATATAGGGTTGTTAGCACAGACTGTCTGTTGTTTGACACATTTGGGTTTCTCTTAGGAGTAAACAAACTTAATTTACAACTTGAGGACTACAGGGGGACCGTTTTACCGTTTCGTCCAGAGGTCTCTTATAAATCTACCAGGACCCGACCCCCAACCCAGACCCCTCCTTAAGTTTCGGGCCACGGGTCAGACAACTTGAAGGCAGAGACTGTGCGTCAAATGGGGATGAGGTGGGTCGCGGAAGAGAAGGAAGGATGGTGTCCACTCCCCCAACTACCCTTTTGTGCCTTCCCTAGATTTACACAGGGAGACGAAGAGAGAGAAAACAGATTTTATTTGTACCCCCTAATAAATTACTTCGAAGACCTCTTTCATTAGTTCTTCATCTAGTCCGACATCCTGTCTGTCACAGAGTCACTCTGGTCTTCTCGGTACCTGCATAACCTCCAAGAGGATGGAGAAGATAAAAGTGCGGTACCAACCTAAAATCGAACCGTTAGTCACATATGTTTACTGTCTCTGTTCCGATTGAAAAGGTTCGTCTCAAGAAAAAGGAGGATTTATGTTCATTTAAATGTAAAAGGTCCGTATGAACGGCAACGTGTACACGAGTCAACGTAGACTGAGAAACGTTATGATACATGAGATCGGGTGGTTCGAGAAGACAGGTACCCTATGGGGTCCGTTCTTATCCCGTCATCCAACGGTACGGGAGGAGGTCCCCTAGAGGGGATGGGTCCTTAGCTTGGGAACCCAGGACACAGAGGACGTAATATCCTTCTAAGAAATGGGTGACTCGTTTGACCCTTCGAGTATGAACGTCAACACACCCCGAAATACTGATTCAGACCGGTTCCCTTACTGTACGTGGAGAAGGTCCTTACCGAAAATGTTGGAGGAACTACAGGAGTCGTAAGACAGAGAAGGAGGAGAAGACCGAGTAACGTCTATTAAGTGACCTTCTGTGTTTGGGTATCTTTCATCACCTTGGTGTGTCACTTGTTCCGATCCTGGGACTTACTAACCTTCCTTAGTAAAAGTGGAAAACGTATGTGACTTAAGTTACAGTAATTTTTCATATTTTAACGTAACACGATTAAGTGACCATTTAACCTTAACAAACAAAACTGTCGACAGTTTAATACCACGTCACCATTTCTTAGACGACCAGTCATGTCCCCTCCACCTTTTCTGCACCTAAACTAGGGACCCAACCCTGCTATAGGACCTCTTTCTTGACCGTTGGGTGAGGTCATAGGAACGGACCTTTTATGGTATCTGTCTCTTCGAACAACCCGGTGTCAGGTACCCCATGTTTCTCAACTTGTACGGACTCACTGTACGACTGACTTGTGTGTGGGTGTGGGTGTGGGTGTGTGCGTGTGTGTGTGTGTGTGTGTGTGCAACCATCAAGATCCCCTTTCCAAATTTCTTAAGTTTTATTATCACACACAAACGTCAACTAAATTAAACTATTCAACAATACTCATTATATACTCGAATTGTCTTTCAATCGACCAAAGGTTCTTCTGGTGCTATCTATTTCAAATATTTATATTTCAGAACTTCTTACAAGGATCATGAACCCTTCAGTTTCCAATTCTCTTTCTAAATCTTACAGAAACTCATCGTTTCTGAGTATCTTTTACTGGGACTCTTTTCTGATCTAATACACTTAGCGACAGGAGAGTTCAGACTATCGGAATCTATCTGTGGTAATACATATTTTCGTCAACGAACCCCTTTCGTTTTTATGTATTTTTTCCTTTCTTTCAAATGGATTCTTTTTAGAACAATTTAAAAATTCCCCTAAGTAACGATTTCCTTGTACTAGATCCGAAAATTTTTCAAAAACTAATTTTTAATTTTGTGTTACCTCATAATAAGTCGGTAGTTTTTCTTATATAAACTTAGTCAAGATTACTCCACCTACTTTGACCTCGGATAATATGTCTCACTTCATTCGGTCTTTCTTTTTGTGGTTATGTCATATGATTGTGTATATATATCTTAAATCTTTCTACCATTGCTATTGGGACATACGCTCTGTCGTTTTCTCTTCGTCTACATATCTTGTCTGAAAAACTGAGACACCCTCTCCCTCTCCCACCCTACTAAACCCTCTTACCGTAACTTTGTACATATTATAGTATATTCTTTGCTTAGCGGTCAGATCCAAGTTACGTCCTATGTCCTACGAACCCCGACCACGTGACCCTATTGGATCTCCCTACCATACCCCTCCCTCCACCCTCCCCCCCAAGTCCTAACCCTTGAATACATGTGGGTACCGCCTAAGTACAACTACATACCGTTTTGGTTATGTCATAACATTTCATTTTTTTTTTTTTTTAATTTTGTTAGTAACTAAAATTGTGAACTGTCTGTGTTTCGTCAGAGGTTTACGTCATAGACGTTTTATTCAGTGTAAAAGGTGACGGACGAAGTATATTCCGTCACCCCCTTGTAATTTCTTCTGTGTCGGGGTGTCTACGTCTTTTTCCTGTACCTTTCGTTACCGGTCCTCTCAAAGAGGGTCTTAGTATATTTCACCCTCCAGTTCTCTTGGATGGGTTGACAATCCTCTATTTTCATAACGTCATGGACGGGGTTTCGTGAAGTCTTAATGGTGACTGTTCAAGGACGATTTACATAACGTGCGAAGTCAAGTTGACCCTTAGAAAAACCAAATACAAGGTGATAATCTACATACTATCCTCCTCCTTCTACTGAGTAGGTTCTCCCTGATGTAGTCCTGGACTACCTCTACTGGTGTGTGGGGATTTCTGGAACCTGAGAAACTCCTATGTCATGGATCCACTCCCAAGACCATCAGAGTAAACCTTTCTCTAATATATACGAAATGTACACTCCCAGAGAGTATAGTGAAAAGAATAACAATAAGTCAGCGATTGATTGAGAAACACTGATTTATTGTAGATTGAGAAACCTTAGGGTACCTCACGTCGTGTGATCCGAAAGAACAGGAGGTGGTAGAGGGTCTCAGGTGAGTTTAGGGATAGGTAACTTAGTCATTAGGGTAGGTTGGTAGAGTACGAGACGACGGGGTAAGAGGAGAGTGGGAGTTCGAAAGGGTCGGAGTGTGAGAAAAGGTTACTCCGACGAGAAACTTTGTCCACTGATTTTATAACCTTGAAGTCGTAGTCAGGAAGGTTACTTATAAGTCCCAACTAAAGAAAATCCTAACTGATCAAACTGGAATAAAGAGAATTCTTTATTTATAAATTAGTGGTCGGGAGAGGTCGATCTAAATATATTTCTTAGACCGGTTCCCTTACTGTCTTTTTTACCACATTTAGAGAGAATTTAACCCAGGGATTTTATAGAATGTTTTAGGACGAGTGAGAGGGGCAAATAAACGGACTGTATAAATCTTCGTGGTCACCGTCAGACATTCCCTAATCTTGTACTTCCTCAGTTGATTAGTTTCTTCGCACCCAAAGATTTACGACTGCACTTTGTTTCCGGTGTGCATAACCTTACCATTCACCTACTCTTATTTGACATTAACAATTCACACAATTCAATGACACTATAGAAACTACCTCTTTAGTTGACATGAATGTGACTCGTTAAGTGATATACAACCCAATATGTCACCAGACGGAAACGATAAATATTATACCTGGTACTTTTTCAGGTGTTTTGACGTTTTGATAGGTCGACTTCAGATTGTTAAGTTGAGTGAGAAGTTTTTACATTATCCTTTTCGTCTAAATAAATACATCGTCTACACGAATTGAGCGAGAACTGAGACCGGTGATAATTAATTTACTAGTAATCCTTAAATAGTAAAACGAATTAACGGATTAACCGTTCCAACCTTTATTACTATTCAGTACCCGACAAAACTTGTATTCGAAAGAATTTCATCGAAAAAAGAACCATTGACAGACACGATTGGTGATAAAACACTTAGTATGTATACCGTGTGAACTATTTATAAAAAAATCAACTTTTTACTTATTTACAATAAAAATACATATCGGAGATCAGTTTATAACGATTACATTGTAGAATATTTTACGACTCTATATAAGATAAATACTTATGAACTGAGTACAGTAACTAAACTATAACTGAAAAGTTACAGTCTCATATTTAACAGTATATATAGAAAATACAAAATTTACTTAGTAATTTTAAGGGTAACCGAATACTAGTACTTCATGTCATAAAAGGAGAAATTCGATAGGTGTCAGGAAGGGGATGACAACCTCTAGGGTCTTTAAAATTAAAGTTTCAACAGTCAGAGGAAAGTTTGTGGTTCGTCTGAATTCACCTTAGTGAGGTCACAACGATAAGACCAATTATCGGTGTTCCTCTGTGACAACTCAACGGTCGTTACTTCGGAAACTACCCAGGAAAACCTCTCAAGACTGTTTTGCACCAGGTGACCTCTTCCCTTACCGTTTTGTGAAGTCGTAAGAACGGAACTTTTGGGGTACTTGTCATACTTTTCTGTTTTTCTAAACTGTGACTTTCTGCTTGAGGAGACCAACCATCCACGGGTTATACGACGACCTCTTCTCACCTCTTTATCGAGGTCTTCCTTACTTCTTCGACTCGGTTTCACACTCACACAGACCACCATTTTCATCAGACTACGATATTTCCTGTTACAACGAATCCTTGGACCTCACAATCCAGGTACTTAGTCTCATTTAACTTTCACCAGTTTGTCCTCTACCGTTCTCACTTGTAGCTGTAAAATCCTTAGTCACTTGATTTTACCTGGCCTTACCCGCTTAAATTATGTCTACTGGTAATGTATGTGTTGACACCCATTCTTAGGGAATCTTCTTTACCTCATCGGTAGTATCAGTCGTTTTCTCAGGTTTTACGTTATGAACCCACGTCAGAGTTTTTACTGTCTTACTAGAGGCAAGCAAAGGTTCTGTTTGGTGAGTTATAGTGTCATTAGGTTCAAATACGGGGTTGGTGATCATGTTTCGTCGATTTCAACTTACCCAGATACTTCTGGATGGTCTAGAAGATCTTGATTGGTTTTTGACTACAAGAAAAGTAGTATCCACTAACCCTACGTTTTCATCTTCAGTTCTCTATGGACCTCGTTGTCCGTTCAAACCGGAACCTTATGTTTTACTTCGTCGCGTTTCCGATTGTCTTAAAACGGTTCTCTTACGTGACCAGTATCGTTTGTGGAAGGAAGTTGTTGTACTCTCTACTGAGACGTGTACCTGTAGTTGTCTAACAGTTATAATTTTAGTCTACTAATATAAAAAATGTCCGTTTTACCTCTTTGTTATATATCAGTCGTTTTTGTTTTGACCCTCGACTAACACCGAGTCTAACATTTGACGAATAACGTTTTAAGTCTGAACTTGACTTATTTCATCCCTTTTGGTGATCCGGTCAGTCCATACTGGATTTAGTTTAGGGAACGTTAATAAGTCACCTTCACTGTTTATCGAAGTTTCCTATACTAGACTATCTGTCTCACCGACTTCTTACTACCTACCTCCAAATGTTATAACATGTCCTCCGTCACTGGTTTTGGCAGAGGTTCTTCTTCTTCGTGTTTTTCCGTCTTACCGACGGACTCCTCCGGAATGTTTATCGACTCTTTTCTTCTGTTCGCTTTCCGTTTCCTCTTTTCCTTTCTATATAGTAGTCTTAAGTTTCAAAGTTTCTTATCCTTCCTCTCTATTCTTTCGGAAGAATTCTCTAGTCACTTTCTTTGTCTCCTTTCCTTATCTTACCCTTTCTGATCTTTCTAGAGAAGTTCTTTTAATCTCTACGGTTCCCTTATAAAGTACGTTTCTACACGTGTTATTTCCTGTCTTTACTATCCATGAATTGTCTTCGTCTTCCATAATTCTTTTCCACCGTTCTTATGTGTCTCCCTGAAATGTTTTCTCTAGAATTACTGGGTCTATTGGTACTACCACACTAGTGAGTAGATCTCGGTCTGTAGGACCTTACATTTCAGTTCACCCAGAATCCTTCATAGTGATACTTGTTTCGATCTCCTCCACTACCTTAAGGACAACTCGATAAATTTTAGAAGTTTCTACTATGACAATTTCACGACGTGAGTTATACGGTCGTTTAAACCTTTTGAGTCGCCACCGAGGTCCTGACCTTTTCCAGTCAAAAGTAAGGTTAGGGTTTCTTTCCGTTACGGTTACTTACAAGTTTGATGGTGTGTTGACGTGAGTAGAGTGTACGATCGTTTCATTACGAGTTTTAAGAGGTTCACTCCGAAGTCGTCATGTACTTGACTCTTGAAGGTTTACAAGTCGACCTAAATCTTTTCCGTCTCCTTGGTCTCTAGTTTAACAGTTGTAGACAATCTAGTATCTTTTTCGTTCTCTTAAGGTCTTTTTCGTAGATAAAGATGAAGTAACGGATGTGATTTCGGAAACTGACACATCTAGTGTTACTTGACACCGTTTAAGATTCTCTACCCTTATGGTCTGGTGGACTGGATGGAGGACTCTTTAGACATACGTCCAGTTCTTCGTTATCAATCTTGACTTGTACCTTGCTACCTGACCAAAGTTTGACCCTTTCCTCTCATGTAGTTCCAACTTACAACAGTGGAACGAAGGAATAAATTGAATATATGTTACATGTAATCCACTTTACGACCCGACCTACTTCGTGTTCGACCTTAATTCTAACGATCCCTTTTATAGTTATTGAAGTCTATATAACTACTGTGGTGGGAGTATCGTCTTTCACTTCTCCGTGATTTCTTGGAGAACAACTTTCACTTTCTCCTCTCACTTTTCCGACCGAATTTTGAGTTGTAAGTTCCTTTGATTTTAGTACCGTAGACCAGGATAGTGAAATACCGTTTATCTACCCCTCTGGTACCTTTGACACTGTCTGAAATAAAAGAACCAGAGGTTTTGACGACGTCTACCACTGACGTCAGTACTTTAATTTTCTACGAACGGAAAACCCCTTTTTTTTTTTTTTGTTTGAGACTTTTTGGATCCGTTGTATAATTTTTCGTCTCTGTAATGAAACGGTCGTTTCCAGACATATCAGTTTTGATACCAAAAGGTCATCAGTACATACCTATACTCTCAACATGGTATTTCTTCTGACTCGTGGTTTCTTAACTACGAAAACCTAACACCACAACCTCTTCTGAGAACTCTCAGGGAACCTGTCGTTCCTCTAGTTTGATCAGTCAGAATTTCCTTTAGGTAGGACTTATAAGTAATTTTCCTGATTACTACTTCGAGATTATGAAATCGGTGGACTACACTTCTCGGCTCAGTAGTCTTTTCTGGGACTACGACCCTTTCTAACCATCCTCCTTTGCGCCTCCTATCTCCTACTCTACCAACCTACTGTAGTGGCTAAGTTACCTGTACTCAAACTTGTACTAGGTCCTATACCACTTCCTGTCCCTTCCGACCGTACGACGTCAGGTACCCCAACGTTTCTCAGTCTGTACTGACTCTCTGGCTGGTTTGTTGTTGTTGTTTACGACAAATCTGAAGGTCTAAGGGACAGAACTACAGGGTGAGACCCAGAGACTCCAGTGTCAACAGTAGTAATCGTGAGTGTACGAACCTTATATAGTATTCGTTTTATATCGTAGTCTACATGATTCTCCGAAAGTTTGAGGTGAAATACTATATACCTTACTTATCAAAATAAAGGAGTTGTTATAAATCGACAAACAAAACTCAGAACCAGTGATCTACCTAAGACAAAAGGAGATCTATAAATTAAGGGTCCATTGGACAACGAGAGAGAACGATGACCTAGAACTAATTTTAAAAGAGAACAAAGAGTCATGACAAGTTACCGAAGTCTAGAAATAAAGAACTTTCCTAGACACAACGAGTACATTTAAAGAGTACGTTTATACTGTTTGGACGTTTGGTATCTCACTCCACTCACCGAAACTATCCAGGGTAGAATGGGAAGAGACAAAGAATTATGTTGAAGAAGGTCTTATCGACTTGGTATCAGTCTTTTATCGTTTCGTTGAGAAGTATCTAAAAGAGTCAACTGTTTTTGTCGATGTCAGATGATTAAATTTTATGTAAATCAATTATGATTTAGAACGGTTGATTCTGACACGATTCTCCTGAAAAAAAATTTTTTATAATAGCTTTGAAGAACCGTCACAACCTAGACGGGAAATTCTGAACCAAGAATCTCATTAGGACCGGGGGATCAGGGTAAGGGAAATGGACATACATCTCAGTGGGCTTTGGAACAGAATCCTGGTAAAAAAGGTCAAAGAACTTGGTGGAAGGGACCAAAACTGTTAAGACACTCTTGGACACCAGGAGAAATTGGAGAGCGGAATCTTGGTCTCGTGTTTCTGTGAGTATAAATCCCTGACTGAAGACATCTTGATCTCTAGGTAACATCTGTGATAAACAGTTGAGATGTAAATATGTGAAGTCATAACATTCATTTCCTTACAAAAGATTCGGGGAAGTACACGGTTTTAACACGATCAATAGTACTCCTTACTGTTGACCACATACCTTAGGATGTAGGAAATGTTTAGGAATGTTGTTTAACCATCATAGATAGGGACACTTGTGACTGAAACTCAGTTTAAAGAGTATTGACACAACGATAAAGGCAACTAAATTTCTGAGACATAAAAGAAGAGATAAAAGACTAAAACAGTAGTCTTATTGTAATTAAAAGATTTACTAAAACTTTCTAAACGTTTAAAAATTATAACGTTTTGTCAATTATATATTAATTATCCTCTTTGTATACTGTTCAATAGTACAGAAGAATGGTAGAATGATCCCGAAGGGACTACCCATTTCTTAGGTGGACGTTACGTCCTCTACACCCAAGTTAGGGACCCATCCCTTCTAGGGGACCTCCTCCTTCACCGTTGGGTGAAGTCATAAGAACGGATCTTTTAGGGTATCTGTCTCCTCGGTTCCCCATCGTTTCTCAACCTACTCTGACTCGTGTGTGTGGTAGAATGAACCTACTTTTAGACGTTATTGGAAGTAGTAAAACTAGACAAATCAGAAAATTTTAGAACAAACACAGTTATAACATTATAGACACATCTTTGACTAGTAAAACAGTAAAAAGAAATATTTAAATACGTTTCATAGTAAATTCAAGGGATGGAGAGAAACAAATGTAATGGTATCAGGGTAAGAGACAAATAAGGAACGAGTGAGAGAGAACTTAAAATTGGTCCCAGGGTAAAGGTTAATCTTCGGTTGACTTACAAAGACGTAAAGGATCTTATGGGTTTTTTAGTCAATATGATAGATCGAAGGTATGAGTCTACCCTTACTGAAATACAATCATCGGTGAGAGCACGTAAGACGAGATTTCGATTGGTAAGACGGAGTACGGGATTAGTCCTGCCATCCCGTACATCAAAGTGACTCAGGAGTTCGGGTCTCTTTCGTGAGAATTGAGAAATCCGTAATATGGGAAGACTGATCCGAAACTGGTTCCAGTCCCAACTCAGGGACGTCTGGGGGTTCGTGGTCCCAGTAGACGTCGACCTTAGTCACTGACATCTCATCCTAACTTTAATCATTTGATTAGATATACGTGGTCTTCATTGTTGGTGTGGTCTTTGTGCACAAATAAAAGTTACAAAGAAACAAGAATCTTCGACGTTTCTACAAGTGTTGTCAAAAAAAAAAAAGGTCAATAAAATAATCGCTCATATGACTATGAGTTTCTCAAGATTCACTGTTTGAGTCCATTTGGAAGGTCAGTTCCTGTCTCGGACTCAAATTTGGACTTAGAGTACTGAGTACGTACAGGGAATGGTGACACAGGACAAACTGAAAGTACTTTAAGTAGTAAAAATATCAGTACTTGAAGTCGAAGACTGGACACTTATTGTTCTGGTATTCTTTCTTTTAATAACTTCCATGACCCCCGTACTGAAAAAGTTTAGAAAAAGTGGCAAATCTTTAAAACATCGTAGTCACCCTAAAGTCACACTCTTAAAAACTACATGAAAAGGATACCGTTTTTCATCTCACTAATAAAACCTTAGAAACTCGATACGGAAGGTTACCCTTATATGTCTAATACTGACTACCCGTTTTTTCGTCACACTGACCGAACACACCTTTACGGTCTCCTCAAATTACTTTTATAAAGGTCACAAATGATGACGAAACTAGAATAATAATAGGGTGACTACCACTTCTCCTTGATTTTTCGGAGAACTACTTTCACTTTCTCCTTTCGCTTTTTCAACCGAATTTCGAGTCGTAAGTCTTTTGCTTCTAGTACCGTAGACCAGGGTAGCGAAGTACCCTTTATCTACCCCTTTGTCACCTTTGTCACAGTCTGAAATAAAAAGACCCGAGGTTTTAGTGACGTCTACCACTAACGTCGGTACTTTAATTTTCTGCGAATGAGGAACCTTCTTTTCAATACTGGTTGGATCTATCNATAAGTTTTCGTCTCTGTAATGAAACGACTGATTCCAGGCAGATCAGTTCCGATACCAAAAAGGACACCAGTACATACCTACACTCTCAACCTGACACTTCTTCCGTCTCGCGGTTTCTTAACTACGAAAACTTGACACCACAACCTCTTCTGAGAACTCTCAGGGAACCTGACGTTCCTCTAGGTTGGTTAGGTAAGACTTCCTCTAGTTGGGACCCTAAAGAAACCTTCCTTACTACGATTTCGACTTTGAGGTCATGAAACCGGTGGAGTACACTTCTCAACTGAGTGACCTTTTCTGAGACTACGTCCCTCCCTAACCCCCGTCCTCCTCTTCCCCTGTTGTCTCCTACTCTACCGACCTACCGTAGTACCTGAGCTACCTGTACTTAGACTCACTTGAGGCCCTCAACCACTACCTGTCCCTCCGGACCGTACGACACTAAGTACCCCAGCGTTTCTCAGTCTGTGCTGACTCACTGACTTGACTTGACTTGACTTGACTACTAGTACCTTCTAAAGGAACCCCGATTTGTAGTTATCGAAAAACCCAACTCGTAGGATTCATGAGCAAGAGAAGAGACGAAACAGGACTGTGGTATCTACTATCCTAATTCCCGTCCTCCATGTTGGTGTATATCTAACCGGTCTTCATACACCTACGTCACTCCTGTAACACCGGTTTCGTCACCCAGTACTTCCTCTTCTCACGACCGTCCATCTTCCGGTTGTACTGCGTCTGTACCCTAGGTGTCCACGACTCACGGAACTCGGCACGTAGGGTCCTACCCTCCACCTTCTGACGAGACTCCTAAACCTGTATACTTTTAGGTTAGTGTCTTTCTAGTTACATAGGGTGTCTCTTTCGTTAGTTCGGTATCTATTGTAACTGGGATTATGACCGTGTTCTGTTGAAACGGTTTGGGTACACAAGTGTTATCCACACCCCCTACTAGACCTGAAGTGTCTTTCCGTCAGAGTCCTATTCCTTCTATTCACCTCAGTGTTTATGGTTTCAGGATTTATACTACTGATACGGTTCCTATCGATAATGGAATGACCACTCCTGGTACGATATGGAGTCCCCCAACGTCTACCGTTACATAGCCAGATACCGGTACTGGCAGTCGTGGTGTCTAAGGTCCGGTCACGTATACACTTAACACATGTAGACACACTACGTTCGTGGTTTGTGTTAGAGGGACTCTAACTTGGTCTTCTACGGGTCGTAGAACCCCTACCACCGACACCTGTCCGGTTCCAGTCACTTCCGGTTGTACCGGTCCTTCATTTTGTATCCAACCACTTCCGACGCAAGTCAGACCTAGTGCTTGTCTTACCATTACAAAGGGTCCTCTCGATAATCTATCTGACGTTCCTTCCCCTTCGGCTAGGTCTACACGTGCAGAAGGTCGGGACCTTAGGGGTTGTCTTCTTTCCTTCTTCCTACCTCGACACAGAACAACCCCACGTCGTATAGACCAACCTCACCAATATCTATGTAAAAAACGTCAAAAGAACGAAGGTCCCTCTCTGGTATTGGAGAAAGTCTCGTACAGTGGACAAAAGACCTTAGAAATTATAGTATTATGTCGACTCCTCTGGATCTCTACCTTATACTCTGTCTTAATTTTTCTGTAAGAGTGAAGTTTCATAAATGGAGTGGTTGTATCTTTTGATGCACCCTATAAAGGGGTTTTCTCGGTAAAACGTGAACATATAAAAAGGGAAGTGAGAAATTCCTTCTTTGACATATACCGATATTTTATTGTTTATAACTAACAATTAATATAGATAATTAGTAGTACATTTCGGATTTGTTTTACCAGACACACACACACATATTTTAATATCCTAAACATAACTATATCTACCAAATCCTCTTACTATGCAAGAAAGTTCTCTCCGGACTTTTCTTCTATCATACACCTATATATTCGTTGTTCCAGAATGACATATAGTGTCTATCGATATAAATCATAGGATATTATTTACTATTACCTTTTCTTATGTTTTTTCTGTTGTGATATTTAGTTGATATGAAATTATTTTTAAAAAAATATTTTCTTGTTCCCTAACGATTTACTTTTCTCTTTTACCACACACCATCCCTTGAATCAATACCACCTCCCCACCTGTCGATCACAAATCTAGACTTGATTCCTTACCTTAATTCTTTAAAACTGTATAGTCCTCTGATTACATATTAAGGTCGTTTTATTATTTGGAAGAGTCTCGATATTTAAGAAGATTCAGGGTGGTGGTTTTATTAAGAATCAGATCTAAATTACTTTGTGATAGGTGTCTCGGAAGGGGTCGACCGAATAAAGTACTAATAAATAATAAAAACAATAAAAGATCTTCAGATAAATAGAACGACAATACGATCAGTAATAACTAATAATCACCAAAAATTTCACATCATGGACCCGGTACCCATAGTCGTAGTAGATCATTAAACAATATTTACGATTAATAACCTGTGATGGGGTCTGAGTTAACTACGAAAACTTGACACCACAACTTCTGAGAACTCTCAGGGAACCTGACGTTCCTCTAGGTTGGTTAGGTAAGACTTCCTCTAGTTGGGACCCTAAAGAAACCTTCCTTACTACGATTTCGACTTTGAGGTCATAAAACCGGTGGAGTACTCTTCTCGACTGAGTAACCTTTTCTGACACTACGACCCTCCCTAACCCCCGTCCTCCTCTTTCCCTGTTGTCTCCTACTCTACCGACCTACCGTAGTGACTGAACTACCTGCACTCAGACCCACTTGAGGCCCTCAACCACTACCTGTCCCTCCGGACCGCACGACGTTAAGTGCCCCAGTGTCTCAGTCTGTGCTGACTCACTTGACTTGACTTGGGGTCTGAGAGATTTAGTCTTAGAGACCATAACTCTGGATAATTATTACGATTAATTTGGGAGATCCGTTAAGATTACGAGTAAGATCGAATTTCTTTGTGACGATAGAAAAATGGTGATCCCATATTACAGAAACTCCAGTTTTAGACACGGTCTAACTACAAGTACCATATTTCATAGAAATATGAAATGTATCTATATCCGTCTTTAGTCGTTATTAACCGTTTATTTTCAATTTCCAAATCACCTTTATTAGAAAGGTTAATAGTATATTTATACTATAGGATCTATTTGTGTTTGACCCATTATCTCACCGTACGTCTCCCTAAAACCTCTAGAGAGTCTTTAATACAAAGATTTTTTCGATCATTTCATCCTGACCCAACTTCCTCTTCGACTGAGTGGTACTCTGACGTAGACCCCGGAGGTCACTATAATACCCTTCGAGACCTCGACCTTACCGGGAAGATACAACAGGGTGCTCCTACGTTCCTTCAGTCAATAAACGTAAGGTGCCGCAGGACGGTAACCGACACACAATAGGACTCACTACCCTGTTTTGAAACCAACTCTATCAAAGAACCCAACCTACTGTCAAGGTCTTTCCCCACGTCTACACTCGAGGGTCATAGACTATAAGGATCATCGACCCTCCATCTACGTATAAAGGATTTTTCGTCTAGACCTTTCATACAGTGTCCCGTATGGTGTCTACCGTAACACAAAGACGAGTAAGAACCGACATAAAGAGAAAGTCAGAGTCCTTTGAATGAGAAACGAATGAATGAACAGACGTAAACTTGAAGTGTAGAATGAAAAAGAAGAAAGAGATGAACGGTTATAAGAGACATAAAGAACGTAGTCCCCGTTTTGAAATTAAACGAAGATCTGTACCGAACCTGATTTTAAGTGTAAACACACATACGATTCAACGAAGTTAACACATACTAAGAAACACTGGAATACCTAATATCGGACGGTCCGAGGAGACAGGAACCTTAAGAAATCTGTTCTTATGACCTCACCTAACGGTCCGGGAAGAGGTCCTCTAAAAAGGCTGGGTCCCTAGCTTGGACCCAGAGGACGTAACGTCCGTCTAAGAAATACTAGACTCGGTGGTTCATGAAATTATCACAATCAGAAGTCTTTATCGATAGTTTAGATAAAAAGAAGAGGGAGTGTTGATGACTCGATTAATTCTGAAGATATTATAAAATAGAAATAAAAAGTTATTAAGTAGGGAGAAGTGGTTACTGAGAGTCATTAAAAGGAAAACTTTTTGTACTGACTAGTTATATTATGATAGTTATTTTACACTAACTCTACGACACTGAGTATAGGACAAGTTTCCATCATCCCCCAAGTTTCTAAGTACAGGACGAGTTATTCTAACAGGTCACAAAGGTTACAAATGATAACAAAACTAGAATAATAGTAGGGTGACTTACTAGTACCTTCTAAAAGAACCCCGATTTATAGTCATCTTCGTATAACAGTAACCGTTTTTACGACAGACAAATCCAGTGAAACAACGTTGGTAACAGAAATGACCCGAAGGGACCACCGAGATCACCATTTCTTGGGTGCACGGTTACGTCCTCTAAACTCTCTACGCCCAAGTCAAGGACTCAACCCTTCTAGGGGACCTCCTCCCGGACCGTTGGGTGAGATCATAAGAAGGACCTCTTAGGGTACCTGTCTCCTCGGATCACCCGATGTCTGGTATTACAGTGTTTCTCAGTCTATACTGACTCGCTGACTCACACGTGTGTACACAATGGTAATGATACCGGTGATGACTACGTCAGTAGAAGTGGAAAACACACGAATTATAATAAAAGACAAATTATTTGTGAAGGTACGTATAAAAATTTCAAATATAAGTGGTATTGAGAGACTACGAGAAAGAAAAAGAAAGCCTTGGAGAGACAGGAAAGTCTATGTGTCAAGGGGTTCATTTGACACCACTCGAAGAGGGTCCCTGACCGAAGGTAGAAACGTCGTCTTAACTTATTATAGAAACGGGTCCAAAGGTCCGAAGGGTAGAGAGTTGGGGAGACACGGAGTAAAAGTCTTTACGACATTGGAGGGTGATCCTACTGGTACGGGTCACATTCCCCAAGAGAAGACTCTCTTCCTTCCTCAAGTAAACAAGGTCGGTCACTCAATGGTAATCATAAAAAGGGAGGACAAACGTATAGGGTAAGAAACAAGTGTACAGACTTAGATAGACAAATTATAGATAGATGGATAGACGACTCAAAAACTATCGTCACACGTATAAATCAGGACACAAACGATACACTAAAACACAATCACTGGCTACATGTAGATATTTAAGTCCAAAAAGCGTTGTGTTAAAGAACGACGAGACGAGCCTCTACCGGAAGAGATGTCTCTGAGACTACCTCGGTGACCTTACGGTAGTAAGGTACTTAGTGAAATCAATGACAGTAACACTAGGGAGAAGGTCATATTGGTCTTTGACTGAGTGGATGGAGACCGACCGTAGACTCTTTAGTAAACACTTCTTGACCGACGGTGTCTGACGTCGGACGTGTACAGACTCGAGAGTTATCGGTTCCGGTTCCTCAATATACTCTTACGATCCGGGGGACCTTCCCGAAAGGGTGACACCCAACGTAGGAACCTGCATTATACCGTACCTTTTAAAGGTATAGGGACTCCTGTTGGAATTTTAAAAGACCAGTCTTTAAGGGAGACCAATGTCTAGATATCAGACGTAGGAGGTCACTCATGGGAGTCCTCAGGTCAGTCAGTCTCCTTATTACCGGAGGGTGGTTTGACCGTCCGACGTCTGGTACCCAGTGTTTCTCAGTCTGTACTGACTCGCTGAAAGTTAAAGTGGAACAAAAAAAGGTGGTTGTAAAATTTGGAGTGCCACCTAGTCCACTTCAATGAAAACCGTCTGTCCCTTCTGTCACTTTCTCGTGATATCTTTTTTGGGGTCGTAAAGAGTTTGAGTCACGTTTTTATATACATGTAATTTATTTCCGGTCTCGGTCTTAAGAATACATTCAAATGTTTGAAACTCGATATAAAGAAAATTCTAAATGTGATTTACTAAAAGCACTCTCATATCGTGGAGATTGTGATCTATATTATCATTAATACATAGTACATATAATCCTTGTACCAGGGAAGCGGGTAGGGAAACAAGACACTAAAAACAGGTAAGTTAAATGGAAAACTTGAAACCAAAGGAGTGTCCCTTTATTCCTTTCTTTTGGTTGAATTGTCCTAACAACATTACTATATTATTCTATTGCGGATCTTTCCTCAGATAGTGACAAATAATCTTTAATTAACTATAATTTGTGACCGATAAATTAATTAAATACCGTAATAGGGACCTTAGTTGTAAAATCTCAGTCTTTTGAATTCAAATTTAGAAAAAAGATGTTATGTTATTGAATCTTTGTAACTCGTATTAAGAAATGGAGATATTCGGAGTGTAAGACGGAATATTTATTTATTTTATAAAATTTTCCCCACTTTTACTGTTAAGTGTAGTGTACAAAAAAAGACTTACTTCTATTACGCTACTCTTTCTTCACAAACTGTTATCTAGGTTCGATAATGATTTTACCTATAACAGACATGATTTTCCTGAGTAAATTAATTCTTTACGTAAATCGAACTGGTGATCCACAGTCATTACGAGTATACTGTTCGTTTGTAAGAACTAAGTTGGATAATAAATGATTCGAGAATAATCTGTTGTGTAATAAATCCACAAGTTATTTATATTCTATTTAGTTATTTTGAAATAAACATTAAAACGGAAATATATATACGTTACCATATTAGTTGATGAAAAACTCGTTCATTCTTTTCTAGCGAACACTCGATAGTCCATTTATTGACATTAAAAAGTTATATAAAATGTATATCGCAATGAATATACTGAGGTTTCACTTAGTGGTAGAAGAGAAGTCTTTCGAAACTAAATAAAATACCATTTTTTCGTATTTCCTATTTTTTCAAAAGCTGAGAAGAAGTAGTGAATGTCATAAGAGGTGTTTTACACAATATAGACCGATATGTAAAAGTATAGTTAAAAAACTTAAAGTCACGATCAATTTCGAAATCTTTCGAGTTTCAAAAGAAGTTATGGGTACCTAAAATATCTTGTACATTTTCTTATGAGGACCGTAAAGTCAAAAGGAATGTAGAGTGAAATCTGGAATCCCTTTCTCATTATATTTTAATGAACTCTTGTATATCCCTATGTCTGTATCCTGTACGTACCGTCACTGAACTAATAGGTAAGGAAGAAAAATTTTTTAAAACTGGGAGGTCCATTTGTACCATGTAAATTAAAGTCTCACTTAAGTATTGTACTCAAAACTTTTAGCCTTCATAAAACGTATTGAGAACTCACCAGATTCTCCTGTTTTTCTTTAGGTTTAGACAAGATTCCCCTGAGACTCCTGCTTATCGTACACACGTCCGGACGATTCAACAAAATCAGCACAGACTGAATCACGCTGGGACACCTGACATAGGGTGGTCCGAGGAGACAGGTACCCCTAAGAGGTCCGTTCTTATGACCTCACCCATCGGTAGGGGAGGAGGTCCCCCTAGAAGGGTTAGGTCGCTAACTTGGATGCAGAGAACATAGAAGACGTAACCGTCCGTCCAAGAAATGGATATCGTGGTCGACCCTTCGGACTCTTGTTTCTCTCTGTCATAGTTTATAGTGTCTATGTTAGGACTTTTTTATCATATCATGAACTTTCCTCTTATGTATTTTTACGACCAGAAGCTCGAAAACAAGACTTAAAGAAAAATCGAGAAGCAAATACACCCGGTTACACGACGTATAGAAGAGACGGAGCGATCCTGGGGAAGTATGTGACATAGGACCTCCTGGGTGTGTTTACATGACGTGACTAACGAAGGTAACACGAAACTGTGGACCAACATAAGTCTTATATCTTTTGTGGTCGTCCTCCCATCGTCCCTCCTTTCAGTCCCATAAGAGAGACCAAAGGTTCACGGGTGGGGAACATCTACTTGACTTTCAGTAGTACACGACTCACTCAGGGAGTTTTATTTAGGGTCGAGGACGGTCCATCCAAGGAAGTGACACAGAAACTTAGATCTAAAGTCCTTGGTGTGACACGGATATCGAACGGTATCGAATTCCCGTGGTCGAACTCAAACGGCTTATAAAAAAAGACTTTAAAAGTATCAGTCATTCGTTGAAATAGAAAGTGACTTCTAGAGAGATAAATTTAAATGAAAATCAAATATGTTATTACATGTTATATATTGTATAGAATATATATACATACAAAATGACCAGGATGAAAATTGTATCCGTCAAAATAGAAATTGGAGCTAAAAGGTTTCCGAAAACTTGACGTAAGTTTATATATAATTTCCTCCATCAAAACATCAATAACCTTTTCTGACCATGTTTGAGTTGGAAGGGTCCACCGAGTCACTATTTCTTAGACGGACGGTTAGGGACTCGACTCTTCTAGGGGACCTCTTCCTTTACTGTTAGGTAAGGTCATAAAAACGGACCCTTTAGGGTACCTGTCTCCTCAGTATCCCAACGTTTCTCACCCTGTGTTGAATCACTGATTTGTTGTCGTTGTTGTGTTTGAAATATTTCCTTCTAAATTTTTACCGGGTATTCACGGTTTTCATATTAGTTACAGTGATCGATAGTCCCTTTACTTTTACTTTTGATGTCACTCTATGACAAAGAGTGTGTGATCTTGTCGATTTTAAGTTTTCTAGTTTTGGGGGAGTTTTAACCACTTTTACGCTTCGTCGACTTCGAGAGTATGAACAACCAGTCAAGTCAAGTCAAGTCAAGTCAGCGAGTCACAGGCTGAGAAACGCTGGGGTACTTAGCGTCGTGCGGTCCGGAGGGACAGATAGTGGTTGAGGCTCTCAAGTGAGTCTGAGTGCAGGTAGCTCAGGTACTACGGTAGGTCGGTAGAGTAGGAGACAGCAGGGGAAGAGGAGGACGGGGGTTAAGGAGGGTCGTAGTCTCAGAAAGGTCACTCAGTTGAGAAGTGTACTCCACCGGTCTCATGACCTCAAAGTCGAAATCGTAGTAAGGAAGGTTTTTTTAGGGTCCCGACTAGAGGAAGTCTTACCTGACCAACCTAGAGGAACGTCAGGTTCCCTGAGAGTTCTCAGAAGAGGTTGTGGTGTCAAGTTTTCGTAGTTAAGAAGCCACGAGTCGGAAGAAGTGTCAGGTTGAGAGTGTAGGTATGTACTGGTGTCCTTTTGGTATCGGAACTGATCTGCCTGGAATCAGCCGTTTCATTACAGAGACGAAAACTTATACGATAGATCCAACCAGTATGGAAAAGAAGGTTCCTCATTCGGAGAAAATTAATGTACCGACGTCAGTGGTAGACGTCACTAAAACCTCGGATTTTTTTATTTCAGACTGTGACAAAGGTGACAAAGGGGTAGATAAAGGGTACTTCACTACCCTGGTCTACGGTACTAGAAGCAAAAGACTTACAACTCGAAATTCGGTTGAAAAAGTGAGAGGAGAAAGTGAAAGTAGTTCTCCGAAAACTCAAGGAGAAGTGAAAGAAGGTATTCCCACCACAGTAGACGTATAGACTCCAAGAACTATAAAGAGGGCCGTTAGAACTAAGGTCGAACACAAAGAAGGTCAGGTCGCAAAGAGTACTACATGAGACGTATCTTCAATTTATTCGTCCCACTGTTATATGTCGGAACTGTATGAGGAAAAGGATAAACCTTGGTCAGACAACAAGGTACAGGTCAAGATTGACAACGAAGGACTGGACGTATGTCTAAAGAGTTCTCCTTAGTCAGTCTCATGTTTTAGTACTTTGGTGGAACCTTTTGATGACCATTAAAAGAAGTTTTAAAGGCTCAACCGTGGACCTTTTACCTTCATAGACGTTCCTTAAAAGGTTCAAGAATTTCTATGGTGACTTAATATCCACCCCTGAAGGGACCACCGAGTCTACCATTTCGTAGACAGATGTTACACCCTCTGGACCCAAGCTAGGGACCCAACCTTTCTAGGGGACCTCTTCCTTTACCGTAGGCTGAGGTCATGATAACGGACCTTTTAGGGTACCTTTCTCCTCGGACCATCCGATGTCAAGTACTCCAACGTTTCTCAACCTGTACTGACTCGTTGAAGTGAAGCGAAGGAAAACCGAATCGACCATTTCTTAGACGACCGTTGCCCCCTCTGGACCCAAACTAGGGAACGAACCCTTTTACGGGACCTCTTCCCTTTCCGATGGGTGAGGTCATAAGACCGGACCTCTTAAGGTACCTGACATATCAGGTACCCCAGCGTTTCTCAGATCAGCGTTTACTTCGTGTTCGACCATAGTTTTAACGACCCTTTTGCTAGTTATTGGAGTCTATACGTCTACTGTGGTGGGATTACCGTCTTTCACTTCTCCTTGATTTCTCGGAGAACTACTTTCACTTTCTCCTCTCATTTTTTCAACCGAATTTGAGTCGTAAGTCTTTTGATTCTAGTACCGTAGGCCAAGGCAGTAAAGTACCGTTTCTCTACTCCTCTGTTACCTTTGACACCGACTGAAATAAAACCCCCCCGAGGTTTTAGTGATGTCTACCACTTACGTCGGTACTTTAATTTTCTACGAACGAGAAATCTTCTTTTCGATACTGGTTGGATCTGTCGTATAATTTTTCGTCTCTGTAATGAAACGGTTGTTTCCAGACAGATCAGTTTCGATACCAAAAAGGTCATCAGTACATACTTACACCCTCAACCTAATATTTCTTTCGACTCACGGTTTCTTAACGACGAAAACTTGACCACGACCTCTTCTGAGATCTCTGAGTCTGACGTTCCTCTAGGTTGGTCAGTTAGGATTTCCTTGAGGCAGGACTTATAAGTAACCTTCTTGACTACGACTTCGACTCTGAGGGTTATGAAACCGGTGGACTACGTTTCTTGACTGAGTAAACTTTTCGAGGACTACGACCCTTTCTAACTTCCTACCTCTTCCCCCTTCTAAAGTCCTCCTCTTCCCTACTGTCTCCTATTTTTACCAACCTACCGTAGTGGCTGAACTACCTGTACTCAAACTCGTTCGAGACCCTCAACCACTACCTGTCCCTTCGGACTACACGACGTCAGGTACCTCAGTGTTTCTTAACCTGTGTGGACTCGTAGACTTGACTTGACTTGACTTAATACCCGACTATTCGGTTTACTTACCTGGTTATACCTTGTCTAAACTCTCTACAACATAGACCTAATTTACAGGACTTGCAAACGAAGAAAGAAATAAAAAAATTTTTGTACTAAATACATATAAATATCTAAATGTGTTATTATCGTTTCTAAAAAGAATACAGACATTCGGAGTAATCCGTGAAGAGTCATTCATAACCTCACCCTTACACCTTAGACGTGACCACGATTTGAGGTAGTCGGTTTACACCCACCCGGACAGAGACAGACCAACCCTACTTGTACCGGTGGGAACCGGTCCGACGGTCCTACAGTGGGGGGAGTCCCTCCTACGGTTCTCATTACAATCCTACAAAATAGACGTATTTGGTGTGAGGTAGTAAGTCAACCTCTCACCCCATCCCATCCCCCTAACCATTGTATATAAGTCGTCGATTCATTCAGGTTAAGTATATGAAACCCCCTTGACAAAGGTAAAACTCACAGAAATAAGAGAAAACCCTACAACGTAACTAAATGACGAGTGACCCTAAAATTAAATCTGAAACAGTCTAACAGTTTCGTCTGGAAAGGTTCATTGTGTAGATAGGGATTTATATGAGGTATACAGATGTAATACCTTTGTTATGAAATATAAATTTTATAAACTTATCGAGATATTATGTTTTACGAAAATTATTGTCATGTTTGATCTCCTTTATTTAGTTAATCTGACTCAATACAGGTGAGAGTTCCACGACCACTTATTATATCTATCTTTGTTGCGGTTATAAGATACTTGATCTACCCAAAGACATAAGACACTTCATGGGGCACTACATATTTCCCAAGGGTATTTCCTCCCCATAAACCCTCACATTCCCACCGAATTCTCTTTTCCGTAACAAAACCTCGTAAATTATACTATCTTATATTAATTTTGACCTCAGTAAAAAGAGAACAGTGGTAAAGGAACTGATAAAAATACAAATATATAAAAAAGAACAATAGTATAACAAGTCACAATCAGCGAGTCAGCACAGACTGACACTGGGGTACCTAATATCGGATGGTCCGAGGAGATAGATACATTAGAGGTCCGTTCTTATGACCTCACCCAACGGTAAAGGAAGAGGATAGTATAACGTATAGAAACGATAATTCAGACATACATTTCGTAAATTTCAAGTCTGGGATCGTTTAAGAACAGTACACATTGTGTTTGTATTCGTACACACGTGTGTATGTGAATGTGTGTCGTAACAGGTATTTAGTTATCAGTTTGACGTATGTATAATAAGACTCTTGTGACCCTAGGACAAGTCCAGGTCCTGCCATAATACAACCGTGTCTAGTATCCTTACTTTACCCTACAATCTTCAAACCAAGTGTCTGCGACTTACATTTTTACATACCTCCTGAACTGGATAGACCACGGACCCCGTTTACACAAGAAACCCAGGACTTGTATGTTTGTTAAACGGATTTTTTACATACTATTTGTAGTACACCATATATCATTAAATAGTTACTCGTAAATTCTATTACTCATCTCTTCTTAATTAATATATAAACCAATAACAGATTAGTGACGTTCATTTCTAAGAAACATCAAAGGTCCATGAAAAAAGAAGGACAAGTCGAGGTACTTGATGAACAAAAAATCAACTCTTCTGTCCGGTAAATACCGGTAAAGTTCAGAGGACGATGTTTTCTTCCAAGACTACACCAATAATAAATGGTACTGTACCGACAAGTCTTGTTATAATAAAACAAGTAGTAGAATAAAGATCGTAAAGGTTTAAGGTAAACAAATTAAGACTAACACAGTAATCTTCCGACGACGTAAGAGGAAACATAATGGGTACCTATTATCGAAGGTTACTGAGAAGTTTTCAAGAAAGACACAAAGTAACTACTACTGATGTTTACGGTCCAAATTGGTCTAGGAAGTCCTTTTACACTAAAAAAAATTGACAAATATAAGGTAAATAAAAAAACCTGAAATATTGTAATTACATCTTTTTGTGTAGAAAACGGTGGATTTTATAAATTAGGGATTACTGACGTGCAGATCTTCTGCTAGAGAAAGTCAAGAACGACGCAACAAAGGAAAGTGTCACAGTGGTCGAACATCGTATCCACTCCACAGACATCATTTTACTCTTCCCGTAAGAGTGAGGACATTCCTTATGGGGATGGAGTAGACCACAATAAATTGTAACTGAGTCCCACCGTACAGTAGTATAGTCAACCGATATTACCAGTGTTTAGGAAACATCATGTGTCTACATTAGTGAATCGACCGTCCACCATACCTCGAACGTCTCTCTCACCCTACCAGTCAGTGACACCCATGATTCCGGTACCACTCCTTCCGTCATTCCATTTCCTCCAGAGCCGAGGGCGATGATGGAAGTTCACGACATCGATCCTTCGTCGTACTCTCACATTTACCTCTCTCAACTTCCTGTCACTTGTCTAGATTGTGTATCAAGTTCGGGTCGTAAAGTCTTACCTGGTAACCATCGGATCTCGGGACTTGAGTAGGATACAGACAGTACTCACTACTCACTCTTTGTGGAGGTTAGGCGTACAGTGTTGGGAAGACCACCGAAGTAGAGTACACTAAGGTACTTTCTTTCAGATACGACGGGTCTTTCTGTTTTGACGAATGGTTCGGTGAGAGGACTTTGGTCCAGGGTCCTAGGTCGTTACTCCAGGGTTCTGATGGACTATCAGTACCCAGTATCTCGAGGAATCCCGTTTACAGACTGAGGTATTCCACCACCCACAACTTTTTTCTCTTAGTCTCCGGAGACTTCTCCTCTTAATTACTAATCCGGATACACACGAACCAAGCTCAAGTTCCGTGGGACGTGTCTATCAAAACGATAGAGTTCGACTGGGGTTCGTCGTCTTCACTTGAATCTTGTTAAACCCCTTCGATGAGGTTTCGTATGCTCGAAGGGACCACCGAGTCTGTCATTTCGCAGACGGATGTCACATCCTCTGGGTCCAAGTTAGGGACCCAACCTTTCTAGAGAACCTCTTCCTTTACCGTTGGGTAAGGTCATAAGAACGGACCTTTTAGGGTAACTACCTCCTTTGACCATCCGATGTCAGACACCCCAACGTTTCTCGACCTGTGCTGACTCGCTGAAGTGAAGTGAGGTTTCGTGTCTCAACGGAACTCTTACCTCGAATCCCGCCCTTGAGACGAGTCGGTGCAGGTTCGTATCGTGACGTCAAACTAACACTTGGTAAAGCCCCGGTCGTGATGACAAGTGAAGTTAGATGTAACACATGTGACAATGAAAATGTAACTTAAAAGGGGTTATAGTATTCATCTAAATTAGAATTTCAACGAAAAATATACAGTGTCCGGTGAATCATAGTAACTGTCTCTTTACCCTTTCGTAACAGAAATAAATCGGACAAATACACACCTATTTATACTTACCGGTCCCTCGATCAGTCAGGAGTGGTGAGTCCTAAATATCTGGTATCATTACTCCTGCCATAATTGAAGTCAGTGACAAACGATGATAAGACGAACGTGGACGTCGTCTCAAAGACATCAGAGGAAAAGGAGTAATGGTTGTGATCAGGATCCAATGAACGAGACAGAAGGTGAAAGGATCGATAGAGATGGACCTTGATAATAACCTAACAGTGAATATATGTGGTTCATAAAAGATAGGTCTACAGGACGTTCTCAATTCTCAAACACCAGTTTTACTAAATAGACTCACTAGTAAAGAACAATGGAGACACGTACGTACGAATCAACGAAGTCAGGGCAGCTTGATACACGTTGGGATACTTGACATCGGGGTCCGAGGAGACAGGTACCCTAAGAGGTCCGTTCCTATGACATCACCCAACGACACAGGAGGGGGTCCCGTATAAGGACTGGGTCCCCAGTTTGAACACAGAAAATACAGAGGACGTAACCATCCTCACATGAAATGGTGATCTCGGTGGAACAATGGAGATTTACTACGATTTACGTCTATACGAAATACGTGTTTAAAGGACGGAAAGAAACTTAAAACCAAAAGAATAAACATTTTATGTCCTCCATCTAATCGAGAGAGGTAGAAATTTTAAGATTCAAGTGTATTTTAAAATCCCTGTACTCCTTCTCCGGATTTGTTTTGTTTTGTTAAATATTGAGTACGTCTGTCCGGATTCCTTTAAGGTATTTGACAATATCCTATGTTCTTAATATGAATCGGTCACAATTTAAAGTCTAGTTCTCGACTGTCTAAATGTCTTTAATGGTGAGGTCATAAGAACGGACCTCTTAGGGTCCCTGTCTCCTCGGACCACCCGACGGCAGATACCCCAACGTGTCTCAGCCTGTGCTGACTTCACTGAATCGTCGTGGTCGTCGTTGTATACAACAACGAAAGGAACAGAATAACCGATATAGAAAGGATTAAAGGTCTATAGATTGAGACTTCTCGAAACTTATAAAACGGATAGAAGTAATTTGGATCTCTCACCAAGATTTTGTGTCCTATACTATCTCTGAAAACTAAAGATGTGTTCTCACCGCACCAGTCAGTGTTTAAAGTTTAGCCACGAGAAAAATGGATCAAATTCGTTTGGTGCGAAAGGTTGAGATAGATCTCAAACGTCTATTCTGATATATACACTTTAGATGTAACAATTATTTAATGTCACTCTATTAAAACCTGAACTGTGGTGTTGACCAGAAGAAGAATTTGGTATCTTACTAGGACTAAGGAAAAATTCACAAGACTTCAGGACATATAGACTTCCATGCACCATATCTTTTGTTCTTTTTAACATTCATCTTGAGCTAACCTTAATCTGTATCATGTCTACTAATAAGTGTAGATTTTACTGAAAAAACCGACCGGCGGCGGACGGAGGGACCCCCACGCCACACCGGGCGAGACGGCTCGAACCCCTGCCCCCAGGTCACACCCTTCGGGATGAAGGACCCTGTGACCCCGTTCCGGTCTCTCCACCTATAGGGGAGCGGTCAGTGTGTGAACGTGAAAGCACCCCTTGGACCACGATTTGGTAAGTACCTCCTGGACGAAGAAGTAACCCCAAAGGATCCATCGTCTCGTCGAGGGAGCGACGTTAGATAACGTTCAGTCGGGACTTGAGTTCCCAAACTTTTCTTTTAATTTTATATTTTTATTTTACTGAAACGAAGTCCTCCCTTTTGTTATAATACATAAGAATTACGAGTGTGACGTCTAAGAGAATAAGAAATCAAGGGGTTTCGAACTAGACAATCTCTTTCTTTCTTCTTTCTTAGTCTCTCTCCTTGATCATTTTCTATTTTTCCTTATCATTTCTATGATATGATTTTCCTTATCATTTCTATTTTTCCTCGTTTACTTTTCTGACTCCCTAGTATTTTTATTTTTACTCAGATCCTAACATCTCGTCCCTCTGTTTTAAGTCCCTAACAATATTTCTTGTACCAAGATACCTCGTCCTATAAGATTAAGTCTGCAGTGATAGGTGGGTACCAAACTTGAAACAAAAGAACTAGATATATTGTTCTAGTCACAAGATAGTCTAAAATTCGAATGGGTTTCTCTTCTGTACCTCTTTACTCCCTTTAGAGTGGGAAAAGGTAGTCCGTAAGATAGGTTCTGGTGACGACGGAGGTCTTATAACTCTCAGTTAAGGATCCGTCCAACTATTCTTCAGGTCCCATGACCTCCTCCTCTCTCCCCAGACCCCGAGAGTTCCTCCTCTATCCCCAGACCTTAAGAGTTCCTCCTCCTTTCCTGTTTAGAAAAAATAGGAGATGTAAGGAATCAGAATCAGTGTATTTTACAAAAAAAGAAATTCGGATCTTGACCACTATGGTGTTGTTTGTTGAGTCAAATTTGAGACATCATTCCTAATATATTGTTGTTACATAGGTCGAACTCTTATCAAAGAGGAAGAACTTTTCAAAGACTGATTAGGACTTTAGAATCTTACATATAATACCCTCACCCAGATCATTCTAGAAATGTTGAAACTCTGTCAGAAAACTAAATGACATTATTGGTTAATTTTTTCATATATCGAGGAAACGATTGTAATTGTTACCCCCGTGAGAGGCCGGGGGAAAAATACAGATACAGTCTTCGAAAGTGACAGAGAAAGTATAAAATTATTTTGAGACTATGTGTTTTCGAGAACTCATTAGTTTTGACCAGGGACCATGGTTTCGATTTAGAAGAAGTCTCTAGATCTTAGACTGTGGTAAGTAGTATTCGATAGTAGAACCCTCGAGTAGGTCCTAGAAGTCCTGTTCCATTCTTGTGAGTCTCGAGATCGGAGAGACGAAAGAGTCATATATGCAAAAGATGAAATGAAATGATTGAGATACCACACGAACACACTTACTTACTGTGCG
Source organism: Capra ibex (assembly GCA_006410555.1). Classification (NCBI taxonomy): domain Eukaryota; kingdom Metazoa; phylum Chordata; class Mammalia; order Artiodactyla; family Bovidae; genus Capra; species Capra ibex. The sequence goes on along the minus strand of SJYO01033645.1, from coordinate 20,214,965 downwards.
GGACTATGACAAATGGTATTCGATAGTTATAGAAGGACAAAACAATCAGAAACGAGTAAATGTACCCCCTCCACTCGTTTCACCTATTTATACCATCGAACGAAATAGACCACCGAGTCTGACATTTCGCAGACGGGCGTTACGCCTTCTGGACCCAAGCTAGGGACCCAGCCCTTCTAGGGGACCTCTTCCTTTACCGTTGGGTGAGGTCATGAGAACGGGCCTTTTAAGGTACCTGTTTCCTTGGACATTTGATGTCAGGTGTCCCAGCGTTTCTCTGCCCGTGCTGACTCGCTGCAGTGAAGTAAACGAAATAGACAAATGGGTTCACCTCAGGGAGTCAACACAAGCTGAGAAACGTTTGGGTACCTGACATCGGGTGGTCCGAGGAGGTAGGTACCTCAAATGATCCGTTCTCATGACCTCACCCAACGGTAGAGTAAGAGGTCCCCTAGAAGGACTGGGTCCTTAGCTTGGTTCCAGAGACCGTAACGTCCGTCTGCGAAATGACAGACTCGGTGGTCTCTTAGGGCAAATGGGATTTGGTAAAGGTTATTTTTGCTTTTGAGACCTCTCATGATATGTTATATTACTTTCTGAATCTAGAATCTAATAACTTTAAACACTTATATAAAGGGTCAGTAAAGTGTCTCGATAATAAAGATATGTTTATAAAAATGTTGGGCGAGAGCCTAAACGAAACAGGACTGAGGTATCTACTGACCCAATTCCCGTCCACCCTGTTGGTGTATATCTAATCGGTTTTCTTACACTTACATCACCCCTTATCATGCTGGTTTCGCCACACAGTATTTTCTTTTTTACGGCCACACACTTTCGTGTCGTGCTGTGTCTGCACTCTTGGCGTCCATGACTCTCGGAAGTCAGCCCGTAGGACTGTCCCCTCTACCTTCTGTCAAACGTCCTAGTCATGTATCCTTCTCCGTTAGTCTTAGTGTAGATGTTATTGTAATCTTTAGTGGTACTCGGGTATCTATTGTAACTAGAATTGCCCACGTGTCCGGTTAGCCCGTTCTGGGTACACGAGTGTCATACATACCCCTTGTTACACCACGGGTGTCTTCCCGTCGGAGTCTTACTCTTTGTGTTTACCTCAGTGTTCTTCATTTAAAGACGGGTGTTGTTGTCTCCGATTTTACGGTTGCCAAAATGACCACTCCTACCACCAGATGACCTCCCCCAACGTCTACCGTTGTTTCGCCGGTATTCGGTACCGGTGGTCATCTTGTCAGAGGTAAGGACATTTGTACACCTATTTCTTGTAGACTCGTTCCGTCGGAGGTTTCGACTAGGGAACCTCCAACTTGGTCTTCTACGGGTCGTAAAACCCCTACCACCTCCACCTGTCTGGGTCTAGTTAGTACCTGTTGTACCGGTCTTTCATTTTGTACCCGACCACCTCTGACACAAGCCAGAACTAGTGTATATCTTGTCACTACAAGGGGTGTTCCCGTTAGTCTATGTGTTGTGTCTTACCCTTTCGTTAGGTCTATACATGTCAGAGGTCGGGACCATAAGGATCGTCCTCTTTCTTCCCTCCTACCTTGACCCACAGTAATATCTTCCGTAAAAGGATCTCCACAGTAACTTAAGAACCAGTCTTTCATCCTAGTGTCACAAAAAGAATAGTTACTCAGGACCTTTCTACTTTCTGAAAGTTAGTCGTGACCTCCAATACCATTTTCATCAATTAAATCTTTATAATCTATAAGAGGACAAAGGACTCTCATCAGTTGTTGAGAGAGTCATCTTCAATAACAAGACTCCAAGTAGTCAAGTCAAGTCAGGGAGTCAGTACAGGTTGAGAAACACTGGGGTACCTGACGTCGTATGGTCCGAAGTCACAGGTAGTAGTTGTGGGTCTAGAATGAGTTTGAGTTCAGGTAACTCAGTCCCTACGGTAGGTTGATAGAGTAGGAGACAACAAGGGAAGAGGAGGGCAGAAGTTAGAAAGGGTCGTAGTACCAGAAAAATTTACTCAGTCAAGAATCGTACTCCACCGGTTTCATAACCTCAAAGTCGAAGTCGTAGTCAGGAAGGTTACTTATAAGTCCTGACTAAAGGAAATACTATCTGACCAAGCCAGAGGAACGACAGGTTACCCGAGAGTTATCAGAAGAGGTTGTGGTTCAAGTTTTCGTAGTTAAGAAGTCGTGAGTCGAAATGTCCGTGATAATAAAAAAGAATATATACTCTCAAAACTTCCTTGACCGGTATAAAGTTTTTTCTCACGTATGATAAAAAATACCATAAGAGAAGGAAAGGAAAAGGTTCTTCAAAAAACCAATGAAAACTCTTTAATAATATGGATCTCAAAAAGTTTCACACCAGACCACAATTTCTTAGGATCCAGATTTACTTTTGACTACTGAATATGGTGACAAACACAAACTATAATATGTTTATATCCCTAAAGGGAGTACCTAGACAACGTCGGTTTAATACCCTTCGTCCCGAAGGGAGTATCGAGTCAACCATTTCTTAGACGGAAGTCACGTCCTTTGGGCCCAAGATAGGGACCCAGTCCTTCTAGGGGACCTCTTCCTTTACCGTTGGGTGAGGTCATAAGAACGGACCTCTTAGGGTGTCTCCTCGGACCGTCCGATGTCAGGTACCACAATGTTCTCAGTCTGTACTGAATCGTTGATTTGGTGGTGGTCAGTCTACCAGAGAGAATCTTAAAAGAAGAAAGAGAAATATGATCTTTCGGTAACAATAAAAACTACACACGATTAGAATACCTTAATTGTTCGTAGTATTTAGATTAGATTCGACGATTAGAATGAAACCGGTGGACTACGCTTCTCGGTCGAGTAACCTTTTTTGGGACTACGACCCTGTCCAACTCTCGTCCTCTTTCTCCACTGTCTCCTACTTTACCAACCTACCGTAGTGACTGTGTTACCTGTACTCAAACACGTTTGAGACCCTCTATCACTTCCTGTCCCTTCGGACCGTATGACATCAATTACTCCAACGTCTCAGTCTGTACTGATTCGTTGACTTGTTGTTGACGTTGTTTAGAATACTTTTCCAAACCAAAGACTAGACTATGGATGTCTAAGGACAAATAAGACATTAGGAAACTACAAGAATGTTATTCATGTCATTAAACGAAAAACAAATAGTCGATTTAGTACAAGTATACGGAATGTACGGAATTGAATAGTGTTTAATTATACTTTTCAACGTGAGTACAGGACTTTAATACGAATCGAAGTCCAAATATATCTATTTTACGGATCGTTTAAATTCCCTGTGATTTTAATTTCGTAACACTTACTTAGAAAGGAATACGAATTTTCATTATTTCAATATAAAAAAATTCAAAACCGTAGAGATCCTATAATAGGTTGAGACGTCGTAGATTGTATCGTACTAAAATAAATATATAAAAAGATAAGGGATGGTTGTATTTACGACGATGACCTCCATTGTTTGGTCCTCATAAATGAAGTCATAGGGATTGTAACGATATACTCCTATACCGAGGGTCAAAAAGTCTTACATCGACAACTTATCTTATTCCTAAACACATACACATACAAATATAAATACATACCCACTCTCTCTCTTTCATACACACTTACATACACATTTCCTCTCTCTTTCTCGTCTTTATAAGACACATATTGAGTCACTGTATAATGACAAAAGAGTGGACACCAGTAGACGAAATTAGGGCATACGATACAGTACAAAACAAACACACCGTTCTTATCTTTTACCAATGAAACCTATTGAAGAGTCGTTTCCCCTCCGACGACAGGGTAAGAGAGGAGTAAACGGAGAAGAGGAGGAAAGACATCGTAGAGTAAAGGGAGAAAGTACATAGGAATGGAAAGGTTATAAAGGAGGAGGTCCGGAAGGAACCTTGTCGCTCAGTGTCATATTCGGGACCTCGATTTCTACCACTACTCTTGGGGTTTTTTGGAGACCCAAAGTCAGACAGGATAGTGTACCTCTTTTTGAAATATCACTTACTCTCACAGAGATTCAGATTCGTACAGGGTCTTAGGGACTCGAATCTGAAGTTTCAAGAGACCCGTATTTGTACCCGAGTACCCAGTAATTTGGGTCGATTGAGAAACAAGAAGGGATGAGGTAGACGTCTCTGTGTAGTGGTATGGTCTGTATTAAGGAATCGAGTGTCCTTCCCTACAGAGAACACGATAATCCTTCCTTTTGTAGGTTTTCCCCCTCCTTAGTCGTATCCCCTACCGTGACTGAGACAGGTAAAGTTTTCCGTACTTTCATAATTTAAATCTGGTCATTCAAAAGTTTCACACTGAAGAATCTCTAGATAGGAATCGTTCAGAAAACGAAACAACTTATATTTATACACTTAGGACTACGTCAAACTGTTACGATGTTCACTTAAAGTTTTCAATTTCTTCTAGACAGTCCATCTACGTAACCTGAGACATTGTCATTTAAAACCAAACCCCATCACGAGTAGTATGGACATCTTTTACCGTAGTTGAAAGAAGGTTGGGTCATTCTGAGAGGAAGGATTTAATATTGATTAGCATTGTCCATTTTAGAAGTCTCTCCCCGAAAGAATACAAAGTCAAGAGACCCGTCTTCCGTTTTCTTTGAGGGGTTAGAGGGCTCTTCTGTCTTAAGTCGATCTCGAGTTTAAGATCTCAAATGAATCTTAAAGGGGAGGACCCACCACTACCTCAACTGGACTCTCATGGTCCTACACGGTATCTAGTACGAAAAGGACTCACGGCTGTCTTTTTCTGACTGTGTTTTAACTTATATGATCTGTTAGTCAAAAAGAAAAAATAGAAGGTTCAAGTCTGTTAAAACACAATAATACGTCTTCTATTACAAACACTATTTTTTCTAAGACCAAGTTAGAGTATGCAAGGACAAAAAAGTGACGAAGAGAAAAACTAATTACTCTGGACATGAAGGTCAGAGGGGGTAGTGAAAGAGTACAATAGGTAGGAGTGGTAACACAGTTGTAAATGGAAAGGTTCAGTTCAGACTGAAATAGTTTAGAGGACAATTTTAAGGAGGGATACTGAAAGTAAAGAGACCACACATAATATCTGAAATAAACCATTTCGTATGAGTTGTAACAACGATTTTGGAAGTCAGTTATGGATTAGTTGTAAAATTTGAAGTTGAGATGTAGTACTTAGAAGTTTTGTGATAGGATAAACCACTAGTTTTCAGGAGAAATACTTTGGTAAATAAAGTCAAAAGGAAGTCGGGAGGGAATAAATGGTACAGGAAATACTTCTCAGACATACTTCTTCTATACTAGACATACAGAGGTCATAGTCAAACACTATGATAATATTGTACTTGTTTAATAAAATAAACTAAGACACAAATGAGGGAAAGGGTAAAGGGGGTTATAAAATAACACTATCTTTGTGAAATGTGTTTTAAAAGACAGAATTGACAAAAATTCATATAAAGTCATCATGATTACAGTACGCTCACATACGAGGAGCCAAGACAGAGCAGTGTTGTTTCTAAACCTCACTGCCTGTAATTTCGGAGGAGTCGTACAGTGTCGAGAGTTCAGAACCTGTCTGGCACAATATCGAGAATCTGTTTAGTTACAATGTCGAGTCACAATGTCGAGATAAAATAAATCTTCTCTCGTCCTTTTAGGTAGAAGATCCACACTTCCGTGCAGCTAGGTTTCTGTACTTCTCTTCTCGCGAGGTCATGTGCCCTCTCTCTCTCTCGATCGAAACCGAGGAGAAAAATATGCAAAGGGGGCGGGGGGCGGGGGTCGGGGTGGGGGCCCGGACAGGATACATTTAACCCGGTCGGTCATCACAACAAACAAAATGGACTCCAGGAGTGAGGCCAGGAACCTGAAGGACATAAGATAAAAACGATCGAAAAGTGAAGGAATAGAAAATCGGTGGCGGTAAGACCTGAGGAAAAAGGGATAAGATTGATGAATTGTGATTCATGCTCCAGTCCCCGTCACCGGTTCACACGGTCCGACGCTGCCGCGTCCTTGTCGGATCTCCTCGGTGGGGTGTAGACTCCAGTCCCCGTCGTCGACCCTTCTAGTTGGGTGTAGGTTCGTCGTCACCGACGTGACCACGTCCTTCCGGATCTCCTCGGTAGGGTGCAACTTCCAGTCCTTCCCGCCGCCATTCCTCTATGGGGAGTAGGTTCCATTCCTCGTTACCGACGCGAAACGACCTCGTCGACGTTTCTCTATGGGGTGCGGGTTCCATTCTCTTTGGGTTCATTCTACCATCCACAACGTTCTCCCGTAGTCTCCCGTCTGTGTGACTTTGGTATGAGTGTCTTTTGATCAGTTAGATTAGTGTGATCCTGGTGTCGGAACAGATTGAGTTACTTTGGTTCGGTACGGGCACCCCGTTGGGTCCTGTCCGCCCAATACCACCTCTCCAGACTGTCTTACACCAGGTGACCTCTTCCCTTACCGTTTGGTGAAGTCATAAGAACGGAACTTTAGGGGTACTTGTCATACTTTTCTGTTTTATTATCCTATGACTAACTCCTTGAGGGGTCTAGTCATCCACAGGTTATACGATGACCTCTAGGCACCTTTTTATTGAGGTCTTTCTTTCTTCCCTACCTCGGTTTCGTTTTTGTCATGGGTCGACACCTACACTGACCACTATCTTTGTTTCAGGCTACGACATTTCTCGTTATAACGCATCCTTAGACCTTACGTCCGGGTACTTAGTTCTGTTTAACCTTCACCAGTTTGTTCTCTACCGTTCCCACTTGCAGCTGTAAGATCCTTAGTCACTTGATTTTACCTGACCTTACCCACTTAAATTGAGTCTACTGGTAATGTAGATGATGACGCCCGTCCTTAGGGAGTCTTCTTTACCTCATCGGTAGTACCAGTCGTTTTCTCACGCTTTACGTCATGAGCCTACGTTAGAGTTTTACTGTCTTACTAGAGACAAGCAAAGGTTCCGTTTGGTAAGTTATAGTGNCTTAGTCACTTGATTTTACCTGACCTTACCCACTTAAATTGAGTCTACTGGTAATGTAGATGATGACGCCCGTCCTTAGGGAGTCTTCTTTACCTCATCGGTAGTACCAGTCGTTTTCTCACGCTTTACGTCATGAACCTACGTTAGAGTTTTACTGTCTTACTAGAGACAAGCAAAGGTTCCGTTTGGTAAGTTATAGTGTCAATAGGTTCAGATACGGGGTTGGTCATTACGACTTCTTCGACTTCAACTTACCAAGATACTTCTGGATGTTTTGGAACATCTTGATTGTGGGCTTTTTCTACAGGAAAAGTAATATCCCCTGACCTTACGTTTTCATCCTTCAGTTCTTTGTGGACCTCATTGTCCGTTTAAACCGGAACCTTACGTTTTACTTCGTCCCGTTTCTGATTATCTCAAAACGGTTCTCTTACGTGACCAGTATCGTTTGTGGGAGAAGGTTGTTGTGTTCTCTTCTGAGATGTGTACCTGTAGTGGTCTACCACCTGTGGCTTTAGTTTGACTATTATAAGAAACATCGGTTTCTACCTCTTCGAGATATGTCAGTTGTTTTTTTTCTGGTCCTCGACTGACACCGTGTCTAGTACTTGAGGAAGAACGGTTTAAGTCTGAATTTAACTTCTTTTATCCCTTTTGGCGATCTGGTAAATCCATACTCGATTTTAGTTTAGGGAATACTAATATGTCACCTTCACTCTTTATCTAAATTCCCGGATCTAGACTATCTATCTCACGGACTACTTGATACCTTACTCCAAACACTATAACAGAGGAACTAGGGTCCTCTGTCCCTAGTTCTGGTAGGGGTACCTTTTCTTTACGTTTTTTCGTTTTACCGACAGACCCCTCCGGAATGTTTATCGACACTTTTCTTCTCTTCACTTTTCGTTTCCTCTTTCCTTTCTATTTTCGTAGACTTACGTCTCAAGNAGGAACTAGGGTCCTCTGTCCCTAGTTCTGGTAGGGGTTCCTTTTCTTTACGTTTTTTCGTGTTACCGACAGACCCCTCCGGAATGTTTATCGACACTTTTCTTCTCTTCACTTTTCGTTTCCTCTTTCCTTTCTATTTTCGTAGACTTACGTCTCAAGGTTTCTTATCGTTCTTCTCTATTCTTTCGGAAGAAGTCGCTAGTTACGTTTCTTTATCTCCTTTTGTTGTCTTACCCTTTCTGATCTCTAGAGAAGTTCTTTTAATCTCTATGGTTCCCTTGTAAAGTACGTTTCTACTCGAACTATTTCCTTTCTTTACCAGATCGGGATTGTCTTCGTCTTCTATAATTCTTCTCCACCGTTCTTATGTACCTTCTTGACATGTTTTTCCTAGAAGTACTGGGCCTATTAGTGCTACCACACTAGTGAGTAGGTCTCGGTCTGTAGTACCTTTCACTTCAGTTCACCCGGAATCTTTCGTAGTGATACTTGTTTCGATCACCTCCACTACCTTAAGGTCACCTCGATAAAGTTTAGGACTTTCTATTACGACACTTTCACGACGTGAGTTATACGGTCGTTTACACCTTTTGAGTCGTCACAGGTGTCCTGACCTTTTCCAGTCAAAAGTAAGGTTAAGGTTTCTTTCCGTTGCGGTTTCTTACGAGTTTGATGGTGTGTTAATGTGAGTAGAGTGTACGATCATTTCATTACGAGTTTTAAGAGGTTCGGTCCGAAGTTGTTATACACTTGGTACTTGAAGGACTACAAGTTCGGTTAAAATCTTTTCCGTCTCCTTGGTCTCTAGTTTAACGGTTGTAGGCGATCTAGTACCTTTTTCATTCTCTCAAGGTCTTTTTGTAGATAAAGACGAAATAACTGATACGGTTTCGGAAACTGACACACCTAGTGTTATTTGACACCTTTTAAGACTTTCTCTATCCTTATGGTCTGGTGGATTGGACGGAGAACTCTTTAGACATACGTCCAGTCCTTCGTTGTCAATCTTGACCTGTACCTTGTTGTCTGACCAAGGTTTATCCTTTTCCTCATGTAGTTCCGACATATAACAGTGGGACGAATAAATCGAAGATACGTCTCATGTAGTACTCATTACGACCTGACCTTCTTTGTGTTCGATCTTATTTCTAACGGCCCTCTTTATAGTTCTTGGAGTCTATACGTCTATTGTGGTGGGAATACCATCTTTTACTTCTCCTTGATTTTTCAAAGAACTACTTTCACTTTCTCCTCTCACTTTTTCAACCGAATTTCGAGTTGTAAGTCTTTTGCTTCTAGTACCGTAGACCAGGGTAGTGAAATACCCTTTATCTACCCCTTTGTCACCTTTGTCACAGTCTGAAATTAAAACCCCCGGGGTTTTAGTGGCGTCTACCACTAACGTCGGTACTTTAATTTTCTACGAATGAGGAACCTTCTTTTCAATACTGGTTGGATATATCGTATAAGTTTTCGTCTCTGTAATGAAACGGCTGATTCCAGGTAGATCAGTTCCGATACCAAAAAGGACACCAGTACATACCTACACTCTCAACCTGACACTTCTTCCGTCTCGTGGCTTCTTAACTACGAAAACTTGACACCACAACCTCTTCTGAGAACTCTCAGGGAACCTGACGTTCCTCTAGGTTGGTCAGGTAAGACTTCCTCTAGTCGGGACCCTAAAGAAACCTTCCTTACTACGATTTCAACTTTGAAGTCATGAAACCGGTGGACTACGTTTCTAAACTGAGTAACCTTTTCTGAGACTACGACCCTCCCTAACCCTCGTCCTCTTCTTCCCCTGCTGTCCTACTCTACCGACCTACCGTAGTGCCTGAGCTACCTGTGCTCAGACTCACTTGAGGTCCTCAACCACTACCTGTCCCTCCGGACCGCAGGACGTTCAGTACCCCAGCGTTTCTCAGCCTGTGCTGACTAGCTGACTTGACTTGTGATTCATGTAAGTATAACAAAGTGAAACAATTTTATTTTAGATATAGGTGATTTGTTATTGAGGACTACTAGATGAGGGAAGTAAGGAACTGTTGATGGAAATTGAAAAATTTATTAGAAAAAAGAGGATTCGGGGTCGTACACCAATAATGGTAAGATGAGAGACAATGATACTCAAACTCAAGAAAATTATTTCCACGGTGTATTTTGGTTCTAGTACACTACAAACAGATACACTGACCAAATAAAGTGAACCGTATTGAAGGACAATGAAGGTACAAAAACGTTACTGCCCTAAAGGAAGAAAAGATTCCGACTTATTATAAGGTAAAATATATATTTTGATTAAAATTTTACAGACGTAACTTCAAAAGTCAAGTCAGTAATATAAGAAATCAAGGTCATAACGACAAATCAAGTAAAAATATCATAAATAAACAATCGGAAGAATAAAATAAGGGGTACACGACATCGGGTGGTCCGAGGAGGTAGGTACCTTAAAAGATCCGTTCTCATGACCTCACCCAACAGTAAAGGAAAAGGTCCCCTAGAAGGGTTGGGTACCTAACTTGGGTCCAGAGGGCGTGACACCCGTCTATGAAATGGTAGACTGGGTACCCCCTTAGGGAATAAAATAAGTACATAACAAAAGGACTAACGTACATCAACATATAAAAGAGAACATCATGTGACTCGAAGAAATTCTATTAATAAGACTTACTAAACAGTTCGTCAAGTACCTAGAGGTAGAGAAATCCTTGTCAGTAACCGCGAAATAATCAATGGAAGTAACCATAAACAGACTAAGGAACACCAGATAGATCGGAACTCAACTATACGTGTAAACTTCTTTGTTTGTACAGAAGGTTCTAAATCTAACCAAAATCGTCCATTACAATAAGAGGACGATCCTAGGACCCAACTACCCTGACAGCGACTCTGGTAACAACCTATCTTCACCTTGACGATAATAGACTAGATATCAATCCAGACGTTAACCGTCCTATCAACGGTCCAACGTTCCCCCACACCAAAGGTGACCAAAAGACTCTCACGAGAGTAACCCAGAACCCAGAGATAAACCCTTCTTAACGGGGATCAGACACGATCTCACCTTGCCGTAACCCCCAGTACTAATCCAGACTTCGACGGTATAGATAGTGTACCCCTTGTCTATCCAAACCAAGAAGTATCCGGGGAACCGTCGTCATCGATCACTATCTTGATGTATGTTCTCCCTGACCTCGACTTGAGTTTCCCCTGTCCCCACAAAGGTCATACGTCAGTCTTGGTGTTGTAGTCCGGACTTATGACTACACGACCAAACGTAAGGGTATTGCCAGGAGAATTAGTATTCGAGATGGACCTAAGGTTCGAGGGAGTTTCTGTAATAAAAAGAAGTGCCTACCGACGGTTTATAAACAAAGAGACCCATCTGTATTCAACCTCATAAGAACCAACTTTCAAAAAAGAAAAATCGTAAAACTTATGTAGGACGGTGAAGACTAGACGTTTAAAAGACGACTTTTTAGACGACTTTCAAAATAACCCAAAGGGAACCCACAATTGTTCAACAAAAAGAGAACGAAGATTCTAAAAGAAATAGAAATTGAAAACTGTAAAATTAACATTAACACAGAACCACACTTAGAGAAATCCAAGTAGAATAGACCTTAAGAGATACGAAGGACCCCCGAAGGGTCCACCGAGTCATCCATTTCTTAGACGGACGTTACGTCCCCTTCGCCCTCTGTACCGAAACTAAGGACCCAACCCTTCTATGGGACCTCCTTCCGTACCGTTGGGTGAGGTCATAATGACGGACCTCGTAGAGTACCAGTCTCCTCAGCCACCTGATATCAGGTATCCCAAGGACCTGGACCCATATACAAAGGAAGGAGTCTAATCTTTTTTTAGAAGTCGATAATAAAGAAGTTTATTCACAAACCAGATAAAGAGGAAGACCCTAAGGATGTCACGTTTACAATAAGACGAATTACTGTATATAAGATAAAGGGTTATTACGATATATAAATAATAAAATAAAGATCTAACAGTAATTAAAGTCGTACAAAAACTTCCTCTCGTCTTTACTCATAAATACAAGTTTTATATAGAACTGTGTCTTTACATCCGTCTTAAAAAACTGTTTTTAAGTCAGTATTTTACACATTTAATTCACACATAAACAGGGAGTAATGAAATTCCGTATTTCTCATAAATAGTTATAAAGACCTTAAATTACATACTAATACTTTTGGACACCCGTACAATAAAAAACGACAAGAGAAGACAGTGGAGTTATAATTGAGAAGACTCTAACTTTATATTAGTAATTATTAGATGAAAAGTTACAACTAAAACATATAATTTAATTATTCTTAGTGATCCTATCCTTACAGTATCTTAATCTACTTAACTAACGACACCATTAAGAGTTTCAGTTTAAACTCGAACCTCTTCTAAGAAAACTATGAATCCAGTCAGTAGGAAATTTTCAAAATAAAATTTAATAGTCAAAAAGAAAAGATAACTGTAAAAACATTTGGTACTTATGTAACAAATATGGATGAAGTAGGTAAAATATATAAGGAGAATATAAATGAAAAAGTGAAAGATTTTAAAAATTCCAGGAAATGTTAGGTTAAGGAAATAAACACAAAACTTCAAGTATTTAAATAAAAAAAGAAGAATATATAAAGTTGTGAACTTCAGTAGATCAATTTTTGGTTACTTGTTTTATTTATAATTGGGAACGAGAGAGAACGATGACACACCGATTCAACACGGGGTACAGAGAGAGAACATAGAGTATGGACTATAGAAGGGAAATGAACGTATATTAATAAGTTTAATGTCAAGAGGAACTCAGTGTTTTAATAGTCTTTAGTTGAAACACAAAGTGATTAACAGATACAGGATAGAAAGGATTTACGATTACACTGTATTCTGACAGATTTGAGGGTGTATTAGTAAAATGAGTGATCAAATGTTTGAAGTTAAAGATTTACTTATTTGAAGTCCGGTGATTTGTGAATTTAGAAAAGTTTCATAATGAGTTAACAAGTCATTGTAAAACGATATAAGTCAGCGAGTCAGTACAGGTCGAGAAACGTTGGGTACCTGATATTGGACGATCCGAGAAGACAGGTACCTTAAAAGATCCGTTCTTATAACCTCACCCAACGGTGAAGGAAGAGGTCCCCTAGAAGGACTGAGTCCCTAGTTTGGGTACAGAGGACGTAACCGTCCACCCAACAAATGGTCAGACGGTAGACCCTTCTTTGTATAAGAAAATAATAGAGACAAAAATTTATTTAACGAAATAGTTAACGATTTTGTATACAGAATATTACTAAAAGTAAGTAAGGTGTCGTAAAAATTTGAGGTTCTTCCTTCTTCCAAAGTAACAGTGTTTTATGTATCACAATTTAAATGGTAAAGTACTTACTTTCACAAATATCCTCCAATCCGAATACTTCTTGAAGTATCTTAGTCTTTGAACTCTCGTACCTTTCCCTTCTTTTGTGATGTTTTTACAGTTATCTTCTCTTTCTTACTATTAAATTTTATTTTGAAAATTTCCTACTGACTGCATTCATAGTTGTCTTATAAGAGGTTCGAGTTTAAACTGAGTTCGAGTTTTTTTAATCAGATTAAGAATAGTAAACGAACTAATATGAAACCATTTTTAAAATGATAAATGAAAATCCGCCATGAAATAAAAGTTTTAATGTTTTTTATATACCCTCTTATCAACGAAATGTTACAACACAATGATAGACGACATGTCGTTTCACTTAATTGATGTATAAATGTATATAGGGGAAAATACCTAAAGGAAAGGTAAATCCAGGTAAATCCAAAGACACAATATGTCATCCTAAAGTGATCAATAGATAAAATACGTATCATAGTTATCACGTATATACAGTTAGGGTTAGAGGGTCAAATAGGGTGAGGGAAGAAGGGGTAAACATAGGTATGCAAACAAGACAACTGAATCTTATATAAGTGTTGAATTTTCAAGTCTCAATACAAAATAAACCGTCCTTAAAAATCCTGAAGTTCGGGTCATCCGTCATAGAGTTCATTGGGATTATCTTGACTAAGTTCCTCCGTTCGTCCCCTCCCCTCAGTCCTCTATATCTTCAAAACTTTGTTTCCGTCAGACTAGTGGCTTTCTAACAACAATTAAATTTTTTGTTGTCTATAGGTCAATTTTTTAAATCACGAAAAAACAAAAAGATACATACCCTTCAACGTTCTCAGATCCGATTGACTTTAGTAAGAAAACCATACGTGGAATCAGTAGACCCCGGTCATTGAACGTAAAAGTGTAAGTCTTAAAGAAGTACCGAGTGAGACTCCTCACCGACGTCAGACTACCGACGATCTGTTGTCCATAAGAAAAGGAAGGACTCAAGGGAGTTCCGAGTGGTCGAGTAAATATTTTTGAAACGTAAAATGAAGGATGAGCAGTACACTAGAGTAACTTATAGGAATACTTTCTTTAGAATAATGATAGGCTTTCTCTAGATCTCGTGGAATGTCAAAATTGTCTTTCGATAAAGAAGTCACTTATTTTAGAGAGGAGGAAATCTAAATGAGAACGTATCGTATAAGATACGGACCCGGTTATCACTTATAGTAACGTTCATATGTAACTCTGTGTGTGTTTGTGTGTACGGACGTTGTTAATGTTGGTTATAAAGAAAAGATACAGATGTATATTAGATATACCATGAATGTGTTGAAATTCCCTTAAGGGACTACTGAGTCACCGATTCTTAGGTGGACCTCACGTCGTTTACGTCCTCTTATGTTAGGGACCTAGTCTTTCTAGGGGACCTCCTACTTTACCGTTGAGTGAGGTCATAAAGGTCATAAGAACCGATCCTTTAGAATACTTGTCTTCTCGGACCACCCGACATCAGACACCCCAGAATTTCTCGGATTCACTGATTCAAGTTCGTATATATATATATATTTCGTAATATATATATATATATTTATTAAACCCACTTTATGTAACGAAATAATTAAACTAGTGTTTACAGTCAGAAGGATCTGAAATATGGAAATATTCGACTTACTTAATGGAGATTCGGTTAGAAAAAAAATGGTTTATATGAGACATATACGAGGACCTAAAAGAACCAGGACTAAGGTATTTACTGACCCAACTCCCGTCCCCCCTGTTGATGTATCTCTAATCGGTCTTCCTATACCTATATGACCCCCTACGATACTGGTTTTACTACTCACTCCTTTCTCTTCTCTCGACCTGGTTTATTCCGATTCTATTATGTCTATACTCTTGATGTCCATAAATATCGGAAATCCGCCCGTAGAACCCTTCCCTCTACTTTCTGTCATAAGTTATAGGATCGCATCCTCTATTACTATTCTTCGTGTAGGTCTTTGTTATACCTTTACAAGGGTTCTGGTATCATCTGTAATCGTGATTCCGACCGTGTTCGGTCTGCGCGGTGAGGGTACACGAGTGTTATCCATACTCCTTACTAAGACACAGGTGTCATTCCGTCAGCGTCCTCCTCTTTTTACTACCCCCGTTAGTACGTATGTGAAGAATCTTGATGGTGGTATGGTTAGTGTGGTTATTGAGATAACCATTCCTAGTACGACATGGACTCCCCTAACGTTTATCGGTGTATCGCTAGTTTTGGGTACCGTTCTTCATGTTACGAGAGGTACTGACATTTTTTCACCTATTTTTTCCGAACTCGTTATGTCGTGGGTTTCGTGTCGAGGACTTACAACTTGGTCTTCTATGGGTCGTAGAACCCCTACCATCGTCATCTTTCTGAGCCCAGTTAGTGACTGTCGTACCGGTCTTTCATCTTGTACTCAACCGCTTCCGATACTAGACAGGTCTATTGTTCGTCTTATTATTATAAGGGTTACTCTCGTTAGTCTATGTACTGTGTCTTCCCTTTCGGTTCGGTCTAGACACGTTGAAGGTTGGAACCTTAGAGATCGTTGTCCTTGCTTCTTCCTACACTGAGTCGCTGTAACCCTCTTCTGTAAGAAACCGTCCACCGTACTAAAAATTTTTAATAACTGCTAATGGTAACCTGTTAGGTGTTAATTGACTATAGATATTTCTAATTTTTATTCTTTAAGGGTTTGTTTCCTAACCATAATCCTTATTCAAAGAGATTTACAGAAATCAAAAAAAAAGAAAAGGTCAAGAGGTATGTATTAGGATCACTGAGAAGAGTGGACATGGTATTCATACTCTCAACTTCACAGTTTATCTTCAATTGTGATAAAAAGAGAATTTTAATACCCAAGTCTCATCTATTTACGTGAGACAGAACAAGAGGTTCTTTATTTATGATAGTTCGTTATTATTTTACCTATTATTATCGTTATTGGTGGTCTTATTATTGTAGATAGAATTTAACCAATGGATGATAAAAAGTCTGTAATAAGAATTACAATACACGAATATAATAGAGTAAGTCAAGAGAGGTGTTAAAAAACTGTGTTCAAAATGACCAGAGACCAAATACTTTGATTTTCCAAAACTCTACAACCAATTGAATATGGTAACGAATGTCTCGATTATTAGTAGTCTTAGTTCTAAACTTTAATCAAACCTTCATCCGAAACACTGTAACTAGACCTGGATAGAAACGTTTGCACAGTCATCTCCATCACTTTCTCCCATATTTCTTTTTGATCTCTACTCCTTCTTATTTTCCTCGACCAAGTCAGTTTTTATAGAGTCTTTCTTATTTAGACTTTATAAATATGATAGTCTATAACTTTAAAAGGTATTTCGATATAGTGTCACAATGACCGTTTCACTTTTTCCATCTTTTCCTCTGTCACCTTGTCTTAACTCTTACATCTTCGTCGAGGTGTGTTAGGAACCCCAGGTCTATAGATTTAAAGGCTATAGAGGTTCATCCTTAAATTCCATTTAGTAGTTCACCCCTTACTATTAGGTACTTCAAAGGAGAGTCTTACTTCAAGTAAAAATTCATGGACAGTTGAGGAAATTGACAACTCTCTTTACACTGTAGTCTAGACTCTATCGATTCGACGTTTCAATTCCGTGTCAAGGATTCTGACAGGAAGGAAGACTGTGTTTGAAGTCCATATACCCAAAAGGGTTTGATATGGACCCAAGTTATTAAATGATCTTTCCGAGTATCTTGAATGACTCTCGATACTATAAGTAACAATCTCAAATAAGCTCTCTTTCTAATTTTGGTCTATTTCCTTCTTTACGAATCCCTTCTCCCACTCCAAAGGTTTGTACATTGTAGATAACAGGAAAGTACATTTCAGTCCTACTTAATGGGAGGACCGTAACTATACACCGTTACACGTAACTCGGTCACACGATTGGTCCTTTCGAGTGAACTGGAGAACAAACCTGAAATATAACTCTAAAGTAATGTATATGAACTATCTAAAAAACGTGTGTACCAACCTGTGGGTAACTGACTACGGTGTACTGGTTTTAGAGGGTAGGATAATATAACAACCAGAAATACCGTACCAGTTGGGGGTGTGAGTCCAGACCAAACCGTTCGAGAGTGGAATTTATTTCTGTGAGGATAGTCTATACTGTATCTAATGGAGTACCTTCGGCTATCGTTTTGGGTCTAGAAAGAAACCCGTTTCGGTTTAAGAAATGAGTATAGATAAGGAAATCAAGGCTTCTGTAAAAAAAAATGATAACGACATCAATACGAAAGGTGAAGTACGAAGTCCAGAGGTTTATTAGTTTAAACTTAAGTCAAATTAGGGAAACTTTATATTTCGTCCTCTTTTTTTAGTTGTCGACTAGTATAACATACGAAAAAAAAAAAATTGTAAAACCATACATCCCTCAGTGATTCATATTCCCCTAAGTCCAAGTAGCGAGATCAGAATAAACGGATAAGTCGAAAAAAAAGAGAAACACAAAGTAAGTAATAGTACCATCATACACATCCTTTTCGTATATTATAAATTATAATAAGTAGAACACCGTACTTTATCTCAGGACTCAGATAAGAATGACCGGAACACTGGAATCCATTCAACGTGATACAAGACACGAAATTAAAATAAGTCTTTATTCTTATCAGTATAAATGGAGTGTAATAATAACTCACCCTATTTACTCCGATCTATTCGGATTTTATAATATCCATAGGTCGTCCGTGAAAGAGAGGTTGAAGAAGGGTACAATCAGGAGGGCCATAGAGAGGGATGTGACGATTATACACGGTAAAATATTGAATGGGTCATGAGTTTCAGAATTGAACTAAAGACACTTAGTCTTAGAAGTAGAATCCGTACGCAATAAGTCTAGATAGTGCTCGTGAATGGTCCATGAGACAGAAGACATTATCCCCTAGTACATCGTTGACTTTTAAGTCAACAATTGTGAAAAATCTAGTCTTGGAACTATGCAGGGTCCTAACCAATTGTTTACAAAAGCACGGACACACAACTCCTCCTAAACGTTATAGTAGAGATCTACGGTCTGTCAGACTCCGTAACCTTAATTTTACTTATCCTTAAGGGAAACCAGTAACGAGGTCGACTTCTCTTTGAGATCCCTTTAGAATCACTGGAACGACGAACAATAAACCAGTTGACAGTTAAGAACGATAAAATTTATCATAATCACTAGGTAGTATAAATTAGTAAAAAGGAGGGAATAAAGAATAGGACATGAGAAAATCCAGTATTTTACGACCTTGATTAAGAAACCTGAGACAACCCGTAGATATATTGGTCTTTAAGAAAAAAAATTAACATCATTTTATGTGTATTACATCTTTAACTGGTAAAATTGGTGTGGTCAAGTTAAGGACCCAGTCCTTCTAGGTGACCTCTTCCCTATCCGATGAGTGAGGTCACAAGAACCCGAAGGGAACACCGAGTCGACCATTTCTTAGACAGGTATTACACCCTCCGGGACCCAAACTAGAGACCCAACCCTTCTAGGAGACCTCTTCCCTTTCCGATGGGTGAGGTCATAAGACCGAACCTCTTAAGGTACCTGACATATCAGGTGCCCCAACGTTTTTCAGCCTGTGCTGACTCGCTGAACGTGAAGTTAAGTGAAGTTGGTAAATTTCATACGTTAAGTCA
This sequence comes from Capra ibex, assembly GCA_006410555.1. Classification (NCBI taxonomy): domain Eukaryota; kingdom Metazoa; phylum Chordata; class Mammalia; order Artiodactyla; family Bovidae; genus Capra; species Capra ibex. The sequence continues at coordinate 20,195,955 of SJYO01033645.1, read as the reverse complement.
CCGTGAATTCTGTCAATGTCACCGTTGATAGTGATAGATCAAAAACATGTTAAAAGTAGTGAGATTTTCTTTTGGAACGTGAGTAGTTCGTTGGTGAGGTACAAGAGGGGAAAGAGGTCTGTCACTTCAACGAAGTCAGTACAGGTTGAGAAACGTTGGGATACCTGACATCGGGTAGTCCGAGTAGATAGGTACCCTTAGAGGTCCGTTCTTATGACCTCACCCAACGGTACGAGAGGAACTCCCCTAGAAGGACTGGGTCCCTAGCTTGACCACAGAGAAATCAGAGAACGTAACTGTCTACCCAAGAAATGGTAACTCGAAGGACCCTTCGGGTTAGACGAAAGATCAAGATACTCAAAAGAGGTCCTTAGTTAGGATCTATAAAGTATATTTACCTTAGTATATATACCCTAAAAACACGGATCGAAAATAACGTATTTTCGTATTATGAAAATTCAACTTGGGAACAACGTCACATACAGTCATGAAGTAAGGGAAAAATACCGATTTGTTACAAGGTAACATACGTATATGGTTAAAACAAATATGTGAGTATCAAACCGATAACAGTTATCACGACGATAATGTAAGAATATATTCTGAACAAACTTATGGACAAATTTAAGAAATTTCATATATGGTTCCTCACCTTATAACCCCAGAATACTGTTGTCTGACCAAGGTTTATCCTTTTTCTCACGCAGTTCCGATATATAACAGTGGGACGAATAAATTGAATATACGTCTCATGTAGTACTCTTTGCGACCTGACCTTCTTTGTGTTCGACCTTAGTTCTAACGACCCTCTTTATAGTTATTGGAGTCTATATGTCTACTGTGATGGGAATACCGTCTTTCACTTCTCCTTAATTTTTCAGAGAACTACTTTCACTTTCTCCTCTCACTTTTTCAACCGAATTTCGAGTTGTAAGTCTTTTACTTCTAGTACCGTAGGGCAGGGTAGTGAAGTACCCTTTATCTACCCCTTTGTCACCTTTGTCACAGTCTAAAATAAAAAACCTCGGGGTTTTAGTGACGTCTACCACTGACGTCGACACTTTAATTTTCTGCGAATAAGGAACCTTCTTTTGAATACTGGTTGGATGTATCGTATAACTTTTCGTCTCTGTAATGAAACGGTTGATTCCAGGAAGATCAGTTCCGATGCCAAAAAGGTCACTAGTCCATACCTACACTCTCAACCTGACACTTCTTCCGACTCGCGACTTCTTAACTACGAAAACTTGACACCACAACCTCTTCTGAAAACTCTCAGGGAACCTGACGTTCCTCTAGGTTGGTCGGGTAAGACTTCCTCTAGTTGGGACCCTAAAGAAACCTGCGATTTCGACTTTACGGTCATGAAACCGGTGAAGTACCGGTCAACTGAGTAACCGTTTCTGAGACTACGACCCTCCCTAACCCCCGTCCTCCTCTTTCCCTGTTGTCTCCTACTCTACCGACCTACCGTAGTGACTGAGTTATCTACATTTAGACTCACTTGAGGCCCTCAACCACTACCTGTCCCTCCGGACCGTACGAAGCTAAGTACCCCAGTGTTTCTCAGTCTATGCTGACTCTTTAACTTGACTTGACTTGACTTGACTACTATTAAGATACAACAGTAAATCAACGATTCGGTACAGGTTGAGACGTTGAGGTACGTGACATTGGGAGGTCTGAGGAATCATGTTCCCTAAAAGGACCCTTCTTATGACCTCACCCAACGGTAAAGGAAGAGGTCCCCTAGAAGGGTCGACGCAGAGGACGTCGACGACATAACCGTCCACCTAACAAATGGTGACATGGTGGACCCTTCAGGTTAAGATACGAATTGAAAATTTTTAACCTTATATCAACTAAATGTTATACTATAATCAACGTCCACATGTTGTATCACTAAGTTTTAAGAATATCTAATATGAGGTAAATATCAATAAATTTTATGACCGACTTAAAGAAGACAACATGTTATACAGGAATATTTCGAACAAATAAAATAGGTATCGTCAAACATCGAGAATTAGGAGATGGGAATAGAACAGACAGAGGAGAGGAAGGTGACTATTTATGATTAAATAAAAGGTATAGACACTCAGAGAAAGAAAAAATTTTATAAGCGATAAAATAAAAAATCTAAGGTGTATACACATAAATAGATAAAGACTGAATAAAGTGAGTTGTATTTTGGGGGATTCTTGTGAGAGTTTATCAGAAACTGTATTTAACATCGTTATAAAAAAACTTAGACAGAGGATTCCGTTTCCTTTGTTTTCGTTTTTATTTGTTTACCCTGGATTAATTTGAATTTCCGTAAACGTGTCGTTCCCTTTGACAACTGTTTTGTTTTCGTGTTGGATGTCTTACTCTCTTTTATAAAAGTTTAATGTACTGACTATTCCTCAATTATAGGTTTGATATATTTGTCGAGTATGTTAAATTATATTTTTTATTTATTGACCTAATTTTCTACCCATCTTCTGGAGTATCTGTAAAAAGATTTCTTCTATATGTTTACCGGTTGTCCGTGTACTTTTCTTTATAAGAAAAGTAGTAATGAATCGTAGTAATTAATAATATCTTAACGTTTCGTTTTGGTCTTACTCTATAGTGGAGTGTCAACAGAAAACGACTTTCAAAAGTGAAAGCAGAGTCCAAGTTTCCTAAACAGTTGTTTTATTGACTTGAGCAAGTCAAGTCAAGTCAAGTCATCGAGTCAGCACAGGCTGAGAGACGCTGGGGTACTTAGCGTCATACGGTCCGGAGGGACAGGTAGTGGTTGAGGGCCTCAAGTGAGTCTAAGTGCAGGTAGCTCAGTCACTACGGTAGGTCGGTAGAGTAGGAGACAGCCGGGGAAGAGGAGGACTGGGGTTAGGGAGGGTCGTAGTTTCAGAAAAGGTTACTCAGTTGAGAAGTGTACTTCACCGGTTTCATGACCTCAAAGTCGAAATCGTAGTAAGGGAGGTTTCTTTAGGGTCCCGACTAGAGGAAGTCTTACCTGACCAACCTAGAGGAACGTCAGGTTCCCTGAGAGTTCTGAGAAGAGGTTGTAGTGTCAAGTTTTTGTCTGAGCAATAGTAGTTTTTGGAGTTTATTGTTCATAACTGATCCTACATCTCTTTTCCCCTGGGACTATGTGACAACCACCCTTACATTTAACCACGTCGGTGATACCTTTTGTGTAACCTCCAAGAAACTTTTTAATTTTTGTCTTAACGGTATACTCAGTGGTTAAGTAAATACTTATAAATAGACTTCTTTTGTTTTTGGAATTAAGTTTATAATATATGTGAGATTTAAAGTGAGGACTCGTACCTTATTGTCTGACCAAGGTTTAGTCCTTTCCTCATGTAGTTCCGACATATAACAGTGGGACAAATACATTGAATATCCGTCTCATGGAGTACGTTTCACAGCCCGACCTACTTCGTATTCGACCTTAGTTCTACGACCCTCTTTATTATAGTTATTGGAGTCTATACGTTTACTGTGGTGGGCAAACTGTATTTCACTTCTTCTTAATTTCTCGGAGACTACTTTCATTTTCTCTCACTTTTTCAACCCAATTTTGAGTTGTAAGTCTTTTGATTCTAGTACCGTAGGTCAAGGTAGTGAAGTACTGTTTCTCTACTCCTTTGTTACCTTTGTCACTCTCTGAAATACAAGACAACCCGAGGGTTCAGTGACATCTACCACTGACGTCGGTACTTTAATTTTCTACGAACGAGGAACCTTCTTTTCGATACCGGTTGGATCTGTCGTATAATTTTTCGTCTCTGTAACGAAACGACTGTTTCTAGACAGATCAGTTTCGATACCAGAAAGATCAACAGTACATACTTACACTCTCAACCTCATATTTCTTTCGACTCGTGGTTTCTTGACTACAAAAACTTAACACCACAACCTCTTCTGAGAACTCTCCTGTCGTTCCTCTAGGTTGGTCAGGTAGGATTTCCTTGAGTCATGATTTATAAGTAACCTTCCTGACTACGACTTCGACTTTGAGGTTATGAAACCGGTGGACTACCCTTCTTGACTGAGTAAACTTTTCTGGGACTACGACCCTTTCTGACTTCTACCCTCCTCTTCCCCTGTTGTCTCCTACTCTACTAACCTACCGTAGTGACTGAGCTACGTGTACTCAAACTCTTTAGAAGTCCTCAACCACTACCTGTGCCTTCGGACCATACGACGTCAGGTACCCAACGTTTCTTAGTCTGTGTTGACTCGTTGACTTGACTTGACTTAACCTGAAAGTAAGGTTGTAATAAATACTATCCGTTCTAAAACTTCGGTAGATTCACAGATGTCTATCTACTTACCATTTCTTCTATACCATATGTATATGTTATCTTACGACGACTCGGTATTTTTTAACTTTAGAAAAGTAAACACTGTTGTACCTACATAGATCCTAAACAATATAATTGACTTCATTCAGTGTATTTCTTTCTATTTGTGTCATAGTAGAGTGAACGTACACCTTAGATTTTTGTTTTGGTTCGTTTTACTTTTGTCTGAGTATCTATGTTTATTGTTAATAAACATAATCAAATCAAATCTAATTTGATAATCTAATCAATGGTCTCCCCCTATTACAACGTTCCCAACTTTCTTCACCTCCCCTAATTCATGTTTAGAGACAATATTTTATTCGGAATACGATATATATTGTATTTCTTATACCAGTTATTATAACATCGTTGAAACATACCCCTGTCTACAAATGATCTGAATAACGTCACTAATATAGTATTACAACGTTTAAAATTTAGTGATACATCACATCCTATGGATTGTGATTCTATTATAACATACAGTTCACATAAAGTTATTATCATTATTATTTCTTAAGAAACCTCGGATAATTGACGTAGTCTAAGGGATTCTATGATAACCCTGGGTAGGGTCCCCTACACCCAAAATTCTTTTTATATTTATGGAGGGTGAATAGTACAAAGAATCTCTGGTACCATTCAACATATTACCAATCCGACACTTTTATAGTTCTACTTACCCCTTTCTCGAATACGGTTTTATCATGCTTCTCAACTTCCTTTTCACTTCCATTTTTTGTTTTGTTTTGTTTTTGTTCTACTTTACTCTTACGTGTGAGTGTTGGAGGACTCCGATGTGAAAATGGATGTACAAGAATATGGATACTAACACGTTTTAGAGTAAACCTTTTACACCTTCCTCTAAGTGGTTATATCGGACGTAACTAAATCGATAACAAAGACTAGATCAAACGTTAACATACATACACTTATCGTTCTCCTGTTCCTGATCAAAGGAGACAAAAGATCTTGACGAAAACTTAAGTACCTAAACAATTATTTACTTAGAACTTCGTATCGAGGCCTCTTGTCTCAACTACTTTTATTCTGAATCCCGATCCAACTACTTCGTAGACTCTTTCCTTTATCGTCCTAATGGTACTCCAATGTTTTAATCCGGTCCTGTTCTTCTTCCATATGTACGAGGAACACGAGTAGTCAAGGTCCTTTACCCTTACGCCTATCAACCCCAGACGACCACCAACCACCTTATCCCGTCTCATTCATCTATGGTACAGTCTCTCGACGACCTCTCGATTTATATGAGAGTACCTCTTGAAATTTCAATCTTCCATTTACTCCCTAACCCTGGCCAGAATTAAGACTTGGGTCTCTTTGACTTTCTATATACTTATAAATAACTTTATTATCCGGTCATATGTAATATTTTACTAATTTACTAAACAACTAAACAATTCAGAACTGTCTGACCTTTACTACAACTGAAACTCTCCTCCATTCGTAGGTAAAAGTTCAGGTGAAGCTTTTAAGTGTCTTTATTCACCTTATTAACTAAAAGAACCCTACATTGATAAATAAAAGATTTCAAAACGAGACACCACGGGAATGCTCTCTGATTCTACTAATTCTTAAACCAGTAATTAGATGACCTAAAGACCTATTCCAGTGACTCTCTTAGACAATAAGGAAAGACTACAAGAAAGACAGGTGACACGAAAGTAGAAGTGAAATAAGAATGACAAGTGAGGTAAATTTTATTTTGTGTAAAACAAGAAACCGACTTCTTGTCAAGACACTTAGAATCGGATTCGGATTGGTGGAGGTACCTTTTAAAGACTGGGTAAAGATATGATTTCGTAAGACACACATGAAGATTTAACTTGAATGTTATGTTAAAGGTTTAAAGTAGAAACCTCAAAATAGAGGGAATGACGAGTCACCAGAGTGACTTCCATACACCAATTAAAATAGGTTTGAACATAAGTTTAAGGGATTAGATCCATCCATGTGTCTCCTGGAGAATTCATGGACTACCTGATTTAACTCTCTCATACAGAGGTGAACCCGAAGGGTCCACCGGGTCACCATTTAGGTGGACGGTTCATTCCTCTAAGTCCTCTGCACCCAAACTAGGGACCCAGTCCTTATAGAGGACCTCTTCCTTTACGGTTGGGTGAGGTCACAAGAACCGACCTTTTAGGGTGACTGTCTCCTCAGACCTCCCGATGTCAGGTACCCCAGTATGTCTCAACCTGTGCTGACTCGTGCCTGCGTGGAGGGGTGAATGGAAGATATAAGAGTGATTACTTTCTGTCATCGACAGAGACTTTCGAATTGTACTGTTTTGACTCTTGAAATTGACAGAAGAGTCGGGATCGTCAGGTTAAAGTGGGGTGTCTATATCATATATTGTATCGTATATTTATATATATATATATAAAGGACTCTCCTAAAGGGTTTCATAGTTTAATAGACAGTAAAAATGATCAGAAGTATCTGAAATTTCCTGTGTCTTTTAGAACTGTACCCAGTTTCAGTTGTCTACATAAATGGAAGAACACGTAAATGGAGACTACCTGCGAAGAGTCGAAACTGAAGGGAGTTATAAGCTTATAAGAATTCAAACTTAGTTTTGAAAGGTATGTTAACGTGTGTAGTTTGAAGGTGTAAAAGATATGTTGATCAAAAAGGGTGTTTTAGAAGGAAAAAACGAAGTTTATAAATAAATAATATTGATTCAAGTCTTAAGGGTACATAAAACCTACTCACGACACTTTGTTTTAGTGAACTATAAGAAAAGTTACAGTGATATTCCTTCCATAGGTATTTCTGTACTGGCGGTCCTATCTTAGGAAAATCTTTCATTCTAAATCCCATAGATTTTACGAGACGGCAGAGGGGTACCAATGTTCCATCTTTATATAAACTTTCAACGGATCAGGTCTTATAAATTAGAGACAAGGGAGTCGACCCGACATAGACCTGTCACAGAAACGATTTACTCAACTGAATACTTGAGAGATTTACTATCCGAATAAATCTAATCCTTCTAGAGAGTTGAGTACAAAGTAGTATTGATCTTATGAGACAGTTCATAAAAGGAGGGAAACTATAATAGGTAAAAGGTTTTAACTACCCATGAATTTTTTTTAATACTACTCTTAACTCAACAAATAAAAGATTTTATTCTGTATCTTTAAAGAACAAGACAAAGAAGAAGTCGTTAAGTAGATAAACACTTCAAAATTTTAATTAAAAATACACCATCTTAAAAAGTAAGTATACACATTTATTTTTATTTAACAAAGAAGACGGGATTTTTTGGTCTGGTAGATAATAAGTGTTTGTGGTGTTTTTGCGTATTTGTATGTGTGTCCTAATACGTGCAATATAAAACCCCCCAAAAATCTAAGGGATTATACCGTTATCAACTCTAATGTTTGTGGTTTCTTTAGTGGTATGTGGGATTCGTTTTTTATATACCTTGTCATAGTGTATGTATCTGAGACCTTAAAATAAGAAAGGTGAATAAAGACCGATATGAGATCTAAAAATTAAAAGTGACACGTCTCCTATAATAAGACGGGAGAGAACAAATAAAGTCAAAAAATAATCCCTTTCGCCGTTATTTCATTCCATTAAAGATAAGGACCATGGTATACTACGAGTCCTCTCCGATCGTTTTTTATTCCTCACCCTCACATGAATTGGAACAAAGGAGAAAGTTTTTAAACTATATTAACTATGTATCGTAACACAATACAAGTTCCATATGTTTCACAACTAAACTATGTAAACATATAGTGTTATACTGATGACGGCATCGAAATCGATAGTGAGGGGAGTGTAGTGTATCTGAAAAAAACACACTACTCTTGTAAGTCAGACAATCGTTAAAACTACATTAGTCATAACAACTGTTTTTAATAAATATAATAAAAAAATTATCTTTGTTTCCTACTAATTTTACAAGAAAAAGTAGAGTTGTCCTTAGACTTTTTTGTGACTGACCTTCGGTTGTTAACAAAGACTATACCTGTTGTCTTTTTAACACCGTCTTTGCTACCCCGTCTTATTGACACCGTCTTTTTTACAGATACGGATTACTGTGGGTCAAGGTAGGAAGAAGTAAGGAAAACAACCCGTAGGGGCCCGACCTTCTGTACGTGTAGACCTAACCCAAAGGGAAAAAGAAACACATAGAACAACGTGAGGACCCCTTGCGACGACAGGATAAACACTAGGTCTGACTCGTATCAGAGGTGGTCGGGTACATGATGAAGGACCGGTATAACCTGAGGCAACTGGACCCAAATAGGTGCCGGTGGTAAGGGGTTTACGACCCGTATAAGACCAAGTCGGAGTTTCTATATAGGAAACCTTCGACGGAAAGGGTCTACAAGAAATAGGTGAAGAAGTGACGGTACCTCTCGTAACACAACCACCCGTACCGGAAACTGGCCATGTAACGGTAAACATTTGGGGAAGTCATGTGGTGCTAAGAGTGGTCGTTTTAGTAACCGCAATAACGTCCGTAACGATAAGACGCCTCGGACACGTACCACCGAGGTGACTATAAAGAAGAAGACTCTGATGGGAAGACACCCGTGGTATAGTAGGGAGTATGGATGACACTCGTGTACTCGTAACGGGCAGACCGGACACGATCGTAGTTTCAGTTGTATAATAAACCAGAACCCCTATACCGATAGAATAATAACCTACATGAAGAATAGTAAGAAAGGATATAGTCCTAGGAGGTATGACAGAAGGTGGACGGAAGGACCCTTCGGGCCAAGTTTCGAGAGTTATGGACACCGAGGGTGTAACCACAATAGAATTGGAAAAAGTGTGGTCGTAAAAAGAGAAAGAATTGTGTGGCAAAACCGGTGTTGTAAGGAGTCAAATAGGTATAGGAAAATCGGTTAGATATACACTAACAAGGTGGTCGGGAATTAGGACATTAGATACCTTAGTCCTGATTCGTTTAATCCCTTGCTCAAAATTCCTTGAAAAAAAAAAAATTTTTCCAATTGGTAGTTAGCGGAATCTTACAAATTGTCAAGTATAAAAAAGGTATACGAATAATTTACCCCCAATAACAGGTTTTTCTATCTCCCGTCCCTCGGAGTTGTCACTAATAATTGTCATTGCTGTAAGGAAACAGGTATTAAGAAAATCAAATTTTTGTTATCACTCAAATAACTACTATTATATTAGTAGACATTCCTAATATAGAAAACTTTTGATAAATATCAATCTAACAACCTAGTTCTAACGGGACACTTTGTCAATGGGATAAACTTTCAAAAGTTTACTTATCAACTTATAAGTAGACTTTTAAGTCAACCATTACCTTCCATCTAACGATTCCGTCCATCGAAATTTTAATATCATCAAAGACCTAGTGGTCTCCTTTACACTTTCGTTATCTTATTTTAGTCATCGTCCTAAAATCTTTATTATTATTACTATAATGAATCTTAGTAATCATAAATAACAAGATCTTTTAAATGAATATAATTGTGTAAAGGATACACTCAAGATACTACACCAATGAAAAATTTAAACGTAAAAATATACTCATTTACTACCCAGTATTTTAAGAGGTATTGTTTAATACTAGTACTAAAAGTAGTATCCCTTTGTACTCTTTGGTACGTAATCTTTACTTTATCCCTTAAGGGACCACCAGGTCACCAATCTTCAGACACGAAAGTGACAGTTCCCGTACCCAAACTAGGGACCAAACCCCTGATTCTAAGACGTTCAGAACCCCGTTGTATACTATTATTATTATTCTTCTTTTTACTATGTATTTCTTACGAAGACGACGACGATCCAGTGAAGTCAGCACAGACTGAGACACTCTGGGGTATCTGCCGTCGGGTGGTCCAAGGGGACAGGGACCCTAAGAGGTCCGTTCTTGTGACCTCACCCAACGGTAAAGGAAGAGGTCACACACTTTCACTTCAACGAGTCAGTACAGACTGAGAAGCGCTGGGGTACCCGACGTCGGATGGTCCGAGGAGGTAGGTACCCTAAAAGGTCCGTTCTCATGAACTCACCCTACGGTAGCGGAAGAGGGTGTATTTCTTATTGACGTATTAATACTTTTTATGTAAGTCATGATACTTTAATTTTCCGCGAATGAGGAACCTTCCTTTCAATATTGGTTAGATCTGTCGTATTATTTTTCGTCTCTGTGATGAAACGGTTTTTTCCAGGTAGAACAGTTCCCATACCAAAAAGGTCATCAGTACATACCTACACTCTCAACCTGATATTTCTTTCGACTCACGTCTTCTTAACTACGAAAATTTGACACCACAACCCCTTCTGAGAACTCTCAGGAAACCTGACGTTCCTCTAGGTTGGTCAGGTAGGATTTCCTTTAGTCAGGACCCATAAGTAACCTTCCTGACTACGACTTCGACTTTGAGGTTATATAACCGGTAGACTACGCTTCTCGACTGAGTAAACATTTGTGGAACTACAACCCTTTCTAACTTCCGTCCTCCTCTTCCCCTACTGTCTCTTGTCTACCAACCTACCCTAGTGGTTGAGTTACCTGTACTTAAACCCGTTTGAGACCCTCAACCACTACCTGTCCCTCCGGACCGCACGACACCAAGTACCCCAGTGTTTCTCAACCTGTACTGACTCACTGACTTCACTTGACTTTATTTGTAAATACTTGAAGTTGTGTACGATTCAACATACACTGATAACCACTATCTGTCTACCTTTCCCTCTCAGAATGCAGGACTCTTAGGGTACCATCCTTTCAATCCGATAATTCCGATTCCCAACATATAATGAAATAAAATCCTCCTCGGAAAATCTTTTAAACGTTATTATAGGTTATTTATAATGTTTATAACGTGGTTATATAACTTCTTATGGTTCGTTTCGATCTTTATATAAACCGAAAAAAGTGAAAGATCTTATTAGTATGTTTTTAATAACTGAATCAGGTATTTCCTCCACAGTATACTTTGACGTAAGTTCTCCCAGAAGGTATCAATAGAGAAAATGAAGTCAATGAAGTCTTTAAAAATGAAGACTAAAAAGTAGTCGAATGCTAGTACCTGTAAAATGACGTACTACTCTTTGGTAGTATCTCTTTAAATTTTTTATATATAACAGAAGATTTAGAATTTCGATTAAAATCGTTTTGACAACATTTGTCCTGTTGTATCCATACATATATAGTATGAACGATTTTTTTGTGAGGTATCGTTGACGATTTAGAAAACATAAATCTTTTAAATTGTTTGGTTTTCTTGTATGAGTCCGTTTAATTATTTGTCTATAGTCTATTTAACTCAGTTCGATCGGATATATAAGTCTTAGAAGACTGAGATCTGTCCGTTCTTTGAAAATCAGTAGGTTTATCTGTAGTCTCCTCGAGTGTAATTTTTCGTTTTTATTATAATAGTATAAGTCTATATTCATTTATATTTTTTTTAAATCTTGTGAAATATATCGTTTAACTCGGAAACCTATTTTAGTAGTGTCATTCTTTTTTTGAGAGCTTCTATAACTCCTTCTTGTTTATCGATGGGTTAAACAAAAAGTCATCAGTTTCCTACTTTTAATTTTTTATAAAAAACTGTGTAAATTCAATCCGTAAGGAAGACGAATGGCTGTAAAGGTTCAAAAGAAAAAGAAGGTCCTAGTACCCCCTAAAATACACACATTTAGAACGGACCTCTTGGAGTCCCTACCCCTTCGGACCACCCGACGGGAGATGCCCCAGTGTGTCTCAGTCTGTACTGATTTCACTGAATCGTCGTCGTACACACATTTGGAAGAACGTCAATCTGAACCGGTACCCTGAACGATACCGTTTTATAAACATCTTTACTGGAAACAGTTAAGAATCACTTTATAAATTCTGATTAATACATGAAAAAGTAAAAGAGAGGGTGGAGAACACAAGTGACTTCCGAAAACAAGTCTACAGTACAGTATTTTAAGACTGGAAACAGCCTTATTGAGGGACTCACTGATGTTATCTCGGGGAGGGGTGAGGGTTTCGAACATAATCAGTACATCATCCTTATTCTTAATTTAGAAAACAAAGAAATATGTGACTTTAAACCCTCCCTCACCCATAATAGAGTCGTAATAGATGTGATAGAACTTATCATAGTATAAATACTTTTCACAGATTCTTATCGGTTAAAAGAAGGATTTCTTGATATAACCTTCTGTATGTCTGTTTGTTGTTCTGGACAAGATTTCGATATCATCACTTCTGGATATTATTTCGTATCACTAAACCTCTCATAACAAAACCACGTTCATATCTCCGTAACTTTGTACATATTATAGTATATACTTTGCTTTGCGGCCAGGTTCAAGCTACGTACTATGACCTACGTACCCCGACCACGTGACTCTGCTAGGTCTTCCTACCATACCCCTCCCCTCTCCCTCCCCCCAAGTCCTACCCCTTGTGCACATATGGACACCGTCTAAGTACAACTACATACCGTTTTGGTTATGTTATAACATTTCATTGATCGGAGGTTAATTTTATTTATTTAAATATAATTTTTTTTCTTTTGGTCAGGTTACTTTGACTTATCTCTCAAGTCTTTGTCTGGGTGTCTATGTACAAACATACTTAATATCCTCTCTATTGTAACATCATGTCATTGTTTCTACTATAAAAATTATTTTCTATAACCTATTTAACCTCTCAGTGTCTTTCCTTGTCACTTAAAACTACAAATAGAATGTAATATGTTTTTTAGGAAAGGTTTACTTAACACGTACATTTGAACTTTCCCTTTTGGTATGTTGAAGACCTGTCTATTGAAAGGTTTTTCTTCCCTAATATTTCTGTGTTATGTATGTGTATATACACGATTGTTATACTCTTTATATAAGAATTTTAATTCTTGTAGAAAATAGTTTACTTCGCATAGTTTGTATATATAAAATAGTTTATTTATTGTTCCTCTTATCTGTTTGGTTTACGGAGTTTAATTTATTATATATGTACTACGAATACTTAACTATTCTTTTACCTTGTGATGGTGGATCTTTTGAATCGTTTCACAAACATACCCCGAAAACGTTTCCTCCTACAGGTTTAAAGATCACTCGTACTTTTCTACGTGACAAAAGAATCAGTGTTTCCTTTATGTATATTTTAGTGTTTCGTTAAGGTGATATATGACTGGTATTACCTATTTCACTTTCCTAGCGTTCTCAGTCTGTACCGAATCGCTGATTTGGTGGTTTCATGGTTTATACACGTTGATCTTAGGAGTATGGAACGACCACTCTACCATTTAACCATTTTAGTAAAATCTTTTGATAAACCGTCATAGAGTCCTTCGATAGGAAACGTGGGGTCAAGTGAGGTAGTAGTTTTTGTATCTCACTAAAACAGACTACAAGTATAGAACTTTTCAACAAATACAATTCACCCATAACAGTACCAGTTCTATAACGACGGTCAGATCACTCGGTTACCGTTGACAATCTTGACGAAATAAGACAGAGACTTCTCTCAGTCGAAGTATTAAGATACGAATACGTCCGATCTGTGTCACGGATTAGGAAGACACTACAGGTGTTCATTACATTCAAATACAAAAGGAAACGTCAAAAATAACACGGTGGAAGGTTCAGGAAAGATTTCCTTTAATCCAATCTTTCGTATCTTTTGTATGTTCAAGAGACTCAAAGACATCGAGATTTAAATTGTGACACGTTGAATTTGAATTAATAAACGTGTAAATATTCAACAATCATCCCGAAGGGACCATCAAGTCCCTCTTTTTTAGACGGACGTGTTGTCCTCTGTTTCCTAAGTTAGGGACCCATCCCTTCTCGGGGACCTCTTCCTTTATCGTTGTGTGAGGTCATAAAAACGGACCTTTTAGAGTACCTGTCTCTTCGGTCTGTCCAATGTTAGGGACCCAAACGTTTTCTCAGTCTGTACTAAATCGTTGATTTGTTGTTGTAGAACACCAATCATAACAGATACGTTGGTCTTATATCCGGAGTACCCCTTTTCTAAATGTCTGATTTTGTTAGACCGGTGTATGAATTAGAAAAAAACCGGTACACCGTTTTCCCTAGAATCAAGGGATTGGTCCGTACCTTGGGTATGGGGAGTGTCACCTTCGTACCTCAGTTGGTGACCTGGTGGTTCTTCATATCTGTAAGAATTAAAATTTATTCACAAGTTACCGATGAACTGAAGATCTAGTACCGTTTCTATAAATGACCTTTTTTTTCACAGTGTTATTAATCTCTTATATTGTCGGAACCCCCTGGTCTATCTTTTTAGTATCCAACGAAGTCCATAATAAGAATATCCTGACTACCGTTCCCTTATTAATCTTGATCACCCAAGAATCTCTTAATCTTTGTGAAACTTTAACCCTTGGATGTCCCTCTTTGAACTTTCAGGGTTTCCGAAGGAAACGAGTACAGGAAAAAATACGGAAGTTTGGACACCATTCTTGAACACTTAAGTAAAAGAAACTACGAAAGCATGACACCTCGGGGTCTTCTCATCGATGAGGGTCAGACCCTCCTTTAAAAGGTAGGAGTATTCGAAATGAGGAATCTGGTGTCAATGTCACGACTCTGTACGAATCGTGTAAATAATCAGACCTAACATGAAAAAAAAAAAAAAATTGCAACCGATAAGGACTTCGACCATTCAACCACCTCCGAATCGACACCGATATACGTAAACTTGTATATCTAATCCTTTCAAACCTGAACTTAGACAACTAAATTGGGGGAGTGATTGAAATGTATACTTTAATTAAACCTCCTCTATTTGGTTTTATAAAATGTAAGAATAAAGATTAACTATCTTGACGTCCATTAAGACACATAAAATCACAAAATAATGAAAAAACATGTTCATAAAGATTAAAAGTACTTTTCTCCTGATTTTTCTTCTTCGATTTGTCAGTTGATTCGTTGAGCAATACTATATCGAGTTGATTCGTTGAGTAATACCATAACGATTTAAGAGAGAGAAGGAGAAACTAGAAAAGACAGGGAAAGGGAGTGTATAAGACTGAAGAAACAAAGAAAGACATAGAGAAAGAGGGAGGAAGGGTAAAGATTAAGAGAGAAAATCAAATTAAGATGACTTGAAAAAGTACGATGTCCAATAAAACTTTATAATGAAACATAAATTATAGGTTTTCATCTGTAAGATTTTAAAAAAAGTTTAGTTTGGTTGTATACTATTTCTCGGAGTTATACAAATTAATGAAAGTCTAAGGTTTATCAAACATCAAAGAATTTTCGTATGTTACTTTAAAGGTACGACTAAATATATGTATTCTGAGGAACAAATGTTTATATAAGTAAGAACTAAATCAGAAGGTATAATAGTTCGTTCAAATCACAATTTACCTGAATGGACCGTCGAGTCGACCATTTCTTAGGTGGACGTTACTACCTCTGTACCCAAGTTAGGGATCCAACCCTTCTAGGGGTCCTCTTCCCCTACTGATAGGTGAGGTAATAAGACCGGACCTCCTAAGGTTCCTCACATATCAGGTACCCCAACGTTTCTCAGTCTGTACTGACTTGGTGAAAGTGACAAATGAAATCGTAATTTATATATTCGACATGTCTTTTGTGTGTTGTGATCGTCCACCACGGTGACCATTTCTTAGACGGACGGTTGCGTCATCTACGTTCTCTGTACCCAAACTAGGGACCCGACCCTTCTAGGGGACCTCTTCCTTTACCGTTTGGTGTGGTCATAAGAACGGACCTTTTAGGGTCCTCGGACCACCCGATGTCAGGTAACCTAGTGTTTCTTAACCTGTGCTGACTCGTTGACTCGTGTGTTTTTGTGTATTGTCAACTTTTTATTAGTCAAAAATTTTAGTATAGAGAAGAAAGGACATTTTCATCGATAAACATCTTGAGTTAGTAGTGAACGAGAAGGTAAAATACATAATAAATTTTTTTATAATCTCAGAGGAAACTACGGGACATGTATGTGTGTCTGTATTTCTTGTGTGAAAGCTTGAATCACCCTCCTCTCCGACCCTACTAAACTCTCTCATCGTAACTTTGTATATGTAATAGAATAAATTTGATCTATCGACCACCCTCAAATTGTATAGTGCGTCCCGTGGTTTTCAACCACAAGGTACTGTTGAACCTCCCTACCTCACCCCTCTCTGAACCCTCCCCCGAAACCCTCCTTCTCCTGTGTACACACGAATGCCGGTTAAGTACAACTACATACGTTTCGGTAGTGTTATAACATTTCACTAATAGGAGGTTAATTTTAATTTTTTGTAAAATAAAATAAAAAAAAATTTAAAAAAAAATAAAAAATTTAAAATTTTAGAAATTAAGAATGTACGCAAGGGTTTGTACTTGGGGGAGGGTGGAGGGAGGGGTGTTGTAGAGAGACCCAGTAGGGGTACGTGGTCGGGGTTCGTACGACGTAGGATGCAGTCTGTACCTGACCGCTAAGTTAAGAATGTACTGTCATATGTACAATCTTAAGGGTTAGAAGGTTTAGTAGGGTGGGAGAGGGAGAGGGAGACTCAGGTTTTCAAGCAATATGTGTAGACACAGAAAAAAAGGACAGAACGTATGTCCCAGCAGTAACGGTAGAAGGATTTAAGGTATATATACACAATCATATGACATAACCACAAAAAGAAAGACCGAATGAAGTGAGACATATTAACCGAGGTCAAAGTAGGTAGAGTAGTCTTGACTAAGTTTACTTAAGAAAAATTGCCGACTCATTATGAGGTAACACATATACATGGTGTCGAAAGAATAGGTAAGTAGACGACTACCTGTAGATCCAACAAAGGTACAGGACCGATAATATTTGTCACGACGCTACTTGTAACCCCATGTACACAGAGAAAGTTAAGACCAAAGGAGTCACACATACGGGTCGTTACCCTAACGACCCAGTATTCCATCAAGATAAACGTTAAAGAATTCCTTAGAGGTGTGACAAGAGGTATCACCGACATGATCAAACGTAAGGGTGGTTGTCACATCCTCCCAAGGGAAAAGAGGTGTGGGAGAGGTCGTAAATAACGAACGTCTAAAAACCTAGCGTCGGTAAGACTGACCAATCTCAGTTTAAATCTTTTTCATTCTACTATCAGAGAAAGGGTTTAATACTTGTACATAAATAAATAAATAAATCGATAGGTGGACAAGATAAACCATATCTTACCTTTCTGCTTAGAGTAAGCTCAACTTTATATAGACTATATATTGTCAACAAAGACTTGATCCGACCAAGTCACAACACGTTTTCTTGTTAAAACTAGAATGTCTGTCCATGAGGAAATAGGTCCTGACGTCTTATGGACTAACTTGTAGAAAGACCAAAATCGTGACAATAACTCAAAACAACAAGTAACATATATCCTTATTTCTAGAAAATCTCACTTATTCATAGAAAATCTATCCACTGTACGTCCTACTCTGACAAAACGTCATTAAAGGGGGGATAAAAATGAAAATTAAATAAAGACAACGGAATAAGTCTTTCAAAACTAAATTCCAGAGTGTTCAGAAACCGTAGTGGAAAACGGGGAACATGTCAAGACAAATCCGTGAGATTATATTTAATACTGAAATACAACTTTTGTTCAACTGTAACGTTTTCTGACTAATTGAAACTAAAAACTTTTACATGGTGATACTTTGATATAATAACTACAAAATGACTACATAAACTCATCGGTTTATCAGTCCTCCAGGGTTCTCTCTTGTTCATTACGTGCTTGTTTAGATGGTCAATGCAAAATGAAGGATAAAAACTAACAGTACTAGTGGACGAAAATATTGAAAATATTTTAAGAGAGATCTTACAGGAGGAACATAAAAGAAAAATAATGTAGTGTCCGGGTAACTATCGAAGGGATAGTCCTTTCGGAGACTAGTCTCACGAGAAAGAATACATGAGTCTCATGGCAAAAAACTCCTAATACCAAAAGAAAAAGTAAAGAGATAGGAATTGACGGTCTATATGACACACTATAGACAATGGTAAGAAGATTGTACTCCTGAAAAGTGGTCCTCAGTTTTAATTATTAATGGATGAGTAAGTCAGAAAAACATTTTCTTTACAAAACTCAGTGTCGAAAGGTGGTTTAGGACACGATCTCTTTATTACTACTTGTTTTGGTGAAGGACCGGAGACTACGTTGAGACGTACTTCGAATGTTAATGTACCCCTGAGCCTGTAACTAATTTATTGGTATGTCTCTCGATACCTCATCTTAATGTCCCAGGACCCTCTCTTTATATTGTTCAGTTGTGACTCAAGGTACTTCGGAGAGACTCGTACTCATTGATTGTCTGGACCCTCTAATTACCCTCCTACTACGACCAAGAAGAACGAGAAGGAGTATAGTCGGAACTCCATATATGGAATGTTGTCTAGATACATCTATAAATCTCTGAAACCGAAGGATAGAAAAGAGAATTTCTTAGTACGAAGAAAATAAGAATCTTAGAAGATGTATATAAAGGATTTTGGAATTCCCTTGTTACATGACACTACAGGGGATTGAAGGAATCGAAGTTTCTTTTCCAGTTCAGAGAATAATAATTATGATAAAGTAAGAGAAGTTTCTCTCTTCTCTTAGACAGAAAGTGTCTAATTTTAATTCTTGTGTGAGTATAAACCAAGGGAGAAGAAATCTTTACACATAAATCTGGTTAATACAATTTTAAACGTTCTCCATCATACCTTGTTCCTTCTCATTAACCTTCTTTGACCTCTAACGATTGGTGTTTAAATTACATCGTGTTCTTTTTCTTACTTCTTGACTGACGAATCAAGATTTTATTCGTGTAAACCCGTCTTGCGACCCTTATGGTCTTCCAGTCTCTCGACCCACTGACCTTGTTTCGTCAAAACAAAACTCCTAATTCTGGACGTGGACGCTAAGTCTGATTTTTTTAGTGTTACTCCATGGTAGAGTGTGACTAGTCTTACCAACGATAGTTTTTCAGACGTTTGTTATTTACGACCTCTGCTACGCCTCTTTTCCTTGGGAGAATGTGACAACCACCCTTATGTTTGAGTTGATACTTGTCACACCTCTAAGGAATTTTTTGACCTTTATCTTAATGACATACTAGGTCCTTAAGACTCCTTTGGTCTTAACTTTCTCTGTGAACATGGGGTTACAAGTAGCGTCGTGACAAATGTTATCGATTTTGTACCTTCGTGACACTGACAGGTAACCGTCTACTTATCTATTCTTTCAACATGTATGTGTGTTACTTTATAATGAGTCGATAATTTTTCTTACGTAAACCTAGTCAAGTTTATTTCACCTACTTTGACCTCAGATGATATGTCTCACTTCATTCAGTCTTTCATTTTGTGGTTATGTCATATAATTACGTATATATATCCTAAATCTTTCTACCATTACTACTGGGTTATACGCTCTGTCGTTTTCTCTGTCATTTCTTGTCTGAAAACCTGAGACACCCTCTTCCGTTCCCACGCCACTCAACTCTCTTATCGTGACTTTGTACATATAATGGTATACACTTTGTCTAGCGGTCAGGTCCAAACTACGTACTCTGTCCCACGAGTCCTGGCCCCGTGACCCTACTGGGACTCCCTACCCTACCCCTCTCTCCACTCTCCCCCCAAGTCCTACACCTTGTGTAATTGTGGGTACGGACTAAATACAGTTACATACCGTTTTTAGATGTTATAAAATTTCATTAATCGAGGGTTAATTTTTTTTTTTTTCTTTAGGTGAATGAGTCCTTGGTCTTAGTCAGAACTAAGGGGTACAGACTTATGGTTCATTATATTAAATAAACTATAAAGGGACACTCTGACTCTATTTATTAAAATTTATGAACATGTTACAATAATAAAATCTTAATAAGAGAAGGAAGAATATTGTTACTGTTATATTATTACTATATCTACAAAATCTTTACTTCATTCTGGTCCAACAACCACGTTCTTTTATCCCCTTTTTACCCCTCGGACTTCGTAACAGTCTCGAAATTTGGACTCAGTTGGAACGATTTTCTCTCTACCAAAATATGGATTTTAATTAAAACATCGTAACTTAAAACACTTCAGTCACTGGAATATTCCATTCCAAGATAAAGTTTCTTATTTCGTGTACAGAAGTATGTAACTACTGTTTTCATTCTTTATTGTGTTTAAATCTTCGTTTTTTATATATACGAATATATACGACGTCGAAGGGTGGTCGATAGATAAAATGTGTACCATCTTCCGTTACCGTTGGGTGAGGTCATGAGAACGGACCTTTTAGGGTACCTACCTCCTCGGGCCATACGACGTCAGGTACCCCAGCCCTTCTCAGCCTGTGCTGACTCGCTGAAGTGAAAGTGAAAAGTGAAAGTACGTAACCTCTTCCGTTACCGTTGGGTGACGTCACAAGAACGGACCTCTTAGGGTCCCTGCCCCCTCGGACCACCCGACGGCAGATACCCCAACGTGTCTCAGCCGGTGCTGACTTCCCTGAACCGTCGTCGTCGTCGTCACATGGATACAGTCACGATGAAAGTATCGTACAACTCTTTCTTTACATACAGGATCATTCATGACCCCCCTTTCGAGTAACTAAAGTTGACCTTTGAGGGTTCCCGCATACGATCTCATTATAAAGATCAATTCGTTTACCAAAATTTCCGACGAAGACTTTAGATATTATTACGGTTACGAGTGTTTGACATTAGTAAGTAGTCACCCTGTACTTACACACATAGAAGAGAGTTAAATATTAATTGTAGAGTTTTTCAATCTCGGATCATATCTTAGAATATAATTGACTGAACCAGATTAAAGAGTGATTTTGATTAAATCTAATAGAACAGGTTACAGAGTTATAGGTAAGTAAAGAATTCCTTATAAGAGGAAGTGCACGGTATATATTGTTACTCTCATTTACTCTCCTTCTCTTCAGACACCTTATTGTACGAGAAAGAAGATATAAAGATCTCTTTCACATGTAGGAATATAGAATAACAAGAAGACGTCATAATCGTTATAACTACTCCGTGACCCTTCGGAATACGTCTTGATTTCTAAGGAAGTTTACTCACCTCGCACGGGTAGTTTTCGGAAACGGTTATACAGAGGTCGGTTATTGAGTACCTAAGTGGGGAGTAGAAAGGACAACAACCCTTAAGGTCCTGACCTTTTATACGTTCAGACAGAACCGAAAGGTAAACCATATCGCATAGACTAACGGGAGGAACCCTCACAATGGTAGGAGAAACAGTAGGTCTGACTTGTGTCAGAAGTGGTCGGGTACAAGATAAAAAATCGGTAGAACCGAGAGTGTCTGGACCCGGACAGGTGCCGATGACAAGGGTTTTACGATCCGTAGAAGACCAAATTGGAGCCACACTAAAGGAAACCCCCTACGAATTGAGTTTACAAGAAGTATGTAGACAAATATCCGAAACTTTGTAAGTACGAACATCGGTACCGAAAACTAGCGATGCAACGGTAAACGGTGGGAGAAGCTATATTGTGTTAGGAGTGGTTGTCTTTATGGACATAATAACACCTTTATCCTTACGACTTTTTAAACCAAAAACAAAAAGGTGAATATAGGGAGGAAGATTCCGAAAGTAAGACACCTGTATTATGATATGGGGTGTGGATGACACTCGTGTACCCGTAACGGGCAAACCGGACACAGTCGTATTTCCAGTTATATAACAAACCTAATTAGGAATAAAGATACTATGAAAACCTACAATAAAACTAACGATATAGAATACACTTCTAAGATGTACGACAGAAGTCTGAGGGTAGGGTCCTCCGGTCTGAGTTTCGAGAAGTATGGACACCAAGGGTGCACACACAGTAAAACCGAAAGAAGTGAGGTCGGAAAAAGAGGAAATACTGAGTAGCTAAACCTGTGTTATAAGGTACAATATAGGTGTAGGAGGACCTATTAAATATACACCAGTAGGGGGGACGAGAATTGGGGTAATAAATACCCCACTCTTGTTTCGTCTAGGCTTTAGTCCACCACTGTTATAAAGTAAAATTTCTTCGAACTGAGACTTGTAAACTAAACTTTTCTCGGAATTTTATTAAAAGAAAAGGTAGGAAATTTTAATTTCACAGGAATTCTAAATTACCTCTTATACGAAATATCTTATACTATAATTTATAGTATAACTCTATAGTATAACTCTCTCAATTAAGGATTCGTCCAATTATTCGGGTCCCAAGGACTCCTCCTCTTTCCCCAGACCCCGAGAGTTCCTCCTCTATCCCAAGACCTTAAGAGTTCTTCCTCCTTTCCTGTTTAAAAAAGAAGGAGAGATGTAAGGACTCAGAATCAGTGTATTTTGCAAAAAAGAAATTCGGACCTTGACTACTAACGTCTTTTTTGTTGAGTCAAATTTGAGACATGATTCCTAATATATTGTTGTTATATAGGGCGAACTCCTGTCAAAGAGAAAGGACTTTTAGAAAACCGATTAGGACAATAGAATTTTACATTTAATACCCTCACCCAGATCATTCTAGAAACATCGGAACTCTGTAAGAAAACTAAATAACATTATTGACTAATTTTTCATATATTGAGGGAACGATTGTGATCGTTCCCCCCGTAAGAGGAAGGGGGAAGACTACAGATACAGTCTTCGAAAGAGTAGGGAAAAGAATGAAATTATTTTGAGACTATGTGTTTTCGAGAACTCACTAGTTTGGACCAGGGACCAGGACTTCGATTTAAAAGAAACCTCTAGTACTTAGGTTGTAGCAAGTGACATTCGATAGTCATAAAGGAATAAATATACGTCATAGTTTAACCTTAATTTAAATGTCTCGTTAATAATCAGGGTTCTGTTTTAAATTCAAAATAACAATTATCAATCCATATTAAATAAAGACATTGTCTATAATTTTAGTCGTAAACTCTTAATTCAGAATTACGTTGAGTTCATCATAATTTATCAGAAAGATATGTCTTAAGTAATTAATACTATCTCCTCGCGACACGACGGTTCTTGATAGAATCGACATTGCCCGGATTGATCTGTTACGACGTTCTATGCTCAAGGTCTTTTTGATTAGTTTCTTAGACTTGTGTCTGGAAAAACGAAGGGACCATCTCAACCAAGGGTACTTTTTTTATTAATATTACATCTTTTTTTTTAGTTGCTTGTTGTATCTGTATTAAAAAATAATTTAAAGTACGAAACATTATCGTTGACTTCGTTAATGTGTCTTCATTTTGTTGAGTTTCCCGAATATTCCGAAATGTCCTATGTGAGTAAAATACGACATTAATTCTAGTTCCATTTATTTCATGTTGCCATCTTTCTTTGTCTATATCGTCCGTTCGTATCTTTCTTTAACTTTTACAAATCCGTGTTGAGGACCCTACGAAATAGTTAACACATATTACTTGAAGGAGAAACAACACTTGGTGGTCTTTTACAAGTCTGTTGAACACATACGCACGAGTCACCACAGACTGAGAAACGTTGGGGTGCCAATTACAGTCGAGTGTTCCGAGGAGACAGGTGTCTGAAAAGGTCCGTTCTTATGACTTCTCCCAACGGTAAAGGAAGAGGGCCCCTAGAAACGTTACGTCCCTGACTCGGATACAGAGGACGTAGAGGACGTGACCGTCTGTCTAAGAAATAGTGAACGGTGGACCCTTCGGGTATCAAAACGGGTTCGACTCCCGTGTATAAATGACTCTTAGAAAATTTGTAATGACAAACGTATCTCTTTAGACCCTAAAGGTTTCATACCTACCTGTAATAACTTAGTTAACTTCCGAATCTATCTTGTTTTCTGACTGGAAGGAACTTCTTCAAGACGGTCGACGATTCATATAGATAGGGTTAATACGTAAGACCTTTTTTGGTGTTTTCTCAAAGTCTCTGGCTCACCCGGTCACACTCTACCCGGATACAATTTTAAAGTAACGAGGAGACTGAAGGTTTTCAGGGAAAGACTGACATACCTGAAATATTGTATATATATCTATATTATAAAAAAGTGTTATATGATGATTCTTTTATTTTTTGGGTTCGAGGTCTGATTCTCTTTTATGAACGTTGTATATATAGTCTGTTACCTAAACGTACGTCCGATATACTTCTTGAAAAAGTCCGGTTATTACTTTTCTGTCGAGTTAAAATTTTTACTTCTATTTCAAGATTATTGATAAAACGTTTTTCTAATACTTACGAGTTATTCGTTTACTTTTGTACGAGTGATGGTGACCAGTAATCCCTTTACGTTTAACTTCGGTGTGTTCTATGCTAGTATTAGTTTTGACAATTTTAAATTTTCTGATCGGTATGGTTTATAATAGTTCCTACACTTCGTTAGTCTTGAGAGTATACAACGACACGTACACACGATTCAGCGGGTCAGGAAAGACTGAAAAACACTAGGGTACCTGACGTCGGGTGGTTCGAGGAGACAGGTACCACTAAGAGGTCAGTTCTCATGACCTCACCTACCGGTGTAGGAGGACGTCCCCTAGAAGATCTGGATCCCTAGTTTGGTTTCAGAGAATACAGAGAAAGTAACCGTCCACCCAAGAAATGGTGGTCACGGTGGACCCTTCGGGGACGATGGAACTACATTTTACCTTCTGAAGCCTTTTGGCAGGACATCAAAAATTTTATAACAAATCGTATACGGATAGTATACTGGGTTTGTTATATGAGGATCCACAAATGGTTTTTATTTAAATTTTTTTTAAAAAAATGATTTTTTTTTACCGACGTGTGTCTATAAGTATCTTCGAAATAGACATTATCGAAGGTAGACTTTTGTTCGATAACTTGGATGTTCTAAAATTAAAAGATTGTATTACCGTATTCCCGTTTGTTGGAAATTTATATGTTATGAAGTACTCAAAATGTTGTGGATAAGTCGTATGAAACCAATTAGTTCTCTACTTGATTTTTATTCTTGTGTTCTACCACGTTTTAGTTACTCGTGATTGATTTCGTTTTACTTATTAACGTAAATGTATTTCTATCAGTAGTATTTATAATGATCTGTAACCTATATAAAGGATTTTACATATATGTATAAATTATAATACTAGGTTTTTATAAATTTACATTTATTTATTAATGTTTATTTATTTACATAGGTGACTTGTATGAATCACCCAATTATAAATTACACAATTATACATAGAAACATCCATAAACCTTTCAAGACCATGTTGTAGGATAAGATCTAGTAGTTAAACTAGAAATTTATGAATGATTAACACGGACCTCTGATCTGAAACGATACGTATAAACAACAGTGGAAAATATCATAATAGATTTTGTATTTATTTATTAGGTCTTCTTTATTTTTATTTTGAAAAGGATAGGTTAACCTCTTTTATTTTCGTTGACCATAATTATAAGATTCCTTGACGAATTATATAAAATTGTTCAATTTTATTATTGTGTTCTTGACATAAAAATCATCAGATAATAAATAAATTTAATTTCATATCTGAAACTCTCAGGGAACCTGACGTTCCTCTAGGTCGGTCAGGTAAGACTTCCTCTAGTCGGGACCCTAAAGAAACCTTCCTTACTACGATTTCGACTTTCAGGTCATGAAACCGGTGGAGTACACTTCTCAACTGAGTAACCTTTTCTGAGACTACGACCCTCCCTAACCCCCGTCCTTCTCTTCCCCTGCCGGTTCTACTCTACCGACCTACCGTATTGACTGAGATACCTGCACTCAGACTCACTTGAGGTCCTCAACCACTATCTGTCCCTCCAGACCGCAAGACGCTAAGTACCCCAGTGTTTCTCAGCCTGTGCTGACTTGCTGGATTGACTTGACTATCAACTAGATGTTACAACACAATCAAAGTCCGTATGTCATTCCACTAAGTCAATATATCTGTACATAGTTATATAGATTAAAAAGGTCTAAGAGAAGGGAATATACAATGACGTTTTATAACTCTCATATAAGGGACTCAATATGTAATCAAGGAACATCTCGTATAAAAAACCTTTTCAAAATCTAAGTACTTTTTAACTCACCTTCTATGTCTCTAGAAAGAATATAGGAGACAGGGGTGTACCCGTATCAGAGGAGGTTGTAGTAAGTGGTTTGATTAATGTAAACGATGGTGACTACTTGGATATAACTGTGTAGTAATAATGGGTCTCACTGACTTCAAATACAATCCTAAGTGAGAATCATGACCATAAGCAGTACTCAAACCTGTTTACATATTACTGTATATAAGTGGTGATGTCATAGTTTATCCCAGAAAGGGACGGGGGGTTTAGGAGACACGAGGACACGACAAGTCGGGAAAGGATCGGGAGTTGATGACCTTTGGTGACTGGAAAAATGACAACAGTATGGAAAAGGTCCTACAGTATATCAACCTTGGTATGTCATACTTCGGTAAAATATAACCAAAGAGAGAGAATCAATATACGTAAATTTAAAGGGGGTACAAGAAAGTACCGGATTATCGAGTAAAGAAAGTTACGATCGGTTATTAGACAATAAATTTACATGTAGTACAAAGTAGGTAACTTCCTGTGGAACCGACAAAGGTTTTAAACCGTTAATACTTATTTGAACGACATTTGTAGACTTACGTCCGAAAAGATACTTATATTAAAAGATGAGGAAACCCATTTATAGTCGTTCGTACTGACTAAATACCTAATATACCATAATGACGTAAATTAAAACATTCTGATGGTGTACAGAAGGTTTCACCGACATGGTAAAGTAAGAGTGGTGGATACGTCTTTTCAAAAGACACTCATACCAAAGTCACACAGATGGGAGACTACGGGAGAACGTTGTGGATGGTAGAAAGAACCCAAAGTGAATGGTACCTACACCCCATAGAGATCGTTTCGTGTCGGCGACGAGGAATGGAACCTGCTACCCATAGAGGAGTAGTTGTGGGCAAGACTGGAAGTTACGCCCTATCGAGGAAATCCGGGAGGACGTGGGCGCGTCGGTGACGAGGAACCTGCACCCCAACGAGGAGGGTCGGCGGCGGGGACCGGAACCTGCGCCCTAAACCCCGAGGTTTTAGTAACGTCTATAACTAACGTCGGTACTTTAATTTTCTGTGAATGAGGAACCTTCTTTTCAATACTGGTTGGATCTGTCGTATAAGTTTTCGTCTCCGTAATGAAACGACTGATTCCAGGCAGATCAGTTCCGATACCAAAAAGGACACCAGTACATACCTACACTCTCAACCTGACACTTCTTCCGACTCACGGCTTTTTAACTACGAAAACTTGACACCACAACCTCTTCTGAGAACTCTCAGGGAACCTGACGTTCCTCTAGGTTGGTCAGGTAAGACTTCCTCTAGTCGGGACCCTAAAGGAACCTTCCTTACTACGATTTCGACTTTGAGGTCATGAAACCGGTGGAGTACACTTCTCAACTGAGTAACCTTTTCTGAGACTACGACCCTCCCTGACCCCCGTCCTCCTGTTCCCCTGCTGTCTCCTACTCTACCGACCTACCGTAGTGACTGAGCTACCTGTACTCAGACTCACTTGAGGCCCTCAACCACTACCTGTCCCTCCGGACCGCACGACACTAAGTACCCCAGCGTTTCTCATCCTGTACTGACTCACTGACTTGACTTGACTTTACTACGTCTTTTCCGTTTCCTTGGTCTTTAATTTAACGGTTTTAGTCAACCTAGTAGTTCTTTCTTCTCTTAAGGTGTTTTTGTAGATGAATACCAAATAACTGATGTGGTTTCGGAAACTAACACACCTAGTGTTGTTTGACCTTTCAAAAGTTTCTCTACCCTTATGGTCTGGTGGACTGGACGGAGGACTCTTTAGACATACGTCCAGTTCTTCGTTGTCAATCTTGGTTTGTACTTCGTTGTCCGAGCAAGGTTTATTCCTTTCCTCATGCAGTTCCGACATATAACAGTAGGACGAATAAATTGAATGCACGTCTTACGTAGTACGCTTTCCGTTCCGACCTACTTCGTGTTCGACCTCAGTTCTAACGGTCCTCTTTATAGTTAATGGAGTCTATCCGTCTACTGTGGTGGGAATACTGTCTTTCGTTATTTCTTGATTTCTCGGAGAACAACTTTCACTTTCTCCTCTCACTTTTAAAACCGAATTTTGAGTTGTAAGTCTTTTGATTCTAGTACCGTAGACCAGGGTAGTGAAGTACCGTTTATCTATCCCTTTGTTACCTTTATCACTCTGAAATAAAACCCCCGAGGTTTTAGTGACGTCTACCACTGACGTCGGTACTCTAATTTTCTACGAACGAGTAACCCTTTTTTCGATACCAGTTAGATCTGTCGTATAATTTTTCGTCTCTACAATGAAACGGTTGTTTCCAGACAGATCAGTTTCGACCAAAAAATTGGTAAAAAAAAGGTCATCAGTAAATACCTACACTCTCAACCTGATATTTCTTTCGATTCGTGACTTCTTAACTACGAAAACTTGACACCATAACCTCTTCTGACAACTCTCAGGGAACCTGTCGGTCCTCTAAGTTGGTCGGATAGGATTTCCTTTAGTCAGGACTTATAAGTAACCTTTCTGACTACAACTTCGACTTTGAGGTTATGAAACCGGTAGACTACGATTCTTTACTGAGTAATCTTTTCTGGGACTACGACCTTTCCTAACTTTCGTCCTCCTCTTCCCCTGCTGTCTCCTACTCTACCAACCTACCGTAATGACTAAACTACCTGTACTTAAACTCGTTCGAGACCCTCCACCACTACCTGTCCCTTCGGATCACACAACGTCAGGTACCCCAACGTTTCTCAACCTGTACTGACTCTCTGACTTGACTCGTTACGAAAAGGGAAAAGGATCAGAAAGAGTAAAGGGCAAGTCAATTGAAGTCATCAAAAGTATTGGGAACCGTTATTTTTAGACCTTTCTAAAGTTCGAAAAAGGCGACTAGTGAAACAAAACTACGAAACTATCCGGATGAATAGACATTATACCGAACTATAGACCTTATAAGTAGACAAAACTAGACTTGAGGATCTATACTCTATATCCGGAACACGACACACACGAATACACAATTTAGTGAAGTCAACAAAGGTTGAGGAACGTTGACATTACCCGACATCAGACGATCCGAGGAGACAGGTACGCTAAGAGGTCCGTTCTTATGACTTCACCAAACGGTACGGGAAGAGGACGTCCTCTAGAAGGACTGGTCCCTAGCTCAGGAAAAGAGAACAGAGGACGTAACCGTCCGTCAAAGAAATGACGATCACGGTGGACCCTTTCGGTATATCCGGAATGGTCTTTGGATATAAATGATAATATTTTCCGTTACCGTGGGGTGAGGTCATGAGAACGGACATTTTAGGGTGACCTGTCTCCTCGGACCATCCGACGTCAGGTACCCCAGCGATTCTCAACCTGTACTGACTTGCTAAAGTGAAAGCGAAAGGTGAAAGTACGTCATCTCTTCCTTTACCGTTGAGTGAGGTCACAAAAACGGACCTCTTAGGGTCCCTGTCCCCTCGGACCACCCGAAGGCAGATACCCCAGTGTGTCTCAGCCTGTACTGACTTCACTGAATCGTCGTCGTCGTCGTCATAACCGTGTACCTATCTTTTCACCTACTCATTTAGTTCTTTATCTGGATAGAGATATAATCTTAGACTGAATGAGGTCTTCACAGGACTTTATGTCACGTCTTTTCTACCTGAAAAGTTATTTACTAAGTCCTAATTAACCCTATAGTATATCGTTTGAACCAGAATTAAAGTGGAATCTGTGTTTTTAGTTAAGATCTACCCAGTATCTCGATTTACATTTTCATTTTATTATTTCGTATAGTTTCCACAACAAAAAATCAGTGATCCACTACCGATTGAGAAAACTCTGGGGTACCTGTCATCGGGTTGTCCGAGGAGACAAGTACCCTAAAAATTCCGTTTTATGACCTTACCCAACGGTAAAGGAAGAAGTCCGATAGAAAGGTTGGGACCCTAACTTGAACACAGAGGACGTAACCGTCCGTCTAAGAAATCGTGACTCGGTGCTCCCTCCGGGTATAACTTCCATTGTATTCTCTTATAGAAGTACAATAACTCAAGTCGTCTTTAAAGAAGTTGTCCTGATTTCTTGTTATCGAAATAACTTTTTATAAATATTTAACTTGATGTAACTTATACTGTTGAAATTAAAGAGTTTTTTGTGGTGGATTTCCTAATTTTCGATCTACTATATCACCTTCTTCTATGGACGTCCTATATGTATAGACTCTTTCTTGAGTTTATGTCCGGTATTTTTCTTGAAAGTACTACAGTGACCTTTGTTAAGACGTTTTTACTCGTGTCTAAAATGTTTCACAAGACTTATTTTGTAGGTTTACCGTTTGTCGGTATCAAAAATACTGTGATACTTACTAGTTCTTTTACATATGACTACGTAGTGTACAGGGTGTATTACCATTGTAGTTGTGGGTGGGTGTTCGTATGTATTTTTTCTTTATCACGACCACGCCTATGTGTCGTTGACCGACCATGCATTGACGATTTTTACATTTTACTACATGTCAAGACCTCTTGACATTGAAAGGTAATTATGTTTTTATTAGTGAGTCGTCAATATGGGAATCTTCAATATTAACGGACGTTCATAGAGGGTTTGTTGTACGTCTCTTTATAAATTTTGTTGAAATAACTTTTATTGGTTTTTATCCTATTTCGGATTTACGGGTAAGTCTTACCTATTAATTTAAACCATGTAAGTATTTTACCTTACGATATGTTGTTATCTTTCATTGTTCAAAGTGGTATACGTTAGTGTACTTAAGTAGAGTATCTATATTAAAACTTATTTTAGTCGGTGGTGTTTCCTACGTATAATATACTGAATTAATCATAATTTTGATCTTTGATTAACTATCATGGTCTACACTTTTTTACTACTTGAGACTTTCAATGACTGATCGTCACCGTACTTCCGAGGAATACTCAACAACCGTCACGGTGTATAAAACTATATTGATCATCCAATGTTTCGATGACACGACAGGAATTCTTCGTGTCCATGAGTTTGTTTACGAAAAAGACCCCGGTGACTGATACACTTGTCAAACTTAGTACAGGTTTAGTCGTACGGTCTTGATAAAACTATCTAGTTGGAAATCGTCAGAGTACTTTACTTATGACACAGTGGGTTCCTCGTCAGACAAAAGATTCAGTGATGGGATCTTAACCCCGGTGAATTTTCTGAGAACCGTAGAGATATCCGTCATAAAGACCTCGAGATACCCGGAATTAGTGTAAAGTAATACTTACTTTATTATGACTCGAGAAAAAAAGACAAGGTTCTAAGACATCAACTCTTTGTGTTAGAGGAAAGGGATCTGATTTTGTTTATAGAGACTCTGTGGAACATAGTCGGAAAAGAGTTCTTCTACGAACTTTGGAAGAGGGCTTAGACGAATCAGGAGTGAGGTATCTATTGTCCTAATTCCCGTCCACCTTGTTGTTGTATATCTAATCGGTCCTCTTATACTTACATATACCCCTGTAAGGACGGTTTGGCCACCCAGTACTTCCTCTTTTTACGACCTCACTTCTTCTGATCTTATTGTGTCTATACCCTCGGTGTCCATAATTCCCGAAAAGTAGACCGGAGGGCTCTTCCTTCCGTCTTCTGTCGAACCTCATAAGAGTGCATCCTCTACTGCTAATCTTCGTGTAGTTGTTTATGGTACCTATACTCTTAGTTAGGTTTATAATACAAGTGCAAATACAACCGTGTCCGTTCAGCTCGCTAAGGGTACACGAGTGTCATTCACACCCCCTAACATACCACAGGTGTCTTCCCTTCGGAGTTCCACTCTTTGTGGTCTCCCTATTGGTTTTGCTTCAATTGTGGTTTGTGGTGTTACTCCTACTTTGGTTATCAAGACAATCACTCTTAGTCTGATATGACGTTTCCTAACGTCTACCGCTGTATCGCCAGTTTCCGGTACCGTTGGTCGTGCTGTCAGAGGTATCATCACTTATATACTTACTTCTTGTAGACCCACTGTGTTGGGGGTTTCGACTAAAGGGAATTTAATTTGGTCTTATACGGGTTGTAGAATCCCTACCACCTACATCTGTCTGGGTCCAGTTACGTCCGATTGTATCGGTTCTTCATTTTGTATCCGACTACTTCTGAAACGAGTAAGAACTAGTGTTTGTCCTATCACAACAAAGGTGTTCCCGTTACTTTATATGTCTTGTTTTCCCTTTAGGTTAGGTTTACACGTAGAGAAGTTCCGGACCATGAGGGTCATCCTCCTTTCTCCTCCCCACCTTCAGTCACCGTAAACTCCCCTTGTAGAAGAGGGACAAGAGAACCTTAGGGTCTCTTCTGTTTGTTTACTAGTTTATTAAATTTTTCAGTTTGATAGAGTTTCCTTTCTTATATTATTTAACACTCGCGATTAGTCATCTTTTAACACTCTCTAATCTACGATCGAAAATTTCATACCTAAGTAAGTCTAGAAGTTTTTGTTATTAAAAAGATTCACATCTTTTGTTTCAGAAACCAAAGTATTATAGTGATCAAGTCCTTACTCTGTCATCGGTTTATTTGTTGTCTATACATGTACATATGTACACATATGTATATACATATATATATTACGTGTATATGTAAATATATATATGTACATGTCGTCCATCTACTATCTTTTTATTCACGGAACTTCATTTTGTTTTGTACTGTTCATCTACTTCGACCACAGTAAAATTTAAATAGCACTTCTTTCAGGAGATTGTTTCACTGTATATTCTCCAATGTACTTACGTCATACTCCTACTAAGTCGAATTACAATCATTACTTGTGATTTCTGGAAACTGTACCTTACTGTGAAGTCAAAATTAAGATCTTTCTTTTTAAAAATCTCGACACCTCATATTCGACTTTCGTCACTATTAACAAGAGATTATTTCGATACTTTATTACCGAAGTCCTTTGAGTCATTGTGAGAGACCCCCTACTTCTTCGTCCAAACACTCCTCATCATTTCTTCTTTAACTTAGGAGGGAGGAACAAAATAAAAGAACCCGAAGGGACCACCACGTCTCCAATTTCGCAGACGGACGTTACACCCTCTGGACCCAAGCTAGGGACCGAGTCCTTCTAGGGGACCTCTTCCTTTACCGTTGAGTCAGGTCATAAGAACGGACCTCTTAGGGCACCTGTCTCCTGCCTCCTCGAACCACCCGATGTCAGGTTCCCAGCGTTTCTCAGCCTGTACTGACTCGCTGAAGTGAAAGACAATATTCACTGACCACACCGTTTAACCTCGATCCCCATAGAGACGAACCCTCCAAGAGACTTGTGGAGTCGATTCACTCTGAGTGAATTCTACCCGTCTGTTTCTTGCAGTAATGCAATGTAGAAAAAAAAAAAATTAGTTTGAAAGATAACTTTGTAGACATCTTTAACTGATTTTTAAAATCTGTCCTCCTTTTTCTAACACAGAATAAAATTTTATAGGAAAAACCAGATACGAAAATTCTTTTTGACTCTAATTGTTTTTTGTTTCACCTTCTGAAATGGGATGAGGATGGTTTTTATAAGGTCGTTGTGTATGGAATACGAAAAGACAAGGAATATCGGGGTCAGGATAAGTCCCCTACTAACAAACAGTTATAAACAGTCTTGAGTGCAGGGAGTACAGACCGTTAAGGAACGAGGATCTCGGGTCGGCACTCGTCGTGGCGGACGGAATCGGTACAGGTACGAAGTATACGTACTAGGAAAGTCCTAGTCTAATGTCGTTATAGAGGGGTAGACTGAAATCTATTAGCAGTATTGACATCTCTTTTAAATAAGAACACGACGTTAATCAGGGTTGGGGGTTAGGTAGAGTGTGTCTTGGTAATTAGGGATCCCAGATCTTCCAGGGAGAAGACTTTTTTATTATCAATTAGGAGGACACTGACATAAAAACATGGTACTCCAGATACCAATGGTGGAAGTAATAATCACAGGTGAGATGGGTCAAGGTGTCTGAGATAGGGATTTAAACCGGATCGTCGTAATTTGAGAATTTTTGACAACCAAAACTAAATGTATTTGTCTTCCTTCTAATATATTAATCTTACATACTATATCGGACCTTATTATTACTTATATTTTTACGATTACGGCACCGAACATTTGTACCATGACTTAAGACACTCGTCATCAGGTCCGGAAGACCTCATGTGTACGGTTTAGAAGATCTTAGTACGATTAAGTACCTTAAAGTTCCTCTAACCTCGTCATCATCAAAGAAATGATATGTGTGAGACTTGAGTGTCTCTAGGTTGTAAGGGAAGGGGAACCCTAGATTGTAGTAACACTGACTTTCATCGTCGGAATCAGAAGGTACAGCCATAAGTCTAAAGTTTGTACGGTAGAGTACTACAGATTCGAGGAACAGGAAAAAACAACTCTACTGGTTGTTTCGTGGTCTTCTGAGACCACGAAGGTCTCAGATCTAATGTGGTACCTACTCATCTAAATGGGTTAGTCCTGTTTTCTCACCAACCGCATTTTTCCGATCTTTAGGAGGGTGTACACTCACCTATGTCCATTTATTTACACTTTACCTTTAAACTCTTCAGTCACTTGTCCCTTTTTATCAAATCCCCCTTCCTTATCGTCTCTTGTTTTATTGGATGACAGTTTCTACCACCTCCTTATCCACCTCTACCTCATATAGAGAGAGGTACTATGTAATCCTTATGTGGAAGTAGGAGTCTTCACGTACGCCTTGTGGTCGACTCTCGTCTGTCCTCATGGACTGGTTACCTCTTCACATATATCTTGGTTTCATCCTACTTCCTTGATCCCCCCTTTTGTCCTCACAATCATCCTGACCTGGACGGGAGTCGTCCACCCCCTTGCCTTCGTCCCCAGGCTATTGGTGTAACCCCGTTAAGAGACTCAGTCTTCTCTTTGTCCGACTCTCACTTTGTCGACTAGACACCGTGGAATTTATCTTACTCTTAGTCTGTCAGGAACGACGTCGGTGTGTATGAAGTCTGTCCCTACGTCCAAGGGATCTTCCGTGTCGTCGACCCTCGACCTAAAATCCCTAACACCTCGTTAGAATCCCACTCCCGACGACAACTGACGTCTCTCTGTCTAACTTCCCGACACTCCCTCCTCTGACACCATCTTTTACGGACACCTCCTTTCGGTCCTTCGGTACCTTCGTTCCCTTATGACGACTCAGTACACATCCCCTACTTCAGTAGTGGTATCTGAGAGAGAGGGGTTGACGTGGTGGAGGTGTGGACCGGAAGTGAACCCGTTTGGGTTCAGGAGGTACCATCGGAGTCCTCGTTTGAGTCACCTGTTGGGTGTACGTCTCCACCTTTATTTTGGTGTCAATTTTCGGTCCCCGTCACACCTATTCCTTCTTCTGAGTTTTGGAAGGTTGGTCGACATGTTCGACGTCTAATTTAAGTGTGTTAGTTGCTCCGTCTGAGACACAGATACCTTATATATTTTTCCTGCGACACTCTCGGGTGTTTTCTTTTGCGTGATCAAGACTATCGACACCTGTAACCTCCGTTCTTGTGTGTCCTCATCCCGATCTAATCTTAGACTCGTCGGGGGTGTCGTCCAGGGTTCTGGTCGGGTCACAACCTCCCGTAGGACCCCTCCACTCCACCTGACTGAGGGTCGCTCCCTTTCCTGAGACTGTCTTCATTGAGTTCTTTTTTTAAATAATAAGAAAAAAAAAAACAAAAAAAAAAATTTAAAATAAATAAAAAAATAAAAAATTTAAAATTTTAGAAATTAAGAATGTACGCAAGGGTTTGTACTTGGGGGGAGGGTGGAGGGAGGGGTATTGTAGAGAGACCCAGTACAAAACTGAACAAGACATCTAAGAAACCCTAAAAAAAAAGAAAGAAAAAAGGGGGAGAGTGGTGGAGAAAAATCAACAACTAAAATAACCGTGATACTTTGGATTAATTCGAAAACTCGAAAAAAAAAAAAACCGAGTCAGTGTAAAAAATAACAATATTTGGAGACGGAGATGTAACCCGAAAACGTCTAGTCACTTCAAAAGGAAAAAAATGAGGGGAAAAAAATGAAAGAGTAAAAATTAAAAATTAAAATTAAAATTTTGAATAATGATAAAAAAGATGTAAATAAAGAAATAAACGAAAAGGATGACAAGAAAAGGGAACGTCAATTAGAAATTATATATGTTTAGAAATAGATGGAGATAAATTGAAACGTATAGACTAGAAAGAAAGAAAAGAAACAAAGGAAAGGAGAGTTGTATAAACAATGAAAACAAAAGTAACGAAATAAAGGGTGAACGGTAGAAAGAAATCAAAACAAAAAGTCAAACACGAAATTAATCAAAACAAGAATTGACCATCTATATTTACAACCAAAGGAAACAAACGACCCAGTTCGATAACATGAAATAAAAACAACCCGACAAAACTAAAACGAATACCCACATATACGTATACACCTATAAGGTAATAAGATTAATAATGAACGGACTAAAACATTGACGGTAAACAAAATTAGAGTGAATTACGGTATTAATTTTCTGCGAATAAGGAACCTTCTTTTCAATACTGGTTGGATCTATCGTATAACTTTTCGTCTCTGTAATGAAACGGTTGTTTTCAGGCAGACTAGTTCCGATACCAAAAAGGTCATCAGTACATACCTACACTCTCAACCTGACACTTCTTCCGACTCACGGTTTCTTAACTACGAAAACTTGACACCACAACCTCTTCTGAGAACTCTCAGGGAACCTGACGTTCCTCTAGGTTGGTCAGGTAAGACTTCCTCTAGTCGGGACCCTAAACAAACCTTTCTTACTACGATTTTGACTTTGAGGTCATGAAACCGGTGCAGTACCCTTCTCAACTGAGTAACCTTTTCTGAGACTCCGACCCTCTCTAACCCCCGTCCTCCTCTTCCCCTACTGTCTCCTACTCTACCGACCTACCGTAGTGCCTGAGCTACCTACACTTAGACTCATTTGAGGCCCTCAACCACTACCTGTCCTTTCGAACCGCACGACGCTAAGTACCCCAGCGTTTCTCAGTCTGTGCTGACTCACTGACTTGACTTGACTTACGGTATTGTTTTGGGAACACCTCATAAGTAAGGACTGGTCTCTAGTTCGGGACTCGGAAACCTGATCCTCGTACCTGAGGTTCTGGGATCTGATGGTTTCTTGATTGGGACCCCTCACAGTTTAGCACTCTTGAGTGTGTTTCCTTTGGTGAACTTATGATCTGGGACGTAGTGGGTTGGTGGTCATCGTGGAACACGTCCTGCGGAGTAGATTTGTTGATTCCTTCGTTTTGATTTTTGGGTTAGTAGTCGTCTGTCCTAATGGTGGAGTGAGTCGGAAAGGGTAGTCTCCTTTTCGTTTGTTTTTGTTTTTGAGCTGTGTTTAGAGTGGGTTATCATTCGAATGTGTTTGGTGACATGATAAGAATCCTCCCGTCTTTGGTTTTCCTTCTTTCTTAAACTGGAACTTCGGACCCTTTTCCTCTGGAGTTTGTGTTATTCAATTTTTTATTATTATTACTTTTCCATCTCTTTATGATGTGTTTACTTCCTTCTTTGTGTCTTCAGGTTTATTTATTTCCCCTTTATCCGTTTGATGGACTTTTTCTTAAGTCTTAGTACTATCATTTTAACTAGTTTTTGGAACTTTCGTTTTCCCTCTTTTATGTTCCTAGTTTATTCTTTCTGGACCTTCTTAATTCTCATTTGGATGTCTCTGTTTGTTAATGACTTTAATTTTTATGAGATCTTCCTTAGTCATCGTCTTATAGACTTCGTCTTCTTGCTTAGTCACTTGACCTTCTATTTTACCACCTTTATTGAAGACTTCTCGTCTTATTTCATTCTTCTTACTTTTCTTGAATCCTATCAGAGTCTCTGGAGACCCTGTGATAGTTTGTGTGGTTGTAAACTTAATATCTCCAGGGTCTTCTTCTTATCTTTTTCTTTCCCATACTCTTTAAAAAATTTCTCTAATATCAACTTTTATAGGGGTTGTACCTTTTTCTTTATCAGTCACTTCAGGTTCTCCGTGCTTCACAGGTTATGTCCTATTTGGGTTCCTCTTTGTGAGGTTCTATGTATGATTAGTTTGATTGTTTCTGATTTGTGTTTCTTTCTTATAATTTTTGTCGTTCCCTCTTCGTTGTTCAATGTATGTTCCCTTTGGAGTATACAAATTGTCGACTAGAAAGTCGTCTTTGAGTCGTCTGACCTTCCCTTTACCGTCCTATATAAATATATATATTCATGACTTTCCCTTTTTAGGTGTTGGTTCTAATGACATGGTCCGTTCCTAGAGTAAGTTTTACTACCTCTTTATTTTTCGAAAAGTCTGTTCGTTTACAGTTCTCTTAAGTCATGGTGGTTTGGTTGAAATGTTGTTTAGAATTTCCCTGAAGATATCTGTTCTTTATGTTGTCTTTTATGATAGATGTTTTAGTTGGGGTTTGTTAATTCTTTTACCGTTATCCTTGAATATATAGTTATTAATGAAAATTAGATTTACCTAATTTACGAGGTTGGTTTTCTGTGTCTGAACGACTTACCTATGTTTTTATTCTGGGTATATATACGAGAGATGTTTTTTGAGTGAAGTCTGAAGTTCTGTGTCTATCTGACTTTCACTTTCCTATCTTTTATATATAAGGTACGTTTACCCTTCGTTTTCTTTCGATCTCATCGTTAAGAGTATAGTCTGTTTTATCTGGAATTTTATTTCTTCTAATATTCTTTATTCCTTCCTGTGATGTCTTACTAGTTCCCTAGTCAGGTTTTCCTTCTGTGTTGTTAACATTTATAAATACGTGGGTTGTATCCTCGTGTAGTTATGTATTCTTTTTGTGATTGTCTGTATTTTTCTCTTTAA
Organism: Capra ibex; assembly: GCA_006410555.1. Taxonomy (NCBI): domain Eukaryota; kingdom Metazoa; phylum Chordata; class Mammalia; order Artiodactyla; family Bovidae; genus Capra; species Capra ibex. Next base: position 20,156,702 of record SJYO01033645.1, on the reverse strand, counting down.
CTATCATTGTAGTATTATCATCCTCTGAAATTGTAGGGTGAGTGTGGTTACATGTCTAGTAGTTTTGTCTTTCAATTATTCCTTTGTATTCAGAATTTACTATGTAATCTACTCTACCGAAAGTAACTATAGAAGTCCTGAAAGGTAGGTTTATGTCTTCTTATGTGGAAGAAGAGTTCACGTGTATCTTGTAAGAGGTGTTACCTGATGAAGAACCCAGTTTTTAGTTCGTAGTCATTTAAATTCTTTTAACTTTAACATAGTTCGTAGAAGAGACTAGTGTTACAATACTCTGATCCAAAGTTAATGTTCTTTTTTTTGACATTCTTTGTGTTTGTGTACCTCTAATTGTTATGTAAAATTTTATTGGTTGTCCAATGACTTCTTTAGTTTTCCCTTTATTTTTTTAAAGATTTTTGTTTACTGTTACTTTTGTACTGTTGAGTTTTGGATACCTTACATCGTTTTCGTCAAGATTCTCGTTTCAAATATCTTTATGTTAGGATGGAGTTCTTTGTTCTTTTTGTAACTTATCTGTTGGATTGAAATGTGGCTTTTGTTGACTTCTTTCTTCTTGTTTTTTGGGGTTTTAATCATCTTCCTTTCTTTAGTATTTCTAGACTCGTCTATGTTTACTTTTCCTCACTTTCTTCGTTATCATTTCTAATTATTTTAATTTTCGATCAAGAAAGTCTTCTATTTGTTTTACCTGTTTGGAATCGGTTTGAGTAGTTCTTTTTTTCTCTCTTCTTAGTTGTTTTAATTTCAACTTTTTCCTCTCCAATGTTGTCTGTTACGTCTTTATGTTTCTTAATGTTCTCTGGTAACACTTGTTGATGTTCCGTTATTTTACCTATTGGACCTTCTTTACCTGTCCAAGAATCTTTTCAAGTTAGAAGGTTCTGACTTGGTCCTTCTTTATCTTTAATACTTGTTGTATTGATTTTATTGACTTTAACTTTGACACTAGTTTTTAGAGGGTTCTTTGTTTTCGGGTCCTGTTCTACCGAAGTGTCCTCTTAAGATAGTTTGTAAATCTCTTCTCAATTACGGATAGTCAGATTTTAAAAAAGGTTTTTAACGTCTCCTTCCTTGTGAAGGTTTGAGTAAGATACTCCGGTGGTAGTGGGACTATGGTTTTCGTCTGTTTCCGTTGTGTCTTTTTCTTTTGACTTGTTAAAAGTGACTAGTTATATCTACGTTTTTAGGAGTTGTCTTAAAATCGTTTGTCTTAAGTCGCTGTGTAGTTTTTCGAGTATGTGGTACTAGTTCAACCCAAATAAGGTGTCTACGTTCCTAAGGAGTCATACACGTTTAGTTAGTTACTCTATGTTGTATAATTACTAAACTTTCTATTTTTTGTATACTATTAGAGTTATCTACGTCTTTTTCGGAATCTGTTTTAAGTCGTGGGTAAACAGTAATTTTGAGAAGTTTTTTACCCGTATCTTCTTTGGATAAAGTTGTATGACGACGACGATTCAGCGAAGTCAGCACAGGTTGAGACACGCTGGGGTATCTACCGTCGGGTGGTCCGAGGGGGTAGGGACCCTAAGAGGTCCGTTCTTGCGACCTCACAACGGTAAAGGAAGAGGTGACAAAGTTGTATCATTTCCGGTATCATTTCCGGTATATGCTATTCAGAGGTCAAGTCAAGTCACTGTGTCAGTACAAACTGAGAAACGTTGGGGTACCTGACGACGTGTGGTCCGAAGGGACAGGTAGTGGTTGAGGACCTCGAATGAGTTTGAGTACAGGTAACTTAACCACTACGGTAGGTTGGTAGAATAGAAGTCAGTAGGGAAGGAGGAGGGTGGAAGTTAGAAAGGGTCGTAGTCCCAGAAAAGTTTACTCAGTCGAGAAGTGTATTCGGGTGTCGTTTGTAATAAGAGTCACTATTTTTGACTTCCGTAAGGGGGATTCTGGTCCTTGTTCTGTTCCTAAAGACGAAAGTGGTGACAATAAGTAGTATCAAGACATTAAGGATCGATGTCGTTAGTCTCTTCTTTTTACTTATTTTTCTTAGGTCTAACCTTTTCTTCTTCATTTCGAGAGTGACAAACGTCGCCTGTACTATGACATGTAGTCAGGTCAAGTCAGTGAGTCAGTACAGGCTGAGAAACGTTGGGGCACTTAGTGTCGTGTGGTCCGGAGGGACAAGTAGTGGTTGAGGACCTCAAGTGAGTTTGAGTGTAGGGAACTCAACCACTATGGTAGGTCGGTAGAGTAGGAGACAGCAGGGGAAGAGGAAGAATGGGGTTAGGGAGGGTCGTAGTCTCAGAAAAGGTTACTCAGTTGAGAAGGGTACTGCACCGGTTTCATGACCTCAAAGTTGAAATCGTAGTAGGGAAGGTTTCTTATGGGTCTTGATTAGAAATCTTACCTGACCAACCTAGAGGAACGTCAGGTTCCCTGAGAGTTCTCAGAAGAGGTTGTGGTGTCAAGTTTTCGTAGTTAAGAAGTCGTGAGTCGAAAGAAGTATCAGGTTGAGAGTGTAGGTATGTACTGATGACTTTTTTAGTATCGGAACTAGTCTACCTGGAAACAACCGTTTCATTACAGAGACGAAAACTTATACGGTAGATCCAACCAGTATTGAAAGGAAGGCTCCTCATTCACAGAAAATTAAAGTACCAACGTCATTGGTAGAAATCACTAAAACCTCGGGGGGTTTTACTTCAAGATGTGAGAAAGGGGTAGATAAAGGGTACTTCACTACCCTGGTCTACGGTACTAGAAGTAAAAGACTTACAACTCGAAATTCTGTTGAAAAAGTGAGAGGAGAAAGTGAAAGTAGTTCTCCGAAAAATCAAGGAGAAGTGAAAGACGGTTTCCCACCACAGTAGACGTATAGACTCCAAGAACTATAAAGAGGGCCGTTAGAACTAACGTCGAACACGAAGAAGGTCGGGTCACAAAGAGTACTACATGAGGCGTATATTCAATTTATTCGTCCCACTGTTATATGTACCGTAGACCAGGGTAGTGAAGTACCCTTTATCTACCCCTTTGTCACTTTTGTCACAGTCTGAAATAAAAACCCCCGAGGTTTTAGTGACGTCTACCACTAACGTCGGTACTTTAATTTTCTGCGAACGAGGAACCTTCTTTTAATACTGGTTGGATCTATCGTATAATTTATCGTCTCTGTAATAAAACGGTTGTTTTCAGGTAGATCAGTTCCGATACCAAAAAGGTCACCAGTACATACCTACACTCTCAACCTGACACTTCTTCCGTCTCGCGGCTTCTTAACTACGAAAACTTGACACCACAACCTCTTCTGAGAACTCTCAGGGAACCTGACGTTCCTCTAGGTTGGTCAGGTAAGACTTCCTCTAGTCGGGACCCTAAAGAAACCTCCCTTACCACGACTTCGACTTTGAGGTCATGAAACCGGTGCAGTACCCTTCTCAACTGAGTAACCTTTTTTGAGACTACGACCCTCCCTAACGACCCCGTCTTCCTCTTCCCCTGCTGTCTCCTACTCTACCGACCTACCGTAGTGGCTGAGTTCCCTGCACTCAAACTCACTTGAGGTCCTCAACCACTACTTTTCCCTCCGGACCGTACGACACTAAGTGCCCCAACGTTTCTCAGCCTGTGCTGACTCGCTGACTTGACTTGACTTGACTACAACATTGTTAATAAGGTGACTTGTCTTGTTACTACATAAATATCACTAAAAAAGGGGGATGATAAGTTGTTTAAGACATGAACTACGATTTCAGGGACGAGTTTTTTAATAAAAGGACAAATAAACTGTACTTAATCAAAGAATTGTAACTGAAATACAAAATATGGAAAAAAGAAAAATTCTAAATAATATTTCAAATAAAAAATTAAAAATAAAAATGAAATAAAATGAAATGTTACGACATAACCAAAACGGTATGTAACTGTACTTAGGTGGTACCCACATGTACTCAAGGGTTAGGACTTGGGGGCAGGGTAGAAGGTGGGGTATAGTAGAGAGACATAGTAGGGACACGTGGTCGGGGTTCGTAGGACATAGGACATAACTTGGACCTGACCACTAAGCAAAGAATGTACTATCATATGTACAAAGTTACGGTAAGAGGGTGTAGTAGGTTTCTTACATCTAACAGTCGACTCGTGATGAGATTAATAACATATGGTTACTTTACCGAAAGTTTCCTTTGCTCTTTTGTACGTGGTTGGCCAGTCATTCATAGTAAATATTCGAGTAGACAATAGAAAAATTAATCAATAGAAAAAATTGGAGATTTAACTTCGTACTAACTGTATTTTTTTACGACATGTATGAATTAAAGATACTGAATTACTCAAACCCCTATTTATATATGTGTACCTTGATAGTGTTGTTATTACGTTATTCGTATAGGCAGTGAAGATTTTAAAAGGAAAACCGAAGACAGAAACAAGGACAAGGGAAGGAATGAAAGAAGGAGAAAAGACAGGAAAGAAGGAAACCAAAGAAGAAAAGAATCAAAGTAAGTTGTTTACACGACTACAAAACGATTTCGATACGGTTTCCGTATTCAGGGAAGTTGAATATTACGATCTTACTAATCTATCAGTATGTGTGTTTGGTCGTTTTGTTTCTTTATTTTTACGTTTGAAAGTAGGAATAGAAAGTAATAAATTTTTTAATACGGTTCATAGTGTTTTTATTTACACTTTATACGATATTTTACAGATTTTCTTTAGTATCCCTTTTCAATCTCTGTAACTCAAACCATTTCTTGAACTTTAATAAGATATTTTTGTTCTATCACTTGACAATTTAGACCGGGTAAGTTTATTTTTATTTAACAAGAAGTTTATAACAACAAAGGTTTTCTTTCCGTTCTGAATCTAGTTCTGTTTCGTAAACGTTTTGGATAGGACCAAACGTAAGTCTTATATTTTTCTTGAGACGTTCAATTATTATTCCTCCGTTTATCGGGTTAAATTTTCATTGTTTTATGAATTTGTCTATAAAGTTTTCGTGTCTACATGTCTACTGTTCGTCTCCGTTTCTACGAGTTGTAGAAATCTATTTACGATTTTATTTTTCGGTCATTTTATGGTTGTTTGAGAATGATTTTACTGATTTTTTATTATTATTATTTCGACCGGTATGATTTACAAACACTCCTACACCTTGTTCATCTTGAAAACATATAATGAACACCCTTACATTGTCTCTTGATAACACCTTATTAAAATTGTCAAAAAATTAAAAATTCAAAGTACATATGGACGATAAGATGACAATTCATAAATAAGTTCTCTTTACTTTTATGTAGGAACTGGTTTCTGAACGTATACTTACAAGTATTTTGGAAAAAACATTATATGACCTTATATAACATTTATTTGACCTTCGTTTGGTTTACAGGTTGTTATCTATTTACCTATTCGTTTAAAAGTACATAGGTACTTTATCTTATGTTGAGTCGTCCTTTTTATAAACGTATTAATTGGGCTTGTTATTGAACTACTTTGAGTTTCACTGACCCTCACTTTTACTGGTCTGATTTTTCTAACGTAAGTCATTATAAAGTGAATATATTGTAAATTCTTAAAATATGTCGATTAGATATCACTGTCTTTCCTACAGTCACCACGGTACAAACCTGTTACGTACCTAGTGATTCATGTCCCTTAAACTTTCAATACTAAACAATTAATTGCTGAGATCACTATCGAAGTACACACATATATATACATCGTTACGAAACAAAAATAATCAGAAACATGATTTTTAAGTATTCTGTGTTCCATAAATTTCTATAAATACCATACATACCCTCTTCCGTTACCGTTGGGTGAGGTCATGAGAACGGACCGTTTAGGGGACCTGTCTGTTCGGACCACCCGACGTCAGGTACCCCAACGATCCTCAGTCTGTACTGACTCGTTGAAGTGAAAGTGAAAAGTGAAAGTACGTGACCTCTTCCTTTACCGTTGGGTGAGGTTACAAGAACGGACCTCTTAGGGTCCCTGCCGTTTCGGACCACCCGACGGTAGAGACCCCAGTGTGTCTCAGCCTGTGTTGACTTCGCTGAATCGTCGTCGTCGTCGTACCATACATACTTATTTAGTTACCCGTCGTAACTTGAAATAAGGAATTATTTATTATGTAAAAGATCAAATTACTTTTAGATGTCAAGTTCTTCGTCACCAAAGTGATATGTAATAGTCATAAAAACTAATTGACCGTACCACGGAAAAGAGTCAAAATAGATGATCACCTCTTCAAAAACGAATCCTTGTTTTGAGGATATATGATGAAAGTTTATCGTAGTTTAAGTCATGATCCTGATTACCTTTCCGATCGCTATCACAATAATCTAAATTAATTTAACTAAACACCCAGAAAAATTTTCCTTTCCAAGATTCAAAAGATATATTCCAGGATCTCTTCATATTCTTACTAGACAATTGTAAGTACCTAACTTTTTACTTATCTACGACAGTTTAGTACATATGTGTCGGACCATGTTTACAGAAGTAGATACTTCTACAAAACGAGAGTAAAACAACCCTAAATGAAAAAAGAAAGAAGTCACGAGAAAACGATTTTTTCCAAACTAGTAAGGAAGGACATAAACGAATCAGAAATAAGGTATCTATTATTTTAAGTCTCATCCACCGTATTTGTCCATATACAATCGGTGTTTACACACTTACGACATTCTCTAACATACTGAGGGTTTAGTCACCCATGTTTTCCACTTCTTCCGACCCTGTATCCATTAATACTACCGTGTCTACACCCGTCACGTCCATGACTTCAAGACGACTCGGATACGACTCCTGTCCGACTGGTGACGGAGCTCCTAGTACGACATCCGCTGACACTACGTGTCTACAGTGTCGGGGGTCAGTCCTCTCGTTGGTAATCTGGTATCTACCGTAACTGGAACTATAAAGGTGTTCCGTTGAACCGGTTTCTGTGCACCAGTTTCATCCATACCTTTTAGTATAACGGAAACGTTATCTCGTCAGAAAACCACTCATGACATTTTCCTTACTGTTCATAGTACGGAGTTTCCTTCCACTCTTTGGGTGGAACCGTTACTGTCTTAACCACTCGTATCATCGTTTCGTATCTCCCATCGTCTACCGGTGTATCGCCAGGTCCCGGTACTCGTACTCGTGAGGTCTAAAGTAGGGAAACTTCCACACCTCTTTTTTGTAGACGTGGTCCGTTCGTGACTTCGATTCGAGAAACTCTAGTTTAACCTTTACGTTTCGTAAAACCCATGTTATGAAACATGTGACTTGTTACAGACACTTCCTGTCATTCCGATTCTTTATGATGTATCCGGTCACATCCCTGAGGAGTTCTATTTACTCAATCAAGTCAAGTCAAGTCAGCGAGTCAGCACAGACTGAGACGCTGGGGTACTTAGTATCGTGCGGTCCGGAGGGACAGGTAGTGGTTGAGGACCCCAAGTGAGTCTGAGTACAGGTAGCTCAGTCACTACGGTAGGTTGGTAGAGTAGGAGACAGCAGGGGAAGAGGAGGACAGAGGTTAGGGAGGGTCGTAGTCTCAGAAAAGGTTACTCAGTTGAGAAGGGTACTGCACCGGTTTCATGACCTCAAAGTCGAAGTCGTAGTCAGGAAGGTTTCTTTAGGGTCCCGACTAGAGGAAGTCTTACCTGACTAACCTAGAGGAACGTCAGGTTCCCTGAGAGTTCTCAGAAGAGGTTGTGGTGTCAAGTTTTTGTAGTTGAGAAGCCGCGAGTCGGAAGAAGTGTCAGGTTGAGAGTGTAGGTATGTACTGGTGTCCTTTTTGGTATCGAAACTGATCTACCTGCAATCAACCGTTTCATTACAGAGACGAAAACTTATATGACAGATCTAACCAGTATTGAAAGGAAGGTTCCTCATTCACAGAAAATTAAAGCACCGATGTTAGTGGTAGACGTCACTAAAACCTCGGGTTTTTTATTTCAGACTGTGTCAAAGGTGACAAAGGGGTAGATAAAGGGTACTTCACTACCCTGGCCTACGGTACTAGAAGCAAAAGACTTACAACTCGAAATCCGGTTGAAAAGTGAGAGGTGAAAGTGAAAGTAGTTCTCCGAAAAATCAAGGAGAAGTGAAAGACGGTATTCCCATGCCGTATAGACTCTAGAAAAAAACATGTCAAGAAGACACATAAAAACGGTGGAGAAGAATTATAGAAGACGCAGACAATCCAGGTATGGTAAAGACAGGAAATAGCTCGGGGTAGAAACGTACTTTACAAAGGAACTATAGAGATTAAAAGAACTTCTCTAGTGATCAGAAAGGGTAAGACAAGAAAAAGAGATAAAGAAACGTGACTAACGAATTCTTCAGAAAGAATAGAGAAGAACGATAAGAAACCTTGAGACGTAAGTCTACGAATATAGAAAGGAAAAGAGGAAACGAAAAGCGAAGAGAAGAAAAGTGTCGATAAACATTCCGGAGGGGTCTGTCGGTAAAACGAACAAACGTAAAGAAAAGGTACCCCTACCAGAACTAGGGACAGAGGACATGTTACAGTGTTTGGAGTAAGGTACCAAATAGTCCGTGAGACAGATAGTCTAGATCCGGGAATTTAGATAAAGAGTGAAAGTGACATATTAGTATTCCCTAAACTAAATCGAGTATGGACTTACCAGATCATCAAAAGGGATGAAAGAAGTTAAACTCAGACTTAAACCGTTATTCCTCAAGTACTAGACACGGTGTCAGTCGAGGACCAGAACAAAAACAACTGACATATCGCGAAGAGGTAGAGACCGACGTATCTTATATTAGTTAGACTAAAGTCACAACTGGTAGACCACTATAGGTGCACATCTCAGAAGAGAACTCGGGTGTTAAGGGGTCATGTCAGTGTTCCATGTACCTCGTTTTACTCTCCCTCTAGTCTATACACATGGAAGATCGGGTCCATGGGGTAAGTTATACTCACTAAGACCTCAGTCAGATCATGTCAACATTGGTACGTATCACCTGTTATCACCTATCCAATGAGAGAAGTTAAAACTACGTAGAGACTTTTCCTTCTCAATCCTTTACATATAATTACACAATCAATAATAAAATTGTAAAAACGTATTTAGTAGAGTTGTAGAGTTACTATAGTTAATGGGTATCTGTCTTTAATAATATAGTATCAATTTTTTTAACTATAATCACTACATGGTAACTGACATTCAGAACCGAAAAAAATGGTGTTTCTTACATACATACATACATACATACATACGTATATATATATATAAACATTAAAAAGAGGAAAATTAGGGAAATTCTAGAGTTTAAGTTACAATAATGGATTAGTAATCACATTAAAACTCGTTACTATTACACAGTTGATCACTAGTAATTCCACCAATTGTTTAAGAAAAGGTCCTTTAACATTTCACTCAACATTCTTAAAAAGATGAAAGATTGACACCTGTACCTACTCCTCTAGAAGACTGGTCGTACTCATAGTCGATAAGAAGTCCAAGACTCTATCCTCTAAAGTTTTGTAACAGTCAATAAAAGAACCAATAAGAGGAGAAGCTTTAGATCTGTCCGACTAGTCGTCATCTATTACTTTTACCTGAGTAATTATTCCCTTTCGTGATTACAGAAATACACCGATTTTTCACTATGATTTGGAAGTCGTGTTTATGTGACCGTGGTGTAGTCTTAGGTGTAATGAGAAAGTCCAACGACAAGCAAAGAAATAGAAACTTTGATTCAGGGGGTTCTTGACTCAAGGGGACGATTTAAATACTAATTGGAGAGACAGGTTTAGAAATAAGGGAAAAAACAGGGGGTGGTGAGTAAGGGGAGTTCTAACTACACATATTTTCTTTTCCCCCTTAACTTTGTTTCGTCCTGGGATACCCTATAGGGTCCATGTTCGGGAAAACACAGGTGGAGAACAAACACTTTATTTTAAATCAGAGGATCCAGAGGGGTTCAAGGTTTCCTGTCCGAGTTTGTCAATTAGTAAGTTTTTCCCCATTTTACCCTTACTTCTTCCACGTCAGTTTGTTCCTTCCTCCATTCTTATTGTTCTTTATGCAGTTTGACACCCTATCGTAGTATTCTTGTATTAAAAGGAACTCCTTTCGTCTATGGTTACATACTGTGTTTAAGAAGTCAACAAAATTGTTTTCGGTCTGGGGACGGGACAGGAGGAGGGGGTAGGGGTTAGTTCACCTTTGACGACTGGAGTTTGTACACCTGGGACCTGACCTCAGTTTTCTAACTACTACAATTAAGGACTTTGTGGTGGTGGTGGGATGATGGAGTGGATTAGTCTTTTATTAGATACTTGACTAGTGTGTAGTGTACTCGGAGAAGGGATTGTGACAGAAAATTTTACGAACGAATTTTCTGTAGTCCCTTAAACTCCGAAAACTGTTACTCGACGAGTAAAAGGAACGAACCGTGGGGACGTTATTTGTGACATGAAAAGAAGTAGTGTTGAGTCACAATCATCTAACCGAAACGACGTACAGTCCGTTCGTCTATGTTTAAGTCAAACCATCTTAGAATCAGAGGTCGACATACAGTCCGAAGATTATAATAATTTCTTGGAATAAACTCAGGAAATCTAGACCGAGGTTCTGAATAATGACTCACTCCGTTTTGTACAACGAGTGATTTATGGAAAACTGAATTAACTTTTAAAGTTGTAGGTGAGGATAAAAGTCAGAGTTCATGAAGAGACACAGATATATAAAAAAAGAGGGTACCCGTCACATTGTTCCATATATAATTTAGTCGAAATCATCTAGACCGTATTAGTATATACATGGTCTTCATATTTCTTTCCTGTTACAGGATCCTTAGGTTACTGTCACTACATATATGATAGGTGTTTAATGAGTGGTTACAAGAAGGAGAAGATATTGGATCCAATCAGTATGATTGAAATCGGAGAGTCCCACGTGACTAAGGATCTTAAAAACTATTTCATAGTTCCTATCACTGGTAGGATAAATGGACAATGTTGGAGTTTACACAAGATCAAGAAGAAAGTCAGTGTTTGTCGTAATTTTCAGTTCTGTCTTCTTCATCTCGTCCCCTAATAAAAAACCTTATTATGTACCTTTTCAATTACTTTGAGTCAAAGGAGAAGATCCCGAGACGATACAACGGTGTCGGAAAGGGTAAAAAAAAAAGAGTAAGAATGGTTCTTTAATGAATGGTCAAAGGTCGAAAAGAGAAGTTTGTCTTGAGATTAAGAGATGGACAATATACTAGTGGTGTATGTAGACAAAAATGTGAGAAGGTCCGGTTACAGAGATAAGAGCATGAAGTCTCCGTTTATACATTCTACTTATCGTAAGACATAAAATAAAGAATTTATATTTAAATAAATAAAATTAACCTCTGATTAATGAAATGTTATAACATAACCAAAACGGCATTTAGTTGTACTTAGACGGTATCCACATGTGCACAAAGGATAGGACTTACGGGGAGGGTGAAGGGAGGGACATGGTAGGGAGACCCAGTAGGGTCACGTGGTCGGGGGTCGTAGGACATAGGACGTAGTTTGGACCTGACCGCTAAGTAAAGTATATACTGTAATATGTACAAAGTTACGGTAAGAGGGTTTAGTAGGGTGGGAGCGGGAGAGGGAGACTCAGGTTTTCTGACAAGATATGTAGACACAGAGAAAACGACAGAGCGTATGTCGCAATAGAATGGTAGAAAGATTTAAGGTACATATACGCAATCATATGACATAACCACAAAAAGAAAGCCCGAATGAAGTGAGACATATTAGCCGAGGTCAAAGTAGGTGGAGTAATTTTGACTAAGTTTACATAAGAAAAATTACCGACTCATTATGAGGTAACACATATACATGGTGTCGAAAGAATAGGTAAGTAGACGACTACCTGCAGATCCAACGAAGGTACAGGACCGATAATATTTGTCACGATACTACTTATAACCCCATGTACACAGAGAAAGTAAGACCAAAGGAACCACACATACGGGTCGTCATCCTAACGACCCAGCATTCCGTCAAGATAAACGTTAAAAATTTCCTTAGAGGTGTGACAAGAGGTATCACCGACATGATCAAACGTAAGGGTGGTTGTCACATTCTCTCAAGGGAAAAGAGGTGTGGGAGAGGTCGTAAATAACGAACATCTGAAAACCTATCGTCGGTAAGACTGACCGTCCTTTACCATGGAGTAAGACCAAAACTAAACGTAAAGAGACTATTACTCACTACAACTAGTAGAAAAGTACACAAACAATCGGTAGACATGCAGAAGAAACCTCTTTACAGACAAATTAAGAAACCAAGTAAAAAACTAACCCAGTAAATAAAAAGACCTTAACTCGACGACCTCAACGAGTATATAAAAACTCTAATCAAGAAACAGTCAACGAAGTAAACAATAATAAAAGAGGGTAAGTCTTCCGACAGAAAAGTGGAACGACTATCAAAGGAAACACCACGTCTTAGAAAATTCAAATTAATCCAGAGTAAACAAATAAAAACGAAAATAAAGGTCATAAGACCCTCCACCCAGTATCTCCTAGGACGACACTAAATACAGTCTCTCACAAAACGGATACAAGAGATCCTCAAAATATCAAAAACCAGAATGTGAATCTAGAAATTAGGTAAAACTCAAATGTAAACACATACCACAATTTTTCACAAGATCAAAGTAAGAAAATGTTCACCAACTGGTCAAAAGGGTCGTGGTGAACAATTTCTCTAACAGAAATTAGGTAACATATGAGAACGGAGGAAACAGTTTCTAATCCACAGGTGTCCACGCACCCAAATAGAGACCCAAAAGATAAAACAAGGTAACTAGATATAAAGACAGAAACACGATCATAGTTTCGTAAGTCACAAAATCTGAGTCTCAAATATTGAGGTCCCTGAGGTTGAGGGGAGAGTACTGTGGTAAATGGTATATCTGTGAATTCAATATACCGACGTACCTTTTATGCGGTAGAGTTTGAATTACGTTCAGTTACTCAAGATCCAAAGTCTCGACACTGAACCACATTTTCCGTATTATACACTTAAAATCGTACAATACATTTAAATCGGATCACACATCTCTCGACTGACCTATATAGATTCGTCCTCTTTTCTCTTAATATTAATCTTTGATTTTAAGGGTTCAGAACAGGGTCTATTTAGTGTAAAACACTGGGACTTCTTTTATTTACGTGTACCCTATTTCAAATCCTTTACGTACGTACAATTAGTAACATACTGTCTTAATTGTATGAGTAGGTACACCTAAAATTTTTATGGTCATAATTTTTTTTTAATGTTCTATGTATCCCCTGTCCTTTGAACTACTAAAGACTCTTATCTTGTCCCAAAAGACTTTTACCTCTTTCCTCAATTTCTTTTAATTGTAGATTGAAAGTCAACTTTCACTAACTAGAGATTATATCACTTTACGATTTTCCATTTATAGTTATAATTTTAGATTGAGCTAAGATGTTCACGGAAGGTTCACTATTTATACGAGGTAATTTTAACATACGATTTCTTGAATATAGTCATAAACTACCATAGATAGAAACATTTTCTTGAAAAGTTTAGAGTATTTAGTCGAAATTGTCTACTAGTAAATGTTAGTTAAAACAACTCACCTTCGTCATTAGAACTTGGAATACATTGACGTTACAATGGTGTTTTTGTCCTGAAAGAAAGAAGTGATCGTCTAGATTTAATGGTTGTTTTACATGATCTATTAAACATGACAAAACTTAAAACAGTCATTTTTAACATCTGTAAACAAAAGATAAAACATATTTATTGATGTAATATAAGAATGTAGAACGAACTTCTTGGATGCAATTCATGATATAACGGTAAATATCTTTTAAAACGGTTGGAAACCAAATCTTTTGATACATCTTTTTAAAGGAAATTAAAACCTTAGGGTTAAAAAATAAAGGAAAGAAGTCTACAATTAGATTATAATCATAAATAAGACACGAAAGTCTTCATTAGATATGAATAAAGAAATAAGTGTAAACGTACGTAATCAGCAAGTCAGTACAGATCGATAAACACTAGGGTACCTGACATCGGACGGTCCAGTTTAAGAGGTCCGTTGTCATGACCTCACCCGTCGGTAAGGGAAGAGGTCCTCTAGAAGGACTGGGTCACTAGCTTGGACCCAGAGAACGTAGCGTCCGTCTAAGAAATGATAGACTCGGTGGTACCTTTGGGATGAGTGTAAAATACGAAATATTAAAAATTAAAAAACTAAAAATTTAAAATAAAGTTTCTTAGAAATAAATTATCAACAGATTCAATACGGATCGGCAACGATTACGTTTTTAATCCATTACTTATTAAATCTTACTTTTACGTAGATTTAAGTTCCCTTAAGAACCGATAATTCCTCTTTTTACTTTTGAGTAACTAGAGATTTTAGAGTAGTATGTCTTCCGATTAATCAGACGTCATTCGTCAAGTGTACCCATTCTGAGACAAAACAAGTGATTTTATAGAACGACCGAACATTGTCATACACGATAAAGTATCCATACGTTGTAGATAAACACCTCACCTGTTTGTTTACTTGACATCCCTACCTTTTGAAAAAGGAAGAAGGGACTATCTAAGAAACTGACCAGATCGTTAATTTAACTGGATACTGTCCACTTATCCTACCTTTGTTTAAAACATTCATATCCTCGGAGTGTTTTTATACTTTGAGTTTCCGTCAATTGGTGAACTCCGAATATATGATAGAACTCTAATTCTTATCCGATCTCTTTCAGAAAAGAGGTGACCTATAGAAAGGGGAAAACAATATCTAATTAACTAGTATTCACACATCCAAATAATGACCCAAGAGACAAGACAAGGTAACTAAATATAAAGACAAAAACACGACCATAATATCACAAAACTAATGACATCGAAACATCACATCGAACCCGAAGGGACCACCGAGTCTCCAATTTCGCAGACGAACGCTACGCCCTCTGGACCCAAGCTAGGGGCCTAGCCCTTCAAGGGGACCTCTTCCTTTACCGTTGGGTGAGATTATAAGAACGGACTTCTTAGGGTTCCTACCTCCTCGCACCACCCGGGGTCAAGTACCCCCGAGTTTCTCAACCTGTGCTGACTCTCTGAAGTGAAAGAAAGAAATTGAAAGAAACTTCAGTTCTTCGTACTAAGGAGGTCGAGACAAGAAGAAAGAGTTCTAGCAAAACCGATAACTCCCGGAATACACAAAGGTGTGTTTAAAATTTCAATAAACAAGATCAAGAAACTTTTTACGAAAACCATAAAACTATCCCTAACGGAACTTAGACACCGAACGGAACTCACCGTACTAATAAAATTACTATGACTAAGAAAGTTAGGTTCTCATACCATGTAGAAAAGTAGAGAAACATAACAAAAGTTAAAGAAAGTAAGTACAGAATATCAAAAGGTTCATATCCAGAAAATAAAGGAATCTATCCAAATAAGGATCCATGAAATAGGAAAATTACACTACCATTTACCCTAATAAAGACTTAAAGATAAAGAATATCAGACAATAATCACATATCTTTACGTTGTCTAAGAGAAGTTATTCACCACTACCCTTTTAACCTATCGATGTATATATTCTTAATTTAATCTTGTAAAAGATTGTAGTATAAGTTTTTATTTGAGTTTTGAGTAATTTCTAGATTTACATTCCGATCTTTATTACTTTGAGGATCTTCTTTTGCATCCGTCTTGTGAGAAACTGTATTTAACATCGTTATAAAAGAAGATAAACAGAGGTTTCGTTTTCTTTATTCTCGTAATGTTTATTTTTTTTACTCTGGATAGATCTGAATTTTCAAAAACGTTTCGTTTCCTTTGGTAACTGTTTAATTTTCTGTTAGATGACTTACCCCTTTTATAAACTATACTGGATATTCCCTAATTGTAGGTTTTATATATTTGTACAGTATGTTGAGTTACAGGGGAGAGGTTTTTTTAGTAAATTTTTTCTAGTCTTCTGGACTTATCTGTAAAAAAGTTTCTCCTTTACTTCTACCAGTTGTCTGAGTACTTTGTTACGAGTTGTAACACTTAGTAATCCCTTTACGTTTAGTTTTAGTGTTACTCTATAGTGGTATTTGATAGTCTTACAGACAGTAGTTTTTCTGTGTTTATCGTCTATAACCACTCCTATACTTCTTTTCCGTTGGGAACATGTAACACACACCTCTACATTTAACCAAGTCAGTGATACCTTTTGTACATTTACTCGAGACAACTCAACCGAATTTCTTTTAAATTAAAATTAAGGGTGTATTTACAAGTTTTTTTGTATTCGATTGGGTTTACTTAAAGTCCAAGTACACTAGTCTCTTTTTAAGTTATAACATACTTTTGAACATAATCTAAATCAAATTCAACCAACCAAACTAATTATGTCTGGATAGACATATCGGTAGTTATAATTCACATTATTAAAATAATAGGGATCTGAATGACATTCGGTCACTCTAGAATAATAAAGATAATATTTTCAAACAGTCGTTCTTTTTATTGAACCAGACTACTTTGAAAATTCATTTAATTTACATTTACTTTATACTCAAAAATCCGTTTACAAAATTCTTATTAATACAAAATCCAAACAGATAGATTTTTATCAAAGATGTCTGAAAACCATTGAACGTTGAAATCTCAAAAACATTCAATTCAATTTTTACAATTAAGTAACTTATTGTCAATAGTAAAGGTTTTTCTATTTCGTGACTTTATAATTAGAGATTTGTTCAGAATTCAAATGGATGGAAACAGAAGAATAATCTCTTTTTGATTTCTACAAATTCAACCGACCTGTGTGTAGAACATGATTTAACTCCTTTTTCAATATGATACTCTTTTACTCACAAAGATCTCAAATGTCTTATATAAGTATTCGAACAGTTAACCCTTTATGACTATACTGTTTGTAAAGTGTCAATGGACGAAGAACCAAAAACGATTTTAAATTCCAAAATTCCAATTTATAACTTTATATATATCTATATACAGTGATTTCAATATTTCTTTATTACTTTTATAAAGTCATACGTTTATTTCATCCTACATACAAAAGTCATTTTATTCCATACTCTTATTCCATACTTTCACCTTTACATAGAATTCCCTTCTTTTTCATTAAAATAGGGTTTAAACCAACAAAAAGTTATACTTTTTTTATTCCCCTTTTAATTTTACTTATGTCCTTCAAAACCCTCAAAAACCTTTTTCTTGGGACTCTTTCTTTAAATCACATACTATTCCTGATCGAACCATTGTGTGAGGTCATAAGAACGGACCTCTTAGGGGTACCTGTCTCCTCGGACCACCCGATATCAGGTACCCCAGCGTTTCTCAGTCTGTGCTGGCTTGTTGATTCTTCTTCCTGACCGATTTTAATCCAACTTAAATTAACTCATTTACTGAAAATAATAATTTTTATTAAACCTCGTTTTAGGTTTAAACTAAAAGACAGAGACAATTCTCTTGTTTCAAAAGAACCTTACGACTAGACGAAAGTCAAGTCAAGTCAAGTCAAGTCAGCGAGTCAGTACAGGCTGAGAAACACTGGGGTACTTAGCGTCGTGCGGTCCGGAGGGACAGGTAGTGCCTGAGGTCCTCAAGTGAGTCTGAGTGTAGGTAGCTCAGTCACTACGGTAGGTCGGTAGAGTAGGAGACAGCAGGGAAAGAGGAGGACGGGGGTTAGGGAGGGTCGTAGTCTCAGAAAAGATTACTCAGTTGAGAAGCGTACTCCACCGGTTTCATGACCTCAAAGTCGAAATCGTAGTAAGGAAGGTTTCTTGTGGGTCCCGACTAGACGAAATCTATTACTTAATATTTAAAGAAATCGAAATTCATGAGACAACATTTAAAGACGTAAACGGAAATTTTAAAAATAACAGTAAAACTAATTCACTTATTCACGACAAAGTGTTATCGGATACTAGGAAGAACTGGTTCACAAAATTTTACAGAACTTCTGACAAAACATATGAAGAGTGTTTGAAAGGTTTCAGTCTAAAATTAATTTAAATAAGACTATAGATTTATCGAAACCTTACTAAACCTCCCCAAGAGTTTACACATTTCTCTATAATTTAATTAATCCCAATGAACCATGTAATTTAACGTACCTTTGTGACAATTTACTCACCACGATTTGAAGTAATCCAATATAATATACTCATTTACAGTATTAAATTTACAGGATCTTTAATATATTATATTTTAAAGATTTTAAACACATACAGGATCGTATAATAGAAAGTATTAAGATCAATAATAGCATTTCATAATATACAGTGTTTTTATTGGTGTAAAGAAAGAGTGAACGTAACATTAGTCTAGAAATTGGTACTGGACGTTTCAGAAACAGTAAATGACTGTTAATAACAACAGCGGCTACAAAAACGTTTTACGAAGTAAAAGTTTTTGAAGTATGTTTCCCGAAAATCTGTTACTGTGTAAAGACTATTTAAAATCTAGTATTGTCACTTAACCCGTTCTTTAATTTCTTAAGATTACCTTTGAGACTACTAAAGTATTTTGTGATAACTGTTTTCTAATTCTAGTTCTTAATTAATGTATCCTGACACACTTGATTACTTCTTCCAGTATTCAAAATACAGAAAACGGATTTCTTAACGACTTAGTTAAAAACGAAAGACATATAATCCTTTAGAAAGGGGAATTTGATTAATGCTGAATGTCTTTAAATCATTTAATATGAAAATATTCATCTTAACTTTATAAATAAAAAGGATAGATGGATTAAGTCGGTCTTAAACCTTTGAGAATCACTCGTAAAAATAAAAATCATTATATCAATGTACGTATTCATGTTATTCCCACAGAGGAACATTGTCTGTATTGACCTTTGTAACCAATATAATGATACTACAACTGACCTTATAATATAAACACTTATAGGTATTTTAGTCTATACAAGTTTGACCAAATTTTTTGATTTCATTTAAATACCTGGACACTTTTACGAACCTTTTTACTGAACCATAGAACGAAAGTCCCAAAGGGTCGTCGGAATGGTCAAATGGTGTCATTAGATGGAAATCTACTTCTAATCTACGGGGTACTAGACTTTGAACCTCTAATACGTGTAACCTTTTCTATAGTCTATTTTCTGTAAAATGTCGGTGTAACTTTCCTTAGTATAATCCTGAGGAGAGGACGGCCCCAGGTCGGGGGCGTCCTAGGTCCCCTTGGACTTCCTTTTTGCCGCAGCCGCCTACTAAATCTCTCGCTATTCCTTTCTTATAACATCTATTCTTTTATCTCCTCTCTTTATCCGACTATAAGGAACCAAATGTGTCTTTCGGTTATTTTGAAGCTCTGTTCTTCAAACGGGACAAGTGCCTCCGGTGTCCACGGAAGGACCAGAGGGTTCCCTCACTTCTACGTCTTGTAGAAGGGCAATCCAGAATCTTTGGGTCCGTCTATTCACTTGCGTCCCTCGGAGATACGAGGTTCCCTAGTCGGACTTTTTCTTTCATTCTTTCTTTTTTTCTCCTTTTTCTTTTTGTGCCCCACTAGTTCGAAGAAGCTCGTTTCGGGGTATCGAAATAAAAATTTTCCATGAAAATATGGAACAGAATATGTATCTCCCTTTACTTTCTACGTTTCAGTATGTCTCAATCGGGTTTGTAATGTAGACAAAACAGAAATAGCTTTGGTCCTAAAAAAGACGTTTGGAAAGGGTATTTGTTACACACATGTAATAGAAGACCGGAACCTCCGGACACTTATAAAATACTGGGAGAAAACTATTTCCGAGAGTTGGTCTTTTGAATAAAAGGGAACTTTACAAAAAAGAATATAAAGATTAGATACAGTCGGAGTTTTTTCATAATTTGTCTCAATGTAAGAGTGCTTCGTTTCCACGTCACTCAATGTTCTTTCTTGGTTAATCGAGTTTTCAGACTACACCAATTAAAGTTCCGATGTGAACAAAAAGAATGAAAGGTTGATACAATTGACTACGTGAGGGTCCACGTGTCACCTATTCTCTATACCCTCGAATCGTTGTTCGTAACCGGGTTATTACTTTAGGATACGGATCGGGATGAGATTATTGAAAATTGAGAAATTTTCCGAGATACAAAATCCGAAAGGTACGGAGAGTGTCAACCCTCCTACATTTATTAGTATACGTATCGACGTTCTCAGACCTATATGGACAGTTCGTTCGATATTACGATTGTCTCCCCAAAACTAACCTTTATAAGGAGAGTACAGGTCCTCTGAATAATCGATATCGGGATTCAATTAAAAGAGGTCTCTTTCCACCAGTCCTTATCGGGGGACAATTACAGTCTCCTCAACCACTTTCAGTACTTTATCATTTTGTCTGTCTAAGACTAAAACCCCATCTACGAGCTCTTTCGGATCCCTCGGGTAACTCAGGACTTCGGAACGAATTGTCAAGAGAAGGTGTACTGGAACAGTACCCACCCTAGAGGGCACCACCGAGGGTCGTGAGAGGACTTACCTAACGTTAAGTATCTGTTCTTCTTATCTTGTAGACTTCATCTGTCGACTGGGTTTTACGACCTGGCCCAGACATATACTAATAGAACTACTAACAAGTGTGAAAACGAGTATTTATTTACATGAAGAGAGAACCCTAGTTAGTATAAGTTGATACTTTTTGGTCAAGTTGAAATCAAATCACCGGTTAAAGATCATGAGGATCCAATGGATCCAACTAGACAGGAGAAGTGACAAGATCAACCTACCGGGAAATCCTTCAAATTGTCTTCCTTCAATATCAAGACAAGACTAGTGATAACTATAATGATCCATTCTGGGAAAACACAACAACCAGTTAGTATCAACGGTATTTACCCTCGAAAGAAATTTCAATGTGTCTGAGGCAATCTCGTTTCTCGATTTAGTGTCAGTTTCTTATATTGAAGGGACAATAATCTTCCCGGTGAAGGAGTTAATACTTTACTTGAATGTACCGATTGTTGTTCGTTACCAGTAAATTCAAATTTCCAGGAGTACAACCCTTATCAATTTAGTAAAATTCCTATTAGTCGGATTATCGTGATCCTTTAACTCGACACACGGAATACTTGTACCCTATATAGTAATGGAAGGTCTAAGTTATTAACAAAACATTGACTAACTCTACTGGTCCTTTTATAAGCCATCGAAAATTGTCCTGGGTCACCTAAACACCTTGTTTGAATACCAGAACCGAGTGGGGTCCAACCATCCTTCTACGTGTTAACCAAAGGAAACCTGAGTCCAAACGGACTATCTCGAAGGGACTACCGAGTCAACCATTTCTTAGACGGACGTTACGTCCTCTGGGACCAAACTAAGGGTAGAGGTGACCTCTTTCCTATCCGATAGGTGAGGTCATAAGAACCCGAAGGGAACACCGAGTCGACTATTTCTTGAACGGACGTTAAGTCCTCTGGACCCAAGTTAGGAACCCAACCCTTCTAGGGGACCTCTTCCCTTTCCGATGGGTGAGGTCATAAGACCGGACCTCTTAAGGTTTCTGATCAGGTACCTCAGTGTTCCTCAACCTGTACTGACTGGTTGAAAGTGAGTGAGTGAGTCCAAACGGATACCCATCGGAACTTTCACTGGGACGGTTAGATGAAAATTACATAGTGTGACCCAGGTTATTCAAAAGATCACCATTCTAGTGTCCCGACGAATTGAACCTTACTTCCTACAGTAATTAGTGTATCTCCGAAATTGTTTTAAATGAGTCGTTCGAAACTTACTATCATTAGTTCGGTAATTGAACCATTTAAACTTCAGAGGTACTACTGTTTTCAGGATGTCTTAGTGTACAGTGAGTCGAAAGGTTCCCACCCGGAATACGATATTATACATGACTTACAACACAGAAATTTCGACTACTCAGAAGATTATATTGGTTAGAATACTATGTATTCTTCTCAGTCTAAAGATAAGACTTACTAGGAAAAGAGTCAAATCCGTTTTATGATCATTCTATCAAACCAAATCCTCCTAGACCGAATTTAGAAATGATTACTGTAACAATGAGAATAACCGTTGAACCTAATCAAAACATTCTATTATAGATTTTTTCAACTTGATGACCAGTGTAGACGTCAACAAATATTTAATTACTCGTACTTGTTACATGAATGTTCCATCTTAACCGTATTCAGAATGACCTGTTGAACTTTAACTGACAGTCGGGAAGATCTGTAGAACAGTTATATCCGATATATTCTCATTTCTTTATTGATCTGATAATTCTAGACCGTAACTCCCTGTACCACCTAAGTCTTGTCCTTTCGTTGGTACGACCGTAGTTACCTACTTTATTAATTAGTGGATTAAGAATTTAATTACTTTATTTTAATAAAAATACCGTATTTTTAAGATGTATTTTAAAAGAGACAGTAAATTCGGTGATGGTAGTAAACTATTTTTCGTACCTTCGACTCTAAATCTCTCTAATTTCAGACAGTTTCAGAACATTAATCTGTAATTCTGTGTTTTAAATATGAAACCTTGAGAAGTTTAGGTTTTAATTACACAAGGGGTTGAGAAGACGTGACTAAAAAAAGAGAGAGGTATAACTTAGGTGAAAGATAGTACAGAAGAGAAAGTGTAAACAAAAGAGTGCTAGGGACCGATTTTAGATCGAAGGTTCATGGAACTCCGGTCCCTAATGTAGTATGAGTCAAGACGGAAAGAAAGTAATTTGGGTTCCACACTGGGTGTTATACTGGAATTATTCGTAGAACTTTTTTTTACTCACTCACTTACTTAATAATGTATATGATCTTTAATTTGTTCACGGAAACGAACGAACTGACTATTATAGTGTTAATATAAAAATCCACATAAAATTTACCTCCCAAGGTTTGACTACTTTACTTTTTTTATCTTTTGAATCTATACATATTTTACTTTTGATAAAATTTTATAAATCAACTATCAATTTTAACCCTCTAAAGTGTTTTGTAAACTTAAATCGAACGAATTTTTTTATGACCTTTCATGAATTATGAACCGGGTGTATTGGGGTATCGTTATTACACGAACTAAACTCATCTTAGACAGGAAATACCTCTCCTATACGAACGATGTGTAGTGGTGTCGAAGAACAAGAATGTGTGTTACGAACATAACTGTAATCCGGACACAAAAAGTAAAAGAATGGATAGACAAGTGTACAGTACTCAGATAATTGGGAATACATTTTATATTATAGATATTCTTTACTCATACAATGAAGAGATAAGACGTAAAAGAAAAAACCATATTGAGATGTGTCTTTTTTTAAGGTATTACATATGAACTTTTCCAAAGTTTCTTAGATAGATGACCTCCTGAATTAGAAATTATGATAAAAAAAATGTTTGTATAGCGTCGAAAATGTTTAAAGAACGAAGAAAATGTTTAAATGAGTGTAGAAAATGTTTAAAGAAGAAGTAAGATAAAATGGGGGGAGTAGTGGGGTGGGGTTAGTTACACAGATAAAATTCTGAATACACAGAACCCATTTTTGTTTGAAGAGAGGTTCATTTTCAAACTAGTGTGGGAGTGCTTAGACAAACCAGAACTATGGTATTTGTTAACCCAAGTAACATCCTCCGTCATCGTCTATTTCCAACCGGTGTTACTACACATACACCACTCCCTATGACACAGGAGGTTTTGCCACCCACTTTTTTCACTTTTTTCGACCCTATATCCAGTAGTGTTATCGTGTCTATACACTACATGTCCACGACTTCCGAAACACTGCTCGTAGACACCTACTGTCCGAGTGGTGTCGAGCGTTCTAGTATCACATCCTGTGACGTTATGTCGAGTACAGTTTGTGTGGTTACTCCTCTCGTTGGTAGTCTGGTATTTATCGTAACTGGAACTGAAACGGTGTCCTGTGGAACCGGTGTCTGTACACCAGTGTCATGCACACCCCTTACTTCAACGGAGCTGTTATCCCGTCCGCGAACCATTCCTTTCACTTATCTTTCTACTCGTAGTGTGGGGAGTCGTCTCACCGTTCTGGTCGGAACCGTTACTGTCGTGACCACTCCTACAACCGCATCGCATTCCCCATCGTCTACCGGTGTATCGCCAGGTCGCGGTACTCGTACTCGTGGGGTCTGAGGTAGGGTCAGTTGTACACCTGTTTTTTGTAGACTCGGTCCGTCCGTAACTTCAGTTAGAGGAATTCCAACTTGGTCTTATACGTGTCGTACAACCCATGGCACCACCACGTGTCCCACTGTAGACACTTCCTCTCGTCCCGGTCTTTCATCATGTACCCCGTTACGTCCCGGAGGAGTACCGATTACTCCATCCACTCAGGTGTCAACGGGTGTTCTCGTTACTACATGTACTTCGTCTTACCGTCCCTCTAGGTCTACACACGCCAAAGGTCGGGTCCTTGTGGTAAGTTCTATTTCTTAGGACCACAGTCCGACCTCTATAACCGAGGTCTGTATTTCGGACTGTACACCCCCCGTAAAATATAAGAAACAGTCGTTAACGAGAGACTTGTCCTCTGTCTCCACCCCAATCTCTGGTTTATACTCTATCCAAACATCTTGATATTGTTACTTTCGGTACTTGTAAGTAGAACAATCCTATTAGTCCTACCAAAAAATAAAGGGCTCGAGATCGTTTTCTTAGAAACTTGATACAATAGATTTTTATTTGTCATCTCAGAATGAAAGAAATTACAGGTCGTCGTTTGAAAGACGAATCTTTCAATCTTTCCTATGAAAGATGATAGGAATGACAGAGACAGAATGTCGAGAACGGAACTTCTAATACTCCTTTCGTTCAATATATACGTTTTAAAAAGACCTATAGAACGATTACTATTGTATGACATCTTTGAGTTATTTTAAAAACTTCATCATTCCTAAATTATACTAACCGTAAGTTTGAGACTACAGTTATAGTACGAAAAGGTACAACACATTTAAGTCCACAAGAACTCTTCCTTTTTTTTTTGGTCATTAATGTAAAATTTTAGTAATTATTCAAAATAGTGTAAAACCATTTTAAAATTTTTTAAAAAACTTAAGTAAGTCTATTTCTTAAGAAAAGAAAACCGAAGAGACAGAAATATGGATTTTGTTAAAGAAGTAAAAATTATGTTTGATTGTGAGTTCTTTGGAAACTTAAAGACTTCTAATAACTAACGGATATGACGACAGTAAATTTGTTATAAAATAATAATGACATGTCCATTAGTCATGTTGTCTGTTATGGTATAGAAACCTAACGATAAAGAACATCCCGTCATCTCTACTGACTTTATATAAACTTCTTTAAATATCTAAGTCCCTATAAACTCATTTTAACTTCCAAGGTTTACCAATTTTAACAAGAAAATAAACTTTTTTATTTTAATACAAATTCGACACCGTATTTGGACTCAAGAGTACTTCGTTTTAGTCACAGTTTGTGTGGGTAGTAAGTCGTCTGAATTCATCTATGAACATCACACTACCGTACATAATGTGTCGTCACTTCGGTGTTCCATGTCTAAGAAAAGTGAATTTATAAGTTCTTTAATGGTAATACAGATGAAGATGACCGGTCTGATGTATCTTTGGTGGTGCCTTTCTTCTTTATGTTTCTATGTTCAAAGTCTCCGAGTACGACGAAGGATTCGACTGAAGTAGAACACACTTGGTAGAGAAGATTATTTTTTTCCGAGAGGGTTTGGAGAGGACTATACAGTGATGGATCTCTTTGATAGTAAAGTACCTGGACCTAATCTTTGTGAATTTTTAGAGGTCACAGGTGGTAGAAAATACATATGTGGTACTCCTTTACTTATTTCACCTTTACTCCAATCCAGATCGGTGGGTATTTCTGTTTTTGGTAACAGAGAATTCTTCACTTTCCCTTTCTCTTTATGTAACGAAGAACGATTACAACAGAAAACCATTAACACGGGTATAAGAATCGGTAACATAATATTAGGTCATTATAGAGATAGAAAAGGTTTACCGATAAAAATTTTTAATGGGTTTGAATGGAGTAACAATCCGTATTTGTTCAAGAATAAGTACCGACTCTTAGGAAGCCTCAAAAAGTTTTAGACCCGACTAAACAAATAAAAACGAAAATAAAGGTCTTAAGACCCTCCACCTAGTATCTCCTAGGACGACACTAAATACAGACTCTCACAAAACNACGACACTAAATACAGCCTCTCACAAAACGGATACAAGAGGAGATCCTCAAGATATCAAAGACCAGAATGTAAATCTAGAAATTAGGTAAAACTTAAATAAAAACACTTACCACAATCTTTCACAAGATCAAAGAAAATGTTCACCAACTGGTCAAAAGGGTCGTGGTAAACAATTTCTCTAAATTCATATGAACCAAATAAATTACAACCAAATGAATTACAAATGAATTACAACACGATCAAAGTCCTTTCACTTAGTCAATATATACACACACTCATACATATATATATATCCGAAGGGGACACCGAGTCGACCATTTCTTAGACGAACGTTACGTCCTCTGGACCCAAACCTTCTCGGGGACCTTTTCCCTTTCCGATGGTTGAGGTCAGACTGGACCTCTTATGTACCTGATGTATCAGGTACCCCGGTGTTTCTCAGTCTGTACTGACTCGATTAAAGTGAAAGTATATATATACACACATATATATATATACACACACACACACACACACTTAAGAAAAAGTCTAAGAAAAGGGTACATCTAAAAATATCTTATGACTCATATTAGTACTCATCTCAAGGGACACGATATATCATTCCGGAACAATCAATAGATAAAGTATGTATCACTTCACTTCAGTGAGTCATGATAGGTTGAGAAACACTGGGGTACCTGACACGTCGGGTGGTCCGAGGAGGTAGGTACGTCAAAAGGTCCGTTCTTATGATCTCACCCAACGGTAAAGGAAGAGGTCCCCTAGAAGGGTTGGGTCACTAACTTGGACCCAGAGGGTGAAACGTTCGTTTGTGCAATGGTAGACTCGGTGGTCCCTTCGGATAAAATATATGCATCATCGCACATACAATTAAGGTCAGAGGATTAAATAGTGTAAAGGGGAGACCATTGGTCTTCAAACTAAAACTCTATACACTCAGACAAAAATAAAACATTTATTCAAGTAAACATGTTAAAAACAATCTAAGGTGTACATTCACTATAGTATACTATAAAATGAAAGAGTCAGACTGAATGTAGTGAATCGTAGTATCAGAGATCCTGGTAGGTATAACGGCGTTTACCGTAAAACAAGAAAAGAAATACCGACTCCATAAAGTATATCACCTTAGTATAAACGGGAAGATAGAAAAAAGTGAGTTGTATTAAAAAATTCAAGATAGATACTACGTTAGATACTGTCTTACAGAATAAAAGTACATATGTTTAGTATAAAGGAATGAATCCGTATGTAGGTACATGAAATCGAAAAAAAGTGTAGAATCTATGACACTTATTAAGTCACTACTTGTACTTTCACACATATAGGGTGACTCTAAGATAACAGTCAAAACCCCCCCATTTATTGGTCTTTACCCTAACAAGATGGTAAGTTATTAAGATAAAAATTAAAAAACTTCTTGGATGAGAAAGGTATCACCGACGTGTTAAAATATAACAGTGTCTCCTCAAGTGTTCTCAAGGTCAAAGAACTGTAGGAGTGGTTGTTTACAAACGATTAAAAATACTAACGATAGGATTGTCCTATACTTTTCTATAGAGTAACACTAAAACTAAACAGAAAAGACTAGTAATTACTGTAACTCGTAGAAGAATATATAGACAACCGGTAAAAATACGGAAGGAAGTGTCCTCACTTCTTTTAGTATTGTACATAACACGTAGACATCAAAATTTTTACCATCAATTTTTTTATTAAATAAATAAAATTAACCTCCGATTAACGAAATGTTCTAACACCACCAAAAGCGGTATGTAGTTGTACTTAGTCCCACATCTCCCACACCACAAAGTTCTATGACCTTTACGTCTTAATATAAGAAATAAGGACTCTACATCGTAATCTACTTGGGTATTTCTTGAAATAAATAATTACACCTTCAGGAATCACTCTGACTGTCTTCGTTAAAGTCAATTACCTTTGCTACTGTCTTTCTTTTTGATCCCTTTTTCACTAAAGTTCAACTCCCCTTTTTTACCTCTCTTACAACTTTTGAGCAAAATCTTCAAAACTTTAGTTCCACTTGTCTCTTTACCCTACTATGTCCCTCCTATTAACGTCAAATCGTCCATCTCAACGAGACATCCTAAAATGTTCTATCGTTTCTTTTCGTTCATTTATTAAGTTACGTTAAAAAAACACACACCAATCGACTTAACCCCTCTCTGTTACATACAAAGAAAATCAACTTTTCTCTCTATTTTCATTTCTAAGTCAAATGAGATTTTAAGAATATATATCAACTGATTCAAGACTTCTTTGATTATTTTTCATGGTAAAGGAAATCAGGGAGTGAACAAATAATTAAACCTTGTTAGAATTACTAATCAGGGAGTGAACAATTAGTCTTAGAATTAATAGACTTTCTAAAGTAAAATAATCAAATTGTTAACCGCTATTCTACTTTTCAGTTAAAACTAGGTTAGAGTACGGTAAGAATATTTTTATTCAATACGACAAAAACATCTAAACGAACTCTGAATAGATGGAGTGGAAGGTCTTCACACGAAAGTTTATGTCAAAGTTTCCTTTTACTTGTGGTCTAATCAGACATCATATTATCACACACATCAGACCGATTCTTTCTAGATAAGTCACATTCACTTCACTTCAGAGAGTCACCACAGGTTGAGAAACACTTGGTTACCTGACCTCGGATGGTACGAGGAGACAGGTACCCTAAAAGGTTCGTAAAATAAGTCACATTTCATTCTAAGATTATTTTAAGGGTCTTTGAATTTTAAGTAGTATCCTATGAAAGATGGACAAGGAACCTTTCTTTCTCTATAAAACAATCACTAATTTTCGTCTCTCATATATAAAAGTCCCCTTTCAGTGTTGACCGATAGTGATAAATTTTGTTTTAAATGATAAATTTTGTTTTAGTACAGGAGAGTAAAATAAGTGGAAAAATACTTTTTACCAGATTAAACAAATACAAGTTCTTTTGAACCCAATCAATAATCTGATTAGAAAGTGTCGTTACTCTTTATTCTATAAGAATCTTTCTAACGACCACACGTCCACTATGACTCTAAGAGTACTGTCCTGTACGTAAACCTCTACGTGAATGATGATCTATTCAGGGTAAAATCACCGGTTTTATCTTGAACGTTTCTAAAACGGTTAAGGGCGGAGTTGTCCATTGAGTTTGAGTAGAAAGAGAAAAGAAAGGACCCCTACGGGTGAGTATACAAAACCCTAAACCATAAGAATCTTGGACTTTCCTAAGGACTTTGTGTCAGAGAATAGACGAACCAAAAGTGGGGTATGTGTTGTCCTAAGTATCAACCTCCGTTGTCATCCATTTATAACCGGTATTACTACACTGTTCTCCCTCCCTAACATACCGGGGGTTTCGCTACCCTTTTCTTCCTCTTCTTCCGACCCGACATCCTCTTTTGATATCGTGTCTACACTCGGCACGTCCACGACTTCCGGAAGACGGCTCGAAGACGACTCCTCTCCGACTGGTGAGGGAGTCCTAGTACCACATCCTCTGACACTACGTGTCCTACAGTTTTGGGGGTTAGTCCTCCCGTTGTTAGTCTGGTATCTACCGTAACTGGAACTATAAAGGTGTTCTGTTGAACCGGTGTCTGTACACCAGTGTCATTCACACCCCCTAATGCAACGGAGACGTCATCCCGTCCGCGAACCACTCCTTTCCCTTCCCTTACTACTCGTTGTGGGGAGACTCTTTCCACCTGTCTGGGAGGAAACGTTACTACCCTAAACACTCCTATCAACTCATCACGTCTCCCATCGTCTACCGGTGTATCGCCAGGTCCCGGTACTCGTACTCGTGGGGTCTGAGGTAGGGACACTTCCACACCTGCTTCTTGTAGACCTAGTCCGTAGGTAGTTTCGACTAAAGGAACTCTACTTCGGTCTTCTACCTCTCCCGAAATCCCTGACACGATCTCGTGTACTATTCTAGTCAATCCCTTTCGTACCGGTTCTTCATTATGTATCCAAACACGTTCCTCAGGAGTGTTATCTACTCCATCTCCTCCGGTGTCAAGGGACGGTATCGATGTTGTATGTACCTCGTCTTACCCTTCCTTTAGGTTTATACGTGTAGAAGGTCAGGACCCTAAGGTAAATCTTACTTACTCCCACCCAGGGCGAGACAAAATAAGTCGTAATCGTATTAGTTTATCTGAATTTGAAATACACTGAAAAGGATCTCATTCTATTTCTGTTCTCTTTTGTATCAAATACCAATGAAAGAGAAAAAGACACAAAATTTTAAGACATCAAATAAACTAGTTTGTCAGTTGAAAGGACTCACTATCACTCAAACAGAAGACAAACAAATAACTAATCAAGTAAATAAGTGAGTTGTTTAAAAATAATTCTTCAAGTTCAAGTGTAGTGTCTGTGACTAAGTTTAACAAAAGATTTTGATCAAAAAGTGGGAGTATCTAAATATTATTTTTCATTAAGACAATATAGAAGAGATTTCTCTAAAACCTATCTTTTGAAGTAAACAATTATTGATATATCTAGAGGGACACCTACACTAGAATCACAGGAAACCATTGATATGGGTACTTGGTTTTCTATACTCCTGAAATTTTTAAGAATAAGAACAAATTATCGACTAGTAACTATAAATTAATAATTCCGTGATAAACTTTGGAAAACATTTATAATTTAATACGTAAAGAGTTACCTCTAGCCCCAGAGTGTTTAGTCTTTTTAAAACTAAACCAGAAAAGTGTAAATTTAACTGAGTAAAACGGAAAAGAATAGTACCAGATACACGTAAATAATCTTACTAAAACTAAAGATTAGTCTTATTCGAAAGTCATTATCCAACATGCACCGATTAAAACAAATCCTACGTATTTATATAGTCACCATTACTTAGGAAAAAAAATTATTACAGAAAGATGGTTAGAAAGATGATATGGAAATTCATAACAGCAGACTCTAATAGACCACAGACATTGTTTTTGTTTCGTTTGATCAAAGTGTGATAATATGAAATGATTTTATTAAGTACATGAAACGGAACTAATACGAACAAAGAGATCATTATAAGTAGTAAGTTATTTATGTGACTGTAGAGGTTAAAAATAACAAAATAGTAACCAACAGAGACTAGAAAGTTTAAATGTAAAAGTATATAAAGTGTTACCTTGTGCAATCAGCTCAAGATCATCCTCTGTTATATTTATTTACGTTGAAATGTAAACTATAAAGAATGGTGTGTAGTTTACATAAAGAGTAGATTCTCTTTTTAATTAATTAAGGTTTAAGGTACGAATACCTATTTGGAGTAAAAGTTAAATTCATAAACTCTATTCATTTACGATGGAGTAGGAAAATAATTAGAAAATTAAAGAGTATATATACATAACTTGTAGACTTTACACTGTTACACCTCTTCTTCCCGAAGTGAGAATTCCTGTAGTCTCAATTACCTGTTTCTACATTTGTTAAATAGTGTCATTTTCATTATTAATTTTATTTTCATACACGTTGGAGGATTTACTCGTGATCTGATAATTTCACCTATAAATAACAACAACTACCCTACAACTTCCTCCTTAACCACTAATATTTCTTTCCGATACAACTTCTCTTCCACAAACCATGGATAAGTCTTCCCTTTTGTACGACATTTCCTCTGTGTAAATATTTTCCTTAAGGTCTCTTTTCTTAGTTATAAGTTTTCATACCTTTAGTTTACTAGTTCAGACACTCTTCAGTGACCCCAACTCCCGTTTTCACTACTAAATCTACGAACCGGTCCTTCATTTGGTGTTTTTTAGGACGTTAATCGTCTATTATCCTTGAAGTAACAACGATTTATTATACACTATTTATTAAGTATTTATAAGTCTCTCGGTAATCAATTGAAGTACCACGAACCTTTCGTAACCCGTCACTTCTTCGATCTTAGGAGAGGATGGGGAGGGAATTCTTTATGCCAGACGTCACAAATCCTCAATCCAGTCTTCTTCCTTCCTTTTTTAAATCACGATAACATCACAGACGATTTGTCCATTCTTTTTACTCGAAGTACGTTCGGATTCCGACTAACGTTTGTTGTCTATTATTAAATCGGTCACCCGAGATTTAGTGGTTTTTAGATACATTTGAAATATGAATCTTACTTTTATTAAGACACTGGTTAAAGGGTTCCCTTTTTTTTAACCAAAGATAATTTGTGGAAGAATTATTGGGATATTAATGGTCTTATACTCTGTCAAATAGTCTAAAAAGTGTCTTTGTACCAGTTGATAGTACTACCTTTAGGGTGGTTAAATATCCTATCTTTTGACCTAAGATATTAACTAAAAATATCAAGTTAATTAGAGGAACTCTAAAATAATGTAGAGTTAAAAAGGTAGTCCATCATGTTCTTCTCGTCATATCTTCTCTTTATATATCTAAAATTAGAATAGAAAAGTAAAGAATTTCTATACGTACTCCTATTAAAGATATTGAAGGAATTTTTTGTTTAATGAGTAGGAAAATTTGCACCAATTCTTATGATAATGTTCTTCATGTCTCGGTCTTTGGTTTAAGACTTTATGTGTAATTCGGTAAATTAAATACTGTTTCCTTTGTGATATCTGGCCCTCTTTTGTGTGGTAAAAGATATTCATAATGACCTAGTCAACCTATATGTAACGCCCTTTTCTATGTGTAAAACAAGTATGTTGTCAAAAACAAAAAATTTACATCTCAATTTACACTTTACGTTATACGTATAGAGGAAATTATAGACCTTATCTGGTGTTTTCCACGAGGGGTGTCTTTTTACTGTCTCACTTAATTCAATTTTAATTAAAAAATTTAATTTTTTGTGACGACTTTCATACTTTTTACTCGGTGTCTGATTCTCTTCTATAAACGTTGTGTATTCAAGTTGTTATTAATTATAAGTTTTATAGATTTTATGCGAATGTTATCGTTATTCATTTCCTTCCTCCCTGTTTAATGTACTTTATATATAAAGTGTTTTCTCCCTTTTTCACTGTTATTTGTACATTCACGAGTGGTTAAAAATATTATTAAACCTTTTACTTACGTTAAACTTACAGAGTACCGTATCTTTGTGTATGGTTTGATCTATCAATTTTACTTTTTCGTATTTTCTATGGTTCATAACCACTCCTGTACCTTACTGACCTTAAGAGTACGTGATGACTATGCTCACATCCAAACTTTATTAAAACCGTATAGAACTACCGTTCACATGTATATCGGTAGTGTAGGTAAGGTTGATTTTTACACATGGATAAAAACGGTCTTGTTTCCGAAGGAACCACTGAGTCTGTCATCACGAACGGACGTCACACCCTCTGGACCCAAGCTAGGGACCCAACCCCTCTAGGGGACCTCTTCCTTTACCGTTGGGTGAGGTCATGAGAACGGACCTTTTAAGTTACCTGACTCCTCGGACCATCCGATGTCAGGTACTCCAATGTTTCTCAGTCTGTGCTGATTCGCTGAAGTGATGTAATAGTTGATAATTAACTTACTAATAAGGTTATAATAAACATCATATAATCATTAGATTTAGACCTTCTATAGATTTAAAGATAACTATAGTCTTACCCATTTATTTAAAACCACATAAGGGTGTCACTTTGAACTACTGTTATCTGTTGGATTTTGATGTACGTGTTATACTTTTTATATTTAGAGTGTTGACAACTAAAATTTTGGATTTGTTTTATCTCACATTACAAATTGTGGTAAATGTAATTTATGTTTTCACCCAGTTTCTTTATCCACGATAATTGTGTCTTCTCACAAAAAGGGTCCACACTTACTCACTTTTCTTCGTACTCCTCCTCCCCAGATCACTGTACGACCTTTATAATAGAAAGACTAGATCAACACTCTCTTTGCCCAAAGGCCAACATTTTTTAGTAGTTCTACATTAACACTTTTAAAGTACACATGTAATACGATAATTTTAGTCTTTTAGTATAACTTTTCTTGTAACTTCCTCGTATGACTTTGTACGATGGTGTAAAACACACAAGTTATAAACATATAAAAAAAGTCTGACTGTCGTTAAAACGTTACGAATGTTTTTAATTACCAGATCTTTTGGTAACTCACGGTGATTTACTTAGGAAATGACGCAAGGTAACCTCTCTAATAAGTAAGATGGAAGTCAATTATTTACACAGATAAAGTTATAGTAATAGATATCCCTTATATTAGTGAAGCTTTAAGACGTAGTCTTTCACGGTGGTTCTTTACTGTCTAATCTAAACAATCTCGAAACATTTATATCAATTAAGTATAAGTAATTTTTTTTAAGGAGTCTTTCTTAACTTACAGAGAACTTACACTATCATCGCTTTGTAAGATATTTATTAGAATTTTATTATATCAATATTTGACGGTATTAATCTCCGTTCCTTGACTAAATAAGTTTATTATTAATAAAAGTAATATAAATTGAGTACCACGATATTTTTAGTTAAGCATCACCCTTAGGAGGTGTTAAGTCATGTTAATAAATACAATTCCTGTCAAACATATCAAATTTTTTCCTGTCAAACATAAATGTAATTTTAGGGGTCATAGATTGTTGGTGGACTATATATAGTCTATTGGAAATTTTATTTACTTGTCTGCCTACTTTCTTCTTTATTTATTTACTTATTATAAAATACAAACTGAAACTTTTAAAAATTCAATATTAGATTAATCATAATGAACCTTACGTATTTTATTTGATCATCTTATGTTTTATGTTTCGTAGAAGGAGTTCTAGAGATCTCAGTGTGTATATCCTTTGTTTGTACCAATGGTTCCCCCTTTCCTCCCCTCCCTATTTGACCCTTTAATTCTAACTTTATATGTCTATAATATATATTCTATTGACTATACTTTAAAAACATATCGTGTCTCTTGAGATGAATTATGAGAGATTACTGGATATACTCTTTTCTTAGATTTTTTCTCACATATATTCATATGCATCTCGACTAAGTGAAACGATATGTACACTTTGATTGTGTTATAACATTTAGTTGATACGAGATTATTTTTAATTAAAAATTTTTTTCTAATGATCTTTCTATGTACTTATTTGTAAAGGAACTATTTCATCCCTTTGTTTTATGTCTCACCATTCTTATTCTACTGTTTGTGTCTTGTTTATATAACCAAACCAGTTATTTCTATTTAATGAATTTGGTAGATAGTTAAAACTGTATTAAGATCAATTGACTTTTTATCCTAAAGATAAGGAAAGAACAAAGAGAATTGACACTATAAGTTATGGACGAAACTTGACATGACAACAAATCGGTGGGTCAACGCAGGTCGAGAAACGTTGGGGTACCCGACGTCGTGAGGTCCGGAGGGACAGGGAGTGGTAGCGGACCTCAAACGGGTTCAAGTACAAGTAACGTAGTTACTACAGTATATCGGAAGAGTAGGAGACTTCGGGAGAAGAAGACGGAAACTAGAAAGGGTCGTAGTCCCTGAAAAGGTCACTCACCGGACAAGCGTAGTCTACTGGTTTATGATCTCAAAGTCGAAGTCATAGTCAGGAAGGTAACTTATAAGTCCCAACTACTAGAGGGAATTCTAACTGACCAAACTAGCGGAACGACGGGTTCCCTGCAAGTCCTCAGAAAAGGTCGTGGTGTCAAGCTTCCGTAATTAAGAAACCTCAAGACGGAAGAAATATCGGGTCGAGAGTGATGGCATGTACTGTGACCCTTCGGGTATCGAAACTGATATGCCTGGAAACAGTCGTGTCATTACAGAGACGAAAAGTTGTGTGACAGATCCAAACAGTAGTGAAAGGACGGTTCTTCGTTAGAAGAAGACTGAAGTACCGACGTCGGTGGTAGGTGTCACTAAAACCTCGGGTTCTTCTCCTTTAGACAGTGATGAAGGTGGAAAAGGGGAGACAAACGGTACGTCAATTACCCCGACCTATGGTGTTAGAATCAAAAAATTATAAATCGGACTTCGACCGAGAAAGTGAGAGGAGGAAGTGGGAGTAGTTCTCCAAGAAATCAAGGAGAAATGAAAGATGGTAATCTGACCATAGTAGGCGTATAGACTCCAACAACTCCCAAGAGGGAGGACAGAACTAAGATCGGACATTGACTAGGTCGGGTCGTAAAGAGTACTATAGGAGTCGTATGTCCAATTTGTTTGTCCCACCGTCGTCTGTCGGGACAGTACGAGGAAAGACCTAGAATTTGGTTAGTCAACAAGGTACGTCCCAAGATTAAGAAGGAAGAACTGGACGTATGTCCAAATAGTCCTCTGTTCCTTATACCAGACCATAAGAGTAGAGAGATTCTGGAAGGAGTCAAACAGTACTAGGCGTGTCAGTTTGCGAAATCGTATCAACTGCTTTGTCTCTATCTACAAAAAGAGACTTTAAGGTAACGAAAGGGATATTAGGTCGCTTAAAACTGTTAAACCAGAGATCAAGGAGAAGGAAAAGATTTGGGTCGAAACTGTAGACCTTCAAGAACCAAGAGTATTACGACTTCGGATCGGACGTTCTAAAATACGTACAGGAATGATCGTACTCTCTACTCACACT
Source organism: Capra ibex (assembly GCA_006410555.1). Lineage (NCBI taxonomy): Eukaryota > Metazoa > Chordata > Mammalia > Artiodactyla > Bovidae > Capra > Capra ibex. Next base: position 20,119,958 of record SJYO01033645.1, on the reverse strand, counting down.
AACAGGTTACCAATCGTGTAAGAAACCATGATGGGAAAAACCTTTAACCCTACTCCTGACTGGAAAAGGTAGAGACACCGGTGACGGTCCAGGAGGTCTAAACGACTGTATCACTTTCTTTTTGGAACTTGACATATAGCGTAACATTTATCGTTACATGTTACGTTATAACGTCGAAGAGAACCTCATTTTCCCAGAGAACTGTTCTCACTTGTTACAGTCAAGTCACGGAATTATTAAAGAGACGTCTTTCTTATTAAAGAACACAACTTCTTTTAGTCCATGACCCCACACAAGTCTCAATGACCTTATTATTATGTTTGTGTCCTAATACCGGTGAATATTTTATGTAGAGACTATATAGACAACGGTTAGAAGTAGGAATTTAAATTATCCATTTTTACATAAAAGTAATCTGGTACAAATTAGGAACCTAAGTATAAAAAGAAAAGTAAACTCCCAAGAAATGAGGTACATTAAAAAAGATAGGTTTTAGTTACTTTGTTTTCAGTATCCAGACAGAGACGTCATGTATTAGTTCCGTTTAATGTAATACTAATCCTCCTTATTCTTTTCTTAGTCCCCTTTTGTTCTCGTAAAAATGGTAGTCCGATTACTAACTCTTGGTAAAAAGATTGATAAAAGGATAAAGAGAAACAGTACCCTTACTAAACGAAGATTAAAGAGAAACCTATCTCTTTATTATCTTTATTAGTATTGGTGTTACAATGTGAACCCCTTTATGTGTAAAAAGTTCTTACAGGTTATAGTATGTTGTGAAGACGGAATTGTAACACACTGATCTTAGTTTCTAAATAAAGACGTCTTTATTATTCGTTAACGATACATAGGTATCTGGAAGAAGTGAAACAGAATGACGGATGTTCTGTTTTTCTTTTTTTTCATTAGGACGGTAATAAGAAAGAAAACATATATAATTAATGGAATACGAAACGAAAGTGTCGTTTTGTCACTCGATTTCCGTTAGACCAGGTTCATAAGTCCCAGAACCAATTTTTTTGTAAGTTTAGAATCTTATTTACACGAACGTATCGTTCGTTGGAGAACGAAGGAACGATAGACATGATAGTTTGACTCGGAAATTTCCTTTTACACACAATTTACAGGGTTTCCCGATAAAGTCTCATAGTTCTATGTTCACAACTACACCCTTATTTAGGAGATATTTTCCCTCTTTGTCTCATTTGTGAAAGGTGAAAATCACGACTTTATTACTATATGTTTATACACTTATGAGAGTATATACACACAAATACGTAATCGTACATATAAACAATACCCTCTCTAACTTTCATTTGTGTTTAATAAAATTACTTTTGATCCTAATTTATAAAAGAAAATTTATAAAATAGAGTTTACATATAAAGGGAAATCCCAAAAGGACCACTGAGTCGTCTTTTCTTATCGGACGTTACGTCCTCTGTGTCCTCTGTACCCAAATTAATAACCCGGTCCTTCTTGGGGACCTCCTGCTTTACCGTTGGGTGGGGTCATAAGAACTGGCACTTCAAGATACCTGTCTCCTGGAACCACCCGATGTCAGGGACGCCAGTGTTTTCTCAGATTGTCTCGAATCATTGATTTGTCGTTCGTTATAAAGGGAAAATGGGTGACGAGAAACCTTTTGTATAGTTCTCGTTGACTCATACCTGAGAGAAAGTAAGTATGGAACTAAATAAACAATTGTAAAGAAGAAAATAAGTACATAATCAAGTAGAGGGGTAAATTATTACGAATAACTCTTAAAAGATGAGAGGTTCGATTCGATCCTTCATATACTTGTAACGGGGACCAAATATTTCAAATGAAAGTTCATTCCCTTCACTATTTGTCATACCACCAGATCTTTTATTTCAGAACCTGTCAAATTCGTATAATATGAATGTATAATTCAATCCTTTTTAATCTAATTATATATAGGAATCCTATTATTAGTACTATTATCGTCATTAAAATTTCTATTGACTAAGTTAAAAATAGACGAATTTTATCTATTATTTTTTTTACAGTTGTATATAACTTATTAAACCTTTTTGTCCTCAATAAAATTTTTCTATAATTTTTCGTGGGTATCAGATGTTGAATCTCCTTTGGAGTGTACATAAAATAGGACTAATTTTTTTTTTATGTACATATTTTATATTAATATATATAAATAATATATACAAAATTGTTTTTTTAGTATTATACGATGTCATATGTGACCATAAAAATAAATTGTAAATACTCAGGTAAAAGTAGTCTTAATAATATTAACTTATTTTCAAGTATTAAATGAATTTCTATGGGATTAGAGTATAATATCTAGGACAATTTTTAAGATATCGTTAACTAGGTATACACTTTGAAAATGTAAAGACTAGACTAATAAAGGAGTTCTGTTTAAGGACAAAACATAACCTGAGGAGGAGAAGGTAAGGTTTTCAATACACGGTTAAACCATTCTTTGACGACAGAATAACAGTAAATTAATACGAGAACCAATGAATAATTTTTACGATAAAATTTTAAAATACGATGATCAAAACTAAGTGACACTACTCTCAACGAACAAAGTAAAGAGAGATATCCCGAACGACTACCATAACACATTAGACGAAATGTTTTCGTACTATAAAACAATTAAAAAGTGTACGGGGACTCTTCTTACTTATAACAGACAATAACCCCATACATAAGTATTTATAGAGTAAATAATCCGAATGAAAAACACATATAAGAACTAAATAGAAAGTTTATATAATCGTAAAAATTTTAGACTAGAATTTAGATAAGCTAGAATAAAAGGAACTTTAAACACTTAACTGTTATTGTATATTAATATGCATATATAATGTGTTTACACACGAAATATATATAATAAAATATAACATCTTCAAAGTTACAAAATAAAAATATAGAAAAAATTTAGAAAATGAAACCTCAATAAAGAGTTTACATACCATTGGGAACCGATCTCATAATGAAATGTAAATACACGCAATCAGTGAGTCAACACAGACTGAGAAACACTGGGGCACCTGACACCGGATGGTCCGAGGAGACAGATACCTTAAGAGGTCCGTTCTTGGGACCTCACCCAACGTCCCCGAAGGGACCATCGAGTCGACCATTTCTTAGGCGGACGTTGTTCCCTCTGGACCCAAGTTGGGGACCCAACCCTTCTAGGGGACCTCCTTCCGTACTTTTGGGTGAGGTTATAAGAACGAACCCTCTTAGAGTGTCTGTCCCTTCGGACCGTCCGATGTCAGGTACTCAAGGTGCCCCAGTGTTTCTCAACCTGTGCTGACTTGCTGATTCATGTCGTGTCGTTCTCTGATATCCCCGAAAGGTCCATGTCGATTTCTTGGTCGGACAGTTACGTCTTCTACATTCTCTGTGTCCAAGTTCGGGATCCAGACCTTCCATAGGACCTTCTCCCGTGCCGTTGGATAAGGTCATAAGAACGGACCTCTTAGAGAACCTGTCTCAGTAGACCACTCGATTTCAGGTATCTCAGAGTTTCTGGACCTGTGTTGACTTCACTGAATAGTGTACGCACGTGCGTGTGTATGTGTGTTTGTGTTCTCTGATGTCTTTTCATTAAGTTTTAAGGTCCACTACTCACTTGGAGTAGTTAACCAAAGTAAGTGAAATTCACGACTTCATCCCTAGAGACGGAGAAAGCTCCGTAAAATCCATAGTCTAAGTTTGAAAACACAACAAAAAGAAAAATAAATTACTGATTTAAAGAGACCCTTCCTTTTTACGTTATTAGACATAGGATTTCCTAATATATTAACCAACGGACACAAAAATCTCTATTCACCATCCGATGACTTCTAGAGTGTGAACTTATACTTATGACCTAGGTCGGAAGTCTATAAATTACTACGACTAGAAACTGGAAACAGTGTGAGACATATATACATAAGTATCTTGTACAATTTTAAAGAAGGGTCCCATTTAAAGGTCAGTCATATTCTCCTCTTCATTACAAATCTTATTACACAATTAGTCTCCATAGTTTATAAAGGAATCCGTCAAAAAGAGGGACACAGAACCAAAATAAAAGTACACAAACGTGTATCCTACTGTCCAATTTATAACGTTTTCCTTTGAGAAAACCTTTGTCATTTCGTTGTACCTTATTTGTACAAGTATTATCTCAAGAAGTTTCTGGAGAAGAATACGGTAATGTCTATAGAATGTCAGTTTATCCTCGACGACGACGACGATTCAGAGAAGTCAGCACAGGCTGAGACACGCTGGGGTATCTACCGTCGGGTGGTCCGAGGGGGCAGGGACGCTAAGAGGTCCGTTCTTGTGACCTCACCCAACGGTAAAGGAAGAGGTTACGTACTTTCACTTTTCACTTTCACTTCAGCGAGTCAGTACAGGTCGAGGATCGCTGGGGTACCTGACGTCGGATAGTCCGAGGAGGTAGGTACCCTAAAAGGTCCGTTCTCATGACCTCACTCAACGGTAACATCCTTACTTTTGATTCATTTATAACTCAATATAATCCTTTTAAAGGATTTTCTTTAACGGTAAAGAGAATCTAGACTCCGTACGAATATAAAGATGGTCTCGTTTTATTCCTCTCGTCACAAGAAAGAACAACGACAAGCGATAAAGGATGAGTTTAGTATGATTGTAAAAAGCGAAACACTTAAACGTTAGAAAAGAGGAAACAACTGTAAGAGGAACAGTGTCGGTTTTATCGGAGATCTTATTGTAAAAAGTCCTTTTAAGGTCAGAGAACTAGTCCAATCTCACGGTTGGAGACTTTCAAATATATTATATATAAACAATATATGTATATATAAAAGATTAAAGTATATTAATCGTTTCATGGTCTGAACATCAATTCCTTATCTAAACAACTACTTTAGTTAAAACAGTGATAAAATGGATATCCCATAATACTTTTATTACAATATAGGAACTTAGTAGGTCAAATTATTTTGGGAATTTAAAATCTTGTCTAACATAAAATTTGGACTTCATATATCGTTCTGTGGATGATTTATACTGTACGGACATTCATAAAAAGTTTCTTACTTGTCCAATTACTTAATATGAAAAATATGAAATTCGTAATAATTTAATTTGTGACACTAGATTTATAAAAATAAACCTTTTATGTTTCCTTGGTGGTCTTCTTTACTTTGGTATTAAATATCGAGTGTTTAATGATCTATAAGATTTAAAGTTTCTTCTGGGTAGTATTTCTTCTCTTTTATTAGAGTTCTTTCATCTTTTTTTTTTCATCCGTTTTCTTTTTATGTAACTAAACCATTTATCCTAGTTAATAAACCATTTATACTAGTTACTATGGTAAAACAACAATAACAACAAGTCGACGATTCGACACAAGTTAAGAAATGTTGGGGTACCTGACGTCGTACGGTCCGGAGGAACGGGGAGTGTTAATATGATATTTAAATAGAATTAAGTCTCAGTGAAAAAATTTTACACGTAATTTTATTTCTTCACATAGTCTTTCTTTTTAGTACGAGTTTCGTCCATCTTTACAAAAGTACGATTTGTCTTTTGTGGTTTTATCGTCTTTCTATGGTTTATAATTAAAGTCTGTTACGTCTTTATTTTCGTTCTTTTTAGACCTAGTTCAAGTGTAAACCCTTTTTATTTTCTTCCATAGTACTTCACGTTTATTCAACGACATGTTTTGTTAAGGTAAAGATCCGAACCGTTTCTAAGAAGTGTTGGTCTTATAATCTCTCATGTCTTTATTCAAGAGAATGAGTGGAACAACCAGGTGTCATCTTCAAAATTTTACCACGTTAAGGACTTTAGTGTAACGTCGAATAATCGACTAAGAGTTAATATAAAATTACAGTAACCACAACGAAATTTCATTATTAGTTTTCTAATTGTTTTCGGAATTTAAAACGTAAAACTTTNTAAGAATGTACGCAAGGGTTTGTACTTGGGGGGAGGGTGAGTGTCATCTTCAAAATTTTACCACGTTAAGGACTTTAGTGTAACGTCGAATAATCGACTAAGAGTTAATATAAAATTACAGTAACCACAACGAAATTTCATTATTAGTTTTCTAATTGTTTTCGGAATTTAAAACGTAAAACTTTTTTTCTTATGAAACCTAAATGTTAAAATGTCAACAAAAAGGTACTTATGGTTTTAACAGTTGTCGAAAGAAAGACCGAAGGGACCATCGAGTCTATCATTTCTTGGACGGTGTTTACGAGTTCTTGACTCAAGTCAGGAACCCATCCATACTAAGGGACCTCAACGTTTGTCGACCTGTGCTGACTCGTTGATTGTGAATTCTGAGAAAGACAGTCCGATCATTTCCATGTTAACAAACTTATGTAAGATGAAAAGTTCAATGAAAGTGTCTACATGACTTTCTTTATTCTTGTGATATTTTTAGCGTGTATACATATAAACACATATATATTTATATTTTCATGGTAACTTTAGCTGTGGTTTTAACTAAAAACTATTTACACCGACACAATAAGTCAACGGGTTAGAACAGTAAACGGTGCTGTACCCGACGTCGTATGGTCGGGAGGGACAGGGAGTAGTGGAGGTCTCCAGACGGGTTCAAGTACAAGTAACGTAACCACTGCAGTTTACAAACCTATCACATAAGATTTGACAATAATTAACAACGTTTTTACCGTAGTGATGAGTAAATAAGAATTATGTAAACTTGTCAGTTGAGAATTGAGGTACATTAGTCAATTTCTTTAGTTCTTTTCATATCCATAAATAGGTTGGATATTTGGAAGTCTTGGAGGATAAGACTTCCTCTAGTTGGGACCCTAAAGAAACCTTCCTTACTACGATTTCGACTTTGAGACTATGAAACCGGTGGAGTACGCTTCTCAACTGAGTAACCTTTTCTGAGACTACGACCCTCCCTAACCCCCGTCCTCCTCTTTTCCTGCTGGTTCCTACTCTACCGACCTACCGTAGTTCCTGAGCTACCTGTACTCAGACTCACTTGAGGCCCTCTACCACTACTTGTCTCTCCGGACCACACGACGCTAAGTACCCCAGCGTTTCTCAGCCTGTGCTGACTTACTGACTTGACTGACTATCCATAAATACTAAATTTTTGTCTGTTGTTTAAAGTTTCACGACGTAAGACTTCTTATAGAAAGGATTTATAGTTTATTTATAGGATAAATATGAAAACACGAAAAATTCTATAAAAAAGTAATGATTTTGATTAAAGAACAATATATTATTAAAATCCAGGGTAGAAGTTGTGTAAACGTCGTAACAGTCTCGAGGTAGGAATATGGCGTATTATTCTGTAAAAGATTTTGTTCAACTTTTAGTAAGTTCATGTAATATTAAATTAAAAATAATGTCCCTTTTAATTATAATACGATACTTACACCTGTCGTATATAACCTTATCATTGTAATTGTGTACTTATAGTATGAAATATTTCGTGATAAAACTGTAGTAGACAATATATAAAAAGGATTTGGGACATCTGTTGTTCGAACAAAAGAGTGACGACGACGACGATTCAACGAAGTCAGCACAGACTGAGACACGCTGGGGTATCTGCCGTTGGGTGGTCCGAGGGGGTAGGGACCCTAAGAGGTCCGTTGTTGTGACCTCACCCAACGGTAACGAAAGAGGTTACGTACTTTCACTTTTCACTTTCACTTCAGTGAGTCAGCACAGGTTGAGAAGCGCTGGGGTCCCTGACGTCGGGTGGTCCGAGGAGACAGGCACCCTAAAAGGTCCGTTCTTATGACCTCACCCAACGGTAACGGAAGAGGTACAAAAGAGTGATCCTCCAGGAGTTAGAATTTTTGAGTACTAAAAGAGAGTTATACAGTCACCCGAGGAGGTCCGTTCACAATAGATTTTACCTACTTTATATCGGTATTGATGTAGAGAGATTTTTACTTGGTTCCTTTTAATCTGACAGTAAACTCTTGTTCTCCTCCCGTCAATTTTCAGTTCTCATAAGACTGATATTGACTCCTTATGAGAGACTGATAGGGGGATAAAGAAGAACAGTACCCCTACTAAACATAGACTGAAGATGGTGTTGATTTGGTTAGTAAGGATGACCACTCCCTTTATTGCATCGATAAGTATTAGTTCTACCCTTAAATGTAACTTTACGTTAGACTCTTAACTTCCTTATTCGTAAAGGTCGGAGGGTTTAAGGGTCATGTAAAGACGGAAGTTTGTATTAATTACTTGAGTTTCGATGTAAAGACTTTTTATAGTATTTGTTAAGTATACGTAAGTTTTGGAGAGAGGTGTAATAGAATGAAGGGATTATTAAGATAGTGATGACGTGAAAAATAAAGGAATTTATGGAATCGAAGACCTATCTTCTTGTCACTCGACTTACATTAGACCAGATCCACAAGTCTTAGAACTAGTCTTTGATAGTACGAAGATGTTATATACATGTACGCATCAGGAGTTGAAGATTTAGGGAACTATAGACATGATAACTTACACATAAATTCCTTTTAGACACAGTGTATACAGTTCTCCTATTAAGTCTACTATTCTCTGTGTCTACGAACATGTCGGTAGTCCAATTGGAGTGCCCTTTTTCTTTCCTTGTTCGGAAGATGTGAATGACGACATATTATGAATATATTCACTTAATAAGGTATAAAACCGTAGACACTTACATGAATACATACACGTACATAAGTTTCCTCTCTTTCATTTTATTTATGTTTGATTAAAATCATTTTCACTTACAAAAATCATAAATAACGTCTCATAACAGAAAGGCACCCTCCGTAAGACTCTGTGTTCAGTTTTCGAGAATTTATTCTTACAAAGTTAACGAGTGTATAGGTAGGTTGAAAATAAAACAGTACAAATATTTATTGTAACATCACATGAATCACGGAAGGTTTAGTATAATCCTTTACACATCTCCTATCCATTGTAACCGGGACAATAAGTTCTTCAAATGAAAGTTGACTTCATCTATTACGTATAATGCCGTAAGATTTTTCAGTAGTTTTTAAGTCCAAACAGTACGTATGTATAATTCAATTCTTATTAATCTACGGACTTGGAAATACACTACTACTACTGATACTTTCTTCGTTATTATTTTAAGTTGTTGACTAAGATTACTATACCAACGTGTCATAACACTCACATGATTTTCAGTGTCTTAACATGTAAATTTTAACGTGGAAATTTTACGAGATTTCTCGTTTAAAATATGAAATACTCAAAATGTTGTAAATTTTTTTACAGTATATTGAGAGATTAACACACGTACGATTCAGCGAAGTCAACACAGGTTGAGAGACACCGGGGTACCTGACATCAGGTGGTCTGAGGAGACAGATACCCTAAGAGGTCCGTTCTTATAACCTCACCCAACAGTACGGGAGGAGGTCCCTAGAAGGACTGGGTTCCTAGTTTAGGTACACAGAATGTAGAGGACGTAACCGTCTGTCCAAGAAATGGTGATCGTGGTGGACCCTTCGGGTGGAGAGAATGACTCTTAATTCGATACAAAAAAGAACCAATTCGGAAGGGGATCAACATCGTTTAAAAATTAATCATAACTCTAAACACTTTCTAACTAAGACTGTTAATGAAAAAGTCCAATAGGTAACAAAATAATCTCTGTTTGAAAATATAAGGATGAAACGATAAAAATAACTACAGTAAGTGGTAGATGACCGAAAATACACTTGTATTTATAAGTAACAAGACCCTATTCATAGGTCTCTACATTGCGATTCGACTTTATCAATGTCCAACACTAAATTTGTTTAAAGATTTTATACAAGGTCTCACCGACATAGTAAAATGTAAGGGTGGTCGTAAGTCGTAAGGGTAAGTCAAAAAGGTATAGGAACGGACTCAAAGTAGATTTCAATATGGATAGGTAAGAGTATAAACACGTAAGTATAAGACAAAATTGAATACGAATTATTACGGTTTGTAAAAATACACGTGTGAATGGTAAACATATAAAATAGTGACTTTAAAGACAAACATAAAAGACAGGTCAAAGATTAAAACAAAAACAAAAAACAAAAAACAAAAAACGTAAACTCTTTATTTGTGACATGGAATCTCGACAGCCAATAACAAAAGACGTACTTGATTAGTTCTATTCTACGAATAGAAGAAGTCTAGAGACGTCCGTAAAACTGGAAAGATTGGGAACAAGAAGTCAATGACTTTTTCACTTTCATCGATCTGGACAGGTCGAGAAACACTGGGGTACCTGATATGTCAGGTACCTTAAGAGGTACGTTCTTATGATCTTACCCATCGGAAAGGGAAGAGGTCCCCTTAGAAGAGTTGGGTCCCTAGTTTGGGTCCAGAGGACACAACGTCCGTCTAAGAAATGGTCGACTCGGTATTCCCTTTGGGAGTCAATGACTTTTCTGGACAAATTTCTAGCTTGAAATTAAAGTGACACTTAAACGATTAAAACGAACCAAGACAATTTAAAAAGACACAAAGACACATATACGTATACACAGGTATTACTATAATTCGTGTACGTTTAACTCAGTAAAATATAAAAACACAACTTTATGATGACATTAGAAATACTTTGCGACGTCAAATAGTGAGGATTATAAATAATACAATTTTAAATGAAACAGACAATATCCGTCTTGTGTTCAAGAAAAACATAAATATATGTGGACTACAGAGAATTTTAGTATATAAAAATAACTTCTATAAAAGATTTGAAAATAAAGTATAAGATAGTCAAACTAACGAATCCGTTGAATGTAATATATCAAAGACTGGAAAAAAGTCCAAATGATACAAAGATAGTAGAATCAAATCAAAGGAGACAAGAGAAAAAGGAAACAAGGAGAACGGTAAAATCTGGTCATTTTATCCACAATAATAACAATAACATAGAAAGAGGTTACCATCAAAAACAATAGGTAAGGAAATGAAAAGACATCTCTAATTGTCCATAGTGTAACATGAAATGGAGGGTCACAGATTACACGAGTTTCATCGTGTAAATAGTGACATTATTATATTCTTGGAATGATCTGAAACTGAGGTAATTGAGGTAAGGACGAGAACGACAAATAACGATATATAAAATGGAGATACATACAAATCTGGAATGTATAATAAAAAGGGTAAATTTTCTCATTTATAAACAGTAATTATAGGAGTCGAAAAAGAAAGATCGTCAAATTAAAGACATCAAGAAAGAAGGTAATCATTAGTAATGAGATATGAGACTTATTGTATTAAATACGTTTATTCATAAATAAAAACTACCTATAAAAGTAACCTAATCTTAAGATTCTACCTTTAACAAAAAGTCGTGAAGTTTTTATATTAAAGTCCAGAAGACCGAAGCTACCACAGAAAACGTTTCAACTGACGTACATATTTCCGATGACATAATTTCCGTCACACGTCTCTAACAATAAGACGTTCCAGTGAAGAAAAACATATAAGATTTATTTTATAGGGAACAAAGTATTCTTGCACGGGTACATACACACACACATACATTCTCTACAAACAGTATTTTAATAAGGACCACTGTCTCTCTAATCTTTTGCAATCTATAGTTATTAGTCTATTATTAAAAATTTTTATCACAGTCAACGTACAATACTTTCAGATATTTCATTAATCTTCGTTTTCACTTTATATTTAATGTATTTGTGTGAATTTTACTAACTCAACTTTCATTCGTTATATTATTATCAATTGTGTTATATTACTTATGTTCAAAGATTTTATTCGTAAGTCATTTACTGAAATATAAGTGCATAGACTCCTGTATACAGTTTGTGTCATATTCACTTCAGCGAGTCGGCACAGGTTGAGAAACGCTGGGGTACCTGACATTGGATGGTCCGAGGAGGCAGGTACCCTAAAAGGTCCGTTCTTATGACCTCACCCAACGGTAAAGGGAGAGGTCCCCTAGAAGGGTTGGGTCCCTCACTTGGGCCCAGAAGGCGGAACGTCCGTTTGTGAAATTGGAGACTCGATGGTCCCTTCGGACTCCTACGGTTACTAACTACCCGGATTCCTAATCCTCACTTTAACCTCGTTTTTTCATGTTTGTTTTTCGTTTTGTTCTTGATCTGAGTCTTTTCTACGTCAAACACATGGTAATTCTTTTTCTATAATCCTTCGAATGAAGTGGAACTTGAACGTTGACTCGAAGTTATTTAAATAATTACTCAATTAGTCAAAACCTCAGTGATCGTATGTAACTACGAATACCGGTAAATTTAACCTTCTGGATCCCTTTCTCACTTTTTCTTTGGATTCAGGTTCCTACAGGACCATATTTCTTTAGGTCTTTTTTTATTTCCCGGTCTCCTACTAGTCTTCACAAAGTACTCTCACTTTTCATTCAAACTTACACACCATACGAGGTCTTCAGTTCGTTTCTTTTACAAAGATCTGTTTCCCTGTTTAGTCAATATAAATCCTAACAACTCTTCATCTTATATTAGCTGTGTCTCCACTTTCACGATCTAAATTACTGTACTCTCATTATGCACTTTAACTGTTTACGATAAAGTCACTTTACAAGTCTACATGCCATAAGACCTCTTTCGGTCTCCACCGATTTTTAATAAAACACTACTTATCCATCTCTCTTGTTTGTGACCGTTAGAAAGTAATTTAAAACGAAAGTTCTATTTGATAATTTTATACCACTCAAACACTACTTTCTAACGAAACACGGAAATTCTTTACTTTTTGTGTTTTACTATATAGTTTTGTATCTTTAATCACATTGTTGTAACCCCTTTCATAACACTTTAGAACTTTGATCCGTCCTTCTTAATTACGACTTTAGAAACGATACTATGGACACTGTTCAGATAATTTCATTTTAATGAGTAACACAGAGTGGAAGTATAATTGAAATTTTCTGGGTCTTATAATATGTCTTTTGCAAATGCAGTTAGATGATTAGAGTAAAAGTCGAGTTACCCTTTTCGCTGGTGACGAGAGGTATTGGAAGATGAGTATCTTTGTGTAAACATATTATAAAATATTTACAGTAATAACATGAAGAGGGAGGTTTTACACGTAAGAAACTTTCGGGAGAATTTCTTTCCTCTGTTGAGTAATCCACCCTTATTCGTTTATGTTCATTCTGAGTACGTTCCTCTCTGGACCAGTCTATAGTTCAGTGATACAAAGAGTATTCTGTTTGTCTCCAAATGTTAAGTAATATAATAACTGGAGTACCATTTGAGAGATACAGTAGAAATTCTATAGTAACTCTTTTGTCTCTTGAAACCACTTTTTATTCTTACATGTCATGTAAAACAAGTCTCAATTTAGTGTCAATAATTTAACTTTAAAGAAAGTGTTCACTTTTGTCGTCAAAGTCAGTAGACCGGGGTCTAGTAACCAAAGACATCTATATACAAAGTTCTACTGACAAGTCAAAGGGTAAGTATAAAAAGAAAGGACCTTGAACTACAATAACTCTGAACTTAATGTCCCTCTTGAGTACACCTCCCATTCTAGCGTACTTTAAATGAACCATAAGACGTTTTTTATAGTACCTCTACCTGTAAGTTTAAATCTCAAAGAATTCTTGGTTTCTCAAACAAATTTTTTTAATTGTTTGTCTTTGAAGTTAATTTATCTCAACCCTCAAGTCTTTCCCTTCGAAAGTGTCTAATCTCGGGTTGTCCTTCTTTCTGGAACTAGGAAAGTCCGTTCCTAAGTCGGTCATTTTTTGCGTACTTCGGAACCAAGTGATACCGGGAGGGTTGAAAGAAAGAGGACGACGTTTTTTCAATAAAGGAACTATACGGTCTATGAGTATACAAAGTCATCCCAAAGTCTCGGGTCTGACGTTAAGGGACCACTAACCTTTATCTGGATAGACATGACCTTTTTATAGACAGTCAGACAAACGAAGTCCAGTTATCATAACTGTAAAGTTTTTTAGAGATCAGAATAAAATGAGTCAAAACTTTATAAAAAATAATAAAAAGGACACCTGGAGTAACTCCAAAAGAAAAACTAGATTATAGTAAAAAAAAAGTCTTGTACTTCCTTTTGTAACATCTGAATCTTCTTTTCTATCCTATCACATGATAGTTCCTTCAGTTATCGTCTGTCTACCACCTCTTCATGTAACCAGTTATTATGTTGAACAACTTTTCATCAGGTTAATCTGTTCTATGACGACTGAAACTACTGGGTGTGAAGTGACCTTTGAAGTTGGGTGTAAACTTCGGTCTAATATTACCTCCCTTCTCCATCCTTCGTTCTTTCGTCTTTACTAATCAAGGTTTATATACATAGTTTTTGAACGTATTTTTACTTTTCAGTGTTCCAGAGACGATAATCTATAATTTCAGTCATTCAAGTTTGTGTAACACTTGTATTCTCCACCCTCCCCCCAAGTACAAACCCTTGCGTACATTCTTAATTTCTAAAATTTTAATTTTTTTTTTCTTTGTGTGTGTGTTTTATTTATTTATTTATTTATTCAAACCACTTTTTTTTATGCACGAATTAACGTACATAAAGTGGCAATGGTTTTAGTGTATATATGACAGAAGTCTCGTCAGAGAATCTCGATCGACTCCACGACAGAGGGTCCGACGTCAGGAGTATAACGAGGTTTATTTTGAATTGAACGTTGAGAGTTTTTTTTTTTTTTTTTTTTCTTTCTTTATCTCTTTCACTCACTACCAGACTCGAGGGTTCTCGTACAAAACTCTTGAAAGGAACTAGTCTTTTTATTTAATCATTATTTGTTTATGTTATTATACTCTTTTATTACTGACATCTACAGTTTTCTAACCTTAAACTCTATCAAACGAAGATATCACTATCACTCTATCACAATCAGAAAGTCAGCACAGGTTAAGAAACGTGAGGGAATCTGTCATCGGACGGTCCGACGAGACAGGTACCTTAAGAAGTCCGTTCTTATGACCTCACCTAACGGTACGGGAGGAGGTCCCCTAGAAGGGATGAGTCTCTAGCTTGGGCCCAGAGGACGTACCGTCCGTCTAAGAAATGGTACACTCGGTGGTCCCTTCAGGTCAAATGAAGATTATGAAAATAAAAAGAAATACCTTATCTTTAATTACCTTATACCTTCGGTGCTCCCCGTCCTCCATGTATTATCTAAATCATCCTATTTTTTAAATAACGATATTTGGTACATTATCCATTCCGTATCAATACATTACTCTATACTCAATTTTAGACTTTAATACTCGTTTACCACGAACTTTAACCGGGTAAGAATATGAAAGAAGTCTTCACGAGGTATGACTCTCGTTGTATATGTCGTTGTGTACTGTGTCTCGTGTTTTAACAAGGTCTCAACCACAACATCCCGAACACATGGTCATACTACCAGTAAAACTCCCTATTTTATCTTTAAATCAACTCCTTTGTACCACAATTCTTAACATATGTTAAGAAATTATAGACAATTCTTGTAAAGGTAAACTCCTGATATTAAATTTTTTTTTACTTTCAGTCACGGTGAGGTGCGTTACCGTTAGAAGGATATCTTGTCACATTACTAATGGAAAGGAAACTTTTTATCACAAACTGTATAAAATAACTGAAGATTATAAACGCTTGATAAATAAGGGTAGATACACTTCGTAGTCTTAATAAGTGTAAGTACTCTTACCTTCGAAATCTTCGAGTAGAATCATAACACGGGAACTCTGACCACACCTTTTTAGACAATTAATGTTGTCCCTTAAAGTACAGAGAAGGTGGATTGTCACACTCTACCGTTTGACTCTCCTACTGTTCGTCTGTTACTCTTGGTAGATATTTAAGTGTTGACTTTTAATTAGACAGTCAATTTACACAGTCCGACTAACAGACTTCGATAAGAAAAACCTTCGTCTTCTGAATCCGACATGTCATTGTTAAAAGTTCGGGTCAAAGTTTCTACACTAATTCTGGAAAGGTGATGTAACACAATCGATTCTGACCTTCTAATTCTAGTTGAACCCTGGAAAAAGGAAGATGTATTTACATACTTACTTACCGATTCTGAAGGATAGGGATGATCAAACTCGTTCACTGATAGGACTGAGGATCCAAGTCTCAATGTTCAGTTGCTAGAGACCTTCCTGGAGAACTAATGTACTTACGTATTATTATAAATCTTTGGAAACAGGGTCTTACTAAAGGTCCAGTGAACCTGAATCCAACCTAGGGATCTCTGACCTCAGTCTTTACATAGACACTCTACTTATAAGGTTCAAATCTTTGTCGAGAAGGAATGGATACGACACGGGAGTAGGTACTTCCAGAATTACAAAATCCTCAGATCCAAAGTTCGGGAACTAGACGGTGAACGATTTTGACTCTCATATCCAATCAGAAGGACGGAAGTTCGAGATTACCTCTTTATATGGTAATTACGTTTTCGCGTATTCAGGGAACGTCAAGACTAAAGAAATTGACACATACCAGGATAATAAACTAGAAAGACTACCATTACTTTCACTTTCACTTCAGAGGGTCAGCACAGACTGAGACGCTGGGGTACCTGACATCGGATGGTCCGAGGAGGCAGGTACCCCAAAGGTCCGTTCTATGACCTCACCCAACGGTAAAGGAAGAGGTCTTCTAGAAGGGTTGGGTCTCTACCTTGGGCCCACAGGGTGTAACATCCGTCTGCGAAATGGCAGACTCGGTGGTCTCTTCAGACCATTATATGGACGGATTTAATACTCCGATCTTTAGGTACGGGCGTCTTGACCCTCTCCCGGTCCATCACTCCTTTCAAGACTACTGATACGGTTTGGAGGAGATTGGTTCAAACCTTCTTAGAGGGGTTCAATATGAAGGAACCTATTTTTAATTCTTACTACTTGGTTGAACTTGAAGTAACACTAAAAAATACGAAATCTTACCAGATCTTTTATGACATTGGGTTGTATTGGAACAAATTTGGAGATAGGTTCATAGTTTGTGATTCCTGTCAAATTAGAAAAAAAAAAATAAAAAAAATAAAAAATAAAATAAAATAAAATAATTAAAATAAAAAAGTAAAAAATTTAAAATTTTAGAAATTAAGAATGTACGCAAGGGTTTGTACTTGGGGGGAGGGTGGAGGGAGGGGTATTGTAGAGAGACCCAGTAGGGGTACGTGGTCGAGGTTCGTACGACATAGGACGTAGTCTGTATCTGACCGCTAAGTTAAGAATGTACTATCATATGTACAATCTTACAGTAAGAGGGTTTAGTAGGGTGGGAGAGGGAGGGGGACTCAGGTTTTCAGGTAATATGTGTAGACACAGAGAAAGGGACAGAACGTATGTCCCAGCAGTAACGGTAGAAGGATTTAAGGTATATATACACAATCATATGACATAACCACAAAAAGAAAGACCGAATGAAGTGAGACATATTAGCCGAGGTCAAAGTAGGTAGAGTAGTCTTGACTAAGTTTACTTAAGAAAAATTGCCGACTCATTATGAGGTAACACATATACATGGTGTCGAAAGAATAGGTAAGTAGACGACTACCTGTAGATCCAACAAAGGTACAGGACCGATAATATTTGTCACGACGCTACTTGTAACCCCATGTACACAGAGAAAGTTAAGACCAAAGGAGCCACACATACGGGTCGTCACCCTAACGACCCAGTATTCCATCAAGATAAACGTTAAAAAATTCCTTAGAGGTGTGACAAGAGGTATCACCGACATGATCAAACGTAAGGGTGGTTGTCACATCCTCCCAAGGGAAAAGAGGTGTGGGAGAGGTCGTAAATAACGAACGTCTAAAAACCTAGTGTCGGTTAGAACTTTTCGAATAATGGTATACCTGATTCAGGGAAGATATGAGGATCCAGTGAGACTGCGGAACTCGGGTCAAGGGACGGGGAAAACTTTGTGGGACTGTTGAGAAAGGTCTTAAAGACACCAGAATTGAGGTATATGGTATCCCAATTCTCGTCCACCTTTCTCGTCTATGTGTAACCGGTTTTCTTACACCTACACCTCACCTTGTACCACTGGTTTCGCTACCCACTTTTTTCTCTTCTCCCGTCCACATATTCTCTAATCCTACTGTGTCTGTACTCTTGGTGTCCAGGGTTCCCGGAACCTGGCTCGAAGTACTCTACTCTCCGCTTCCTGTCGAGCACGTTACTCCTTTATCCTTTCTGGTTACGTTTTGTTCAGGTGGGGTTACTGGTTTTCACGACGACAGTCGGGTATTTGTGCTAATCCGGACCACAGAGGTGTCCGGTCGAAGTGATGTCGGTACACGAGTGTCATCCACACGCCCTAGTGTACCGAAACCGTCTTCGAGTTCGCAACTTACTCCTTCCCCGTACCCTCGTACTCTTACCTTGGAGCATGGTATCGATGGTGGGGTTACGCCCGTTACTACCACAGTCACTCCTGTCACCATATCGCCTCACCCACCGTTTACCGGTGTATTGCTAGTTTCCGGTACCGGTCGTTGTGCCACCTAAGGTAGTACGTCTTTCGTACTTACTTCTTGTAGACACGGTCCGTGCGTCTCCGTCTGTCCACAGGTCGAGGTGTGGTCTCCTACCGGTCGTCGAACCCTTGACACCTCTTTCTCCGTCGGTTCAGTTACCGACTTTCGTATGTGTCCTTGTTCATGTATCCGAACACGTCCCGACCAAGTCACCGTTACTGGTGGTCCTCCCAATACAAGGGGTGTTGACACTGACACGGGTCCTCCGTGTGTCCCTCACTTTCGGTGTCCACCTTGACAAGGTCCGGACCCTACGGGTACTCATACTTTTGTCTTCTCAGGTCCCTTCATACTAATCCTCTGAGGTACCAGACCGGTTCTCATGATCCGTTGAAGAACCCAGTCTTTCGGAGTATGTCTTACTGTAGTGGATTCCTTTGTTGTGTCTTGTCCCTATACTTAGTCGATCTCGGTGTAAAGAGAAAGAATGAGGTGTAAACATAGATTGTCTTATGTTTGCTTCACTTGAGAGGATAACGAATCATCTGGTCTGTGACGTACACGTGTCAGTGTCCTATTCTTTTTAGTCCCTTCTTTGAAAAAGTAAAACCTGCAGTGTCTTATAGAAAGGAATGTTACACCTACTTAAGTTCTCTATTACATGGTCTATCGGGTTTACACATCTTGTTCTAGTTGATAACACCAAACAAGAGTATTTGTATCCCTAGTTCTCCTCTCTTCCAACCACTGTTCGTGATAAGATCGTTGTCCAGTTCTGGTTATTTGATGTACTGGAGGTGTCTTCCACCTATTTATACCGAATAAGGTAATTCATAAATACATCTCATAACAACCTGTGTGACAGGATACTTGAATATAGGCTCCCCGGTCTCTGTCGTTTCTAGATTACAAGACTAGATAAATTGAATCCTAGAAAAGTAAGCATTTACTTTTCAGTAACTCCACTTTCAAAAATGACAAGGTTTTTACACTTGTAATAAATACACGAAACTCGAGAGATCTAGTGGTGGTTTATAAGTTCACTCTCATATAAGATCTGAGAAAAAAAAAAAAAAAACGGAAGAGGGTGAGATCATGAGAACGGACCTTTTAGGGTACCTGTCTCCTCGGACCATCCGACGTCAGGTACCCCAGTGGTTCTCAGCCTGTGCTGACTCGTTGAAGTGAAGGTGAAAAGTCAAAGTACGTACTCTTCCTTTACCGTCGGGTGAGGTCACAAGAACGAACCTCTTAGGGTCCCTACCCCCTCGGACCACCCGACGGCAGATACCCCAGCGTGTCTCAGCCTGTACTGACTTCACTGAATCGTCATAAAAGATTCTCTCCGGCCTTATATATATAAAAAATTTATTGAAATAAATAAATAACCGAAGTGGTTCGAAATCGACGTCGTACCCCTGAGAATCAACACCGTACACCCTAGATCAAGGGACTGGTCCCTGACTTGGGTCCAGAGGACTTAACCTCCGTGGCTCAGAATCGGTGGTCTGGTGGTCCCTTCGGGGCCTTATAAAATCTCTATGTCTTAGAATCTTAAAAATTTCGACCTTCCACACCAGTGTGTGTGTGTGTTTTTCGAACCCTGGGTATATTGACCCTTGTTTAGAGATGACTGTCATAACGGAACCTGTTCGATTAAAAGGAGATTCTGGTCTAAAGGTAAAGACCAGACCTTATACCATTATTATGAAA
Source organism: Capra ibex (assembly GCA_006410555.1). NCBI lineage: Eukaryota > Metazoa > Chordata > Mammalia > Artiodactyla > Bovidae > Capra > Capra ibex. The sequence continues at coordinate 20,099,803 of SJYO01033645.1, read as the reverse complement.
TATTTTTACAACTTTACGTTTGTGGTGGAACATGTCACACACCGAGTATCTTCCACAAGTCATTTGTTACAGTAAACGACAATGGTAACGAAAGTATAATTATCCAGTCACTGAAGTATAGGATGGAATTGTGTTGAAGGAATTGGACGATAAATAATCTTAGATTAGAGTAGAACTCATAAATATGTTATTCTTAATCTTCCATTTGGATGAGTGTTTTATGTATAAGAAAGACAAAAGCTATACTAGAGATGTCAATTCACTACTAGTAAGTCTCTGACCTTTTGTCGAAGGGTCAGACTAGAGTCGATGTGATATACAGGAGTCGAGAATGAAAATACTGTGTCTACACGGGTGACTCGATTACACTTCACGAGTTGTACCTATCGCCTCGTTCTCAGTCTAACACTTTCGTCTTTTGGAGACGAGTGTCGTGATGGGGTTGGTGAATCAAATACGGTCTGTAGGGATACCGAAAATCAGAGAGTGTTTAAGTGAGTGGGAATCGGACTACGAATTAAACTCCTACCAAGAGACTCAAAGGAAGGATGAAGAATTCAGTGACTGAGATACAGAATTCTGAAAAAAAGAACATCTTCAACCTGAATAGTGCACAACGAGTATAGTGGACTGATCTAACCGAGTATTAACCTAACTACGTTCACCTGTGCTGGACATCAAGGACATCAAAAGTAGATTCCTTAGGGTCTGAAGTACGTATGGTGGTGGACGTATTCCGATACAGGAGAATTGTACAGTGAGAGAGGGTGATGGTAGAGTAGGTCGAGTGTCCTTATTTGGGGATAGAGTGTGGTAGAGAATGTATTTTATAAAATACTATAACTATTTATAAACCCTAGTAAGAATGAGTGTGGCGTCAAACTTGGACCGGAAGACTGATTTAAAGATTAGGTTAAGAATAACACTACAATTTCGGTTGCGGGAGTCATTCTAGTTTCAAGGTTGTAGTGGTAAACCTCTTTGTATCCAACCTCTTTTGAAAGGTACGGACTTTGACGTCGTGTTTAGTTTCGGACAGTAAGACAGACACATTCTCGTGTCGATTTGACCCCATGGAGACCGTTAACATTCTGGTAACTTTGTACTTTGTTCAGTCACCTTAGTTATTTCAAGACGACTAGGGAGACGGGACAACAACTAGAGACGTTTCACAGTGATGTGTGTGTAAGGAGAGTTCACGAATCACTCATTAATCAAGAATCGTTTACAGAACTTAAATGAAGTATTACGGAGGGTAAAGAGACCAAACCAATTATTTAGTGAACGATGAACGAAACAACTTCCGAAAGGTGAGTCGAAGGGAAAGGTTGATCTCCCGAATTACTGTTTAATTTTGAGGGTAAAATCCTTTAGACGACTTGTTTGAGGTTTAATCTAATGTATCTTAACAATAAATCGTTTTAGGGGAAAGGTATGGAGATTTAGAGTGAAAGAGAAGAAACTTCTTTTAAAAGGTAGTGGTAGATGTGTCTTTCTAAAAAGAACTCCTGATTCTTTGTAGAAAGGATCTTAGAAAGGGATCGGGTTTGAGTGTATTGGCGTCCTGTCGTCTCTTCTCTTCCGTGTTGTAACGTCTTTATAAGAGGCTTCTACCTTTCTTGTCATGATCAGAGGGAGGGAGTTGAAAGACATACGACTCGGGTCTCCAACAATACGACTACTTTAGACAGAGTGTCAAGGCGAACCCTCAATCCACCTAACGTAACACAAATTCCGGTCTCGGTAGATCCCTCGTAGACACAAAGGGTCCTTTGTCTTGTAGGTTCGGAAAGAAAAGGTCTACTAGTCTAGTCTAATGTTTCCACTTCGATCTCCGAAAACAATTTCTCAGTCCCTTCCTTTTTTTTTTTCTCAGTCCCATCCTCATAAATATCAGACATAGGAACTTTAAGAAAGAGATAAAAACAAAACAAAAGAAAGATTAAGAGGTGGAGAGTCTCTACCCTGATAAATAGATTCCCGTGGATTGTAAAAATTGAACGTCTATGTTCACGATACCAATAGACTGGACCTAGGGACAAAGGTTTCGTCGAGGTAAAAGGTTCCTAGGGCCCTACCTATACGAAAGGGAACGTGTAGGGACAAATAGGGTCTCAGTAAGACGGAACAAATGAAAAAGGACCCTGATGTGACAATGTGTCCTAAATAACGTGTACAGGGGTCTGGCGAGTGACAAAACATCAACGTGTTATTAACCGAAACAATCTGTGAAACAGAAAAAAAAAAAAATTGAACACGTACTACATCGTTCGACCATTACCTTAAGTTATCCTTTAATATGACCATAGATCCTCTGCACTTATGATTTCCGTCAAAAAGTGGTATACTTCATTAATATAATTTTTCAGTATATGTAATTTATAATGATTTGGAGATAGAGGACAACAAGAAACAACTCTTAAATAGTTGACACGATTAGAGTTACTCCCAAAGGATCCACCGAGTCACCATTTCTTAGATAGACGGTTACTTCCTTTACGACCAAGTCAGGGACTCAGTCCTTATAGGTGACCACCTCCTTTACCGTTGGATGAGATCATAAAAACGGACCTTTTAGGTTACCTGACTTCTCGGACCGTCCGACTTCAGGTACCCTGGTGTTTTCTCAAGTTGTACTAAATCACTGATTCGTTGTTTAGAGTCATTTGACATGACAATCTCTCGAGTAAACGTAATTTTGGTATTAGGACAGAAGAGAACCATTGTTATGAGAGTATACATTTCTCAGATGAATAAACTATATTGAAATGGTGAGTATCTCAAATGAATGGTACGTAGGGTTCTGAGAACTTTTTTACAGAATTTGAAGATAAGGGTCATTTGGTCGGGGTCGGTAGTAGATCCCGGAATATAATACACCCCTATAAGATTCTTAAGAGACATCTTAATACCAGAGATAGGTATTAAATGACGTTCTAAACCAGAGGAATAGTGGTAAGATTTACGAAGAGAAGATTAGGGTGGTATAAGTTTGTCTAGTTAAAAGTAAACATCTGTGAAGTGTGTTAATCTGATCTAGATGCAAGTTAGTTGACGTACGTACGAGAACTAGGATCAAACCCTCTCAGAGAGGTTTCAGTTGTCAAAAGTTTGAATTACAAGAAGTTTTAATGGACATCGAGGACAATTCTGTGTCCAACGGTCAGGTATGGAAGTCTTAAAGACTAAGTGATTTAAACCTCGTCCCAGGATTACACACGGAAAGAATACTGAAGGGTTAATTACGTTTACATTGACCATTTCCTTAATGTGAAATTCTTTGTGACAAAATTCCTTTACTTGTAATTTTTTTTTAGAAAACCAACCTAAAAGGAATAGTTTAACGAGATACCAGACGTGAAGACCACTCACGATAACCTGTTACATCGATAGTATTTGTGGAAATTGTACAATGGAATTTTTGGATCTCGTCTTGTCCTAACGTCGTTGAAAGGAAAGGACTTTGGTCGGAACTTACAAGAATAGACAGATGTCGATTTTCACGAAATCTCTTTGAAAGTTAGGTAAAGTGAGGAAAATCAATTTACTTTTTATTTTTATTTTGTTCCCTCTTTATTTCCAAACGTTACAGAAACAAGGGGGGATTGGTTCCGATCAAGAGTCGTTCTATGTCCTTTTCAGGACCCACCACGTAAGATACCTCGAATGTCGTAACGATACTACACAGTTGAACCTATCAGATTTGATACCAAACTATCCCCTTTTAACAGGGAAGATAAGGAGAACTCAAGAATACCGGTCTACTTATTATTTTAACCGTGTATTTCTGATCGTCCTCTTTTCCTTTGTTTAAATTAGGTACGTGTAACTCCAAAACATCTTCATCTTGAATTTGCCGTTTCGTCCGTCAAAAATATGTATATCTCTTCCTTTGATATTTAAACACTTCTTAACTATTCTGTTTCTTTGAATTTTATTAATTACTCCTTAGATTTGTCTCACACCCGAACTTCATCATTTAATCTTTTCCTTGTCGTAAAGAAATATGTCCGAAGAACCGGGGTTGTAGGACAGAGACCACTCCTCCAACAGTAAAACTGTACTCTTTGAATAACAAACGAGAGTACCTCCCTCTGTCCTCCCAATTTCATATAGAGAAAGGAAAAAAAAAAAACTCTAGGTAGAAATAAGAAAAATCAAATAAATAAAATTAACCTCCGATTAATGAAATGTTATAACACCACCAAAAACGGTATGTATCTGCACCTAGTCGACACCTACATGTATACAGGAGGATAGGACTTGGGGAGAGGGTTGAGAGAAGGGTGGGGTAGGGAGACCCAACAGGGTCTCGTGGTCGAAACTCACGGAACGAAGTACGTAGTTTGAACGTGACCAGTAGATAAAATGTATACCATTATATGTACAAAGTTACGATAAGAGAGTATAGTAGGGTGGGAACGGAAGAGGGTGTATCAGGTCTTCAGACAAGAATGTAACACAGAGAACGACAGAACGTATATCCAAGCAACAATGGTGGAAAGATTTAAGGTATATATAAGCAATTATGTGACATGACCACAAAGAGAAAGACTGAATAAAGTGAGATATATTATCCGAGGTCAAAGTAGGCGGAGTAATCTTAACTGAGTTTACACAAGAAAAAATATCAACTCATTATAAGGTAACACATATACAATGGTGTCAAAATAGGTAAACAGACGGCTACCTGTATCTCCAATGAAGGTACCGGTCGATAACATTTGTCACGAAGTCACTTGAAACCCAATGTACACAAAGAAAGTTAAGACCAAAGGAGTCACACACACGAATCGTTCTCCTAACGACCCAGTATACCGTCGAGATAAAGGTAAAAATTCCTTAGAGGTGTTTCTTAACTACGAAAACTCGACACCACAACCTCTTCTGAGAACTCTCAGGGAACCTGACGTTCCTCTAGGTTGGTCAGGTAAGATTTCCTGTGGTCGGGACCCTAAAGAAACCTCCCTTACTACGACATCGACTTTGAGGTCATGAAACCGATGGAGTACGCTTCTCAACTGAGTAACCTTCTGAGACTACGACCCTCCCTAACCCCCGTCCTCCTCTTCCCCTGCTGTCTCCTACTCTATCGACCTACCGTAGTGACTGAGCTACCTGTGCTCAGACTCACTTGAGGACCTCAACCACTACCTGTCCCTCCGGACCACACGACGTTAAGTATCCCAGTGTTTCTCAGCCTGTGCTGACTCGCTGATTTGACTTGTGACATGAGTAAACGTATCACCGACATGATCAACGTAAGGGTGGTTGACACATTCTCTCGAGGGAAAAGAGATGTAGGAGAGGTCGTAAATAATAAACATCTGAAAAACTACCAACAGTAAGACTGACCGTACTCTACCATGGAATAACACCAAAACTAAACGTAAAGAGACTACTATTAAAATTCATAGAAAAGTACACAAACAATTGGCAGACATACAAAAGAAACCTATTTACAGACAAATCAAGAAACCGGGTAAAAATTTTAAAGTAACAAATGAAAAAACCCTAACTCGACGTATTCGACGAACATATAAAACCTCTAATTAAGAAACAATAAACAAAGTAAACGATAATAAAAGAGGGTAAGACTTCCGACGAACAAATATCAAAGGAAGTAACATGTTTTCAAAAATTCAAATTAATCCAGGGTAAACAAATAAAAACGAAAATAAAGGTAATGAGACTCTCCACCCAGTACTTTCAACTCTCTCAATTAAGGTTCCGTCCAACTATTCTTCAGGTCCCATGGACTCCTCCTCTTTCCCCAGATCCCGAGATTTCCTCTGTCCTCAGACCTTAAGAGTTGCTCTTCCTTTCCTGTTTCAAAAAAAGATGTAGGAATCAGAATCTCTAAGGGACCACCGAGTCTCCAATTTCGTAGACGGACGTTACACTCTCTAGACCCAAGCTAGGGACCCAGCCCTTCTAGGGGACCTCTTCCTTTACCGTTGGATGAGGTCATAAGAACGGACCTCTTAGGGTACCCGTATCCTCGGACCATCCGATGTCAGGTGTCCCAGTGTCTCTCAGTCCGTGCTGACTCTCTGAAGTGAAAGTGAAAGTGAAAGTGAAATCAGAATCATTCTCAATATATTGTTGTTACATAGGACGAACTCCTGTGTAAAGAGGAAGAACTCTTTAAAGTCTGATTAGGATAATTAATAGGATTTTACATATATTACCCTAACCCAGACCATTCTAGAAAGATAATAATTAAGATTAGGACAGTAGAATTTTACATTTAACACCCTCCAGATCACTCTAGAAATGTTGGAACTCTGTAAGAAAACTAAATAACATTATTGGTTAACTTTTTCATACATTAAGGGAAAGGTTTCTGATCGCTCCCCCCGTAAGAGACAGGGGGATGACTACAAATACAGTCTTCGAAAGATAGGAAAAAGTGAAATTATTTTGACGATGTGTTTTCGAGAACTCACTAGTTCGGACCAGATCTAACAAGAGATATAAACCCTCAAAGAAAGACAAAACGATCAGTAAGTACTATAAGTAAGTACTATTAACTATTGTGACATAAACGGAAAGAGACTAAATAAAGTGATTCGTTTCATGGGAGGTCCAGGTAACGTCATTTTTCAAGTCTTTATAATGTGCAATTCCACTATAAATTCTATTACTCATACAGTTCAGGGAACGTTGTTATGTTATGATAAATTTTTGTCCGTATCTTAATCTCTTTATTTTTTAACTTTGTTTATGTTTGGAAGGTGATCTATCTTTTTCAAATGGAACCTAGTAAGTGTCTTTTTAAAACAGACGTCAATCGTTTGTACTTGTGTATACATTTTTAATATTTCTCTGGGTACAGTATTCCTACCACGACAATTTATCTGTATCTTTCTCGATAGAACCGAAAGGGGAAAGATCAACTGTTTAGTTACTTTCACGTTAGTATAAACAAGAAGTATATTCGGTCGTGTACGTTGTGTGTGAAGAAGTACCAGAGGTGTCAAGTAGACCTCTATGTTGACCTGGAACCCACCAACCCGTTTCCATATATATTAGCAGGAGTAACAAGTGAATGAGTGTCCATAAACTAGTTCCGAACATTGGATACTTACAGAAGGTGTGTCCGTAAACCGGTGGAACTAGAAATATAGGAAACAGAAGTACGGTATTTACTACCCTAACTTGTAACTCCCATCTTCTTCCATCTCTAACCGTTCTTCTTATACCCGTACTCCACCCTATAACACTGGTTCCGCCACCCACTCTCTTCTCTTCTCACGCCCGTGTATTCACTATTCCTACTGTTTCTCCACCCGACTCGTCCACAATTCCCGAAACGTCTACCGTAGAGCTCTTAACTCTGCATAGTGACGGACGTTCTACTCTGGTATTCTCTTCGGTTACTCGTAATTTAGTTCGGGGTGGTGTTCGTCTTAGTGTTTCTCGGGTATCTAGGCCAATCCGGACCACAGTAGTGTCCGGTCAAAGTGGTGTCGGTACACCAGTGTCATCCATACTCCTTACTGGCACACCGTCTTCCAGTTGGAAACGTCATCTTCTCCGTACCCGTCCTATTCTTAGTGGGGAAACCGATTTCGGTAGTCAGGGTCCGCAGGTTGATTCCTTACCGAGTCTTGACACACCATCGCATCACCGAGTGTGTGTCGGTATATAGCCAGTTTCCGGTAACGTTGTTCATCCCGACTAGCATGGTGCCTACAAGGTACCTACTTTTTGTAGACTCGCTTTGTCCGTAATTGTCGATACAGGACTAGTAACTTGGTCTTCTCCGTCTCCTCGAATCCGTTGTCTCGATCTCACCTATATTACAGTCGGTGGTAGTCGTCTCGGTCCTCGTCCATGTAACCACACACCTCCCACCCGAGGGACCGGTCGTACATTTCCTACCGCGGTAACGACCAATCCTATCGGTTTTTGTACCTCTTCTTTCCTTCTCTATTGGTGTTCACGACACGGAGATTCGGTCCATACGGGTAGTTTCACTTCCAGTATTTCAACCTCGCCAACTTCTGTCGTATCATCTTTGACCACCACCAACTATTTCCTTCAAAACTGTGAAGGGTTACTCTGTACCGTCACACGACAAAAAAGTATAGTCAAACCGAAAGTTACTGAATGAACTCAACCCCGAGTCTCTTTCTGCCTTTTTATGGAGAAACCTTTGTACCTCAAAAGTTGTACCGAAGTCAAGATAGTGTTGTAGTAAAAGTGTGAGTGAAGAAATACTCGGAGTTCGAAGAAAAGACATATTCCTTACAACATTCCTGAAATTGAGAGTGGAGAAAGCCAAGTCGTTAAGAGATGTAGTTTTTAAAACAGACTTTAAGACTTTCTTATCCTCTTTTCTAAAAGTTGGAACTAATTTTCTACCTTCTTGTACTATCTTCTTGACATTATAAGGGTAACCCTTCGAAGGATGCCTCTCCTTTATACGAATGGGAAATAACGTTCTCACTACTCAACAGCTCTCAGAGGTACAAGAAATACAATAGGAAGAAAGTCTTTAGATCAGAGACCAATACTAAGACAAAGAAGGGTGACCTAAGGAGACAAACAAAAAAAACCTGTTTTACAGTATCTATACGATAGATTTACTTCTGTTGTAGTCGAACGAGGAAAACATCCTATTCGGGACTGTTAACCTAAAAGAGGAAAAAACATTACACAAACGGAACTCGAAACTATCGGATCCGTATGTGAAGTCTCTACCGATAGAGTGTATTTGTGGAACCGTCGGTCTCCTGATCTACTTATCCCTCCGGTCCAAGGAAATAAAATCTCAAGAACCAACAAAAACTATAGACCGGTAAACCCATGAAACAAAAGGGATAGGGGTGTGAAATCTAAAGACGAGGATACAAAATAAAATAAATAAATAAATAAATAAAAATAAATAAAAAAAAAACGAGGATACAAAATTTAAGTAGTTGTTTGTCACTCGGATGTTTTAGGATTCGGGTGTGTGAACTGAGGTTATTTTCTTCTTGGGTTCTAGATCCACGATGAGTACTGGAGTGACACAGCAGGGTTCAAACGATATATTAAAGATCGTAAAGAATCATTATTTGTAAGAAGAGGAAGGGGTGAACGACGTTTCAAAGGACTACCGATAACGACTCCCGTAGAAGGTAAATACGGTTCTTGATGTTCCTGTCCAGGTTGATGGTGTGACCAATAGGTATCCATCGCAGTTCATGTTTTGTTAGAGGATGAGAGAGAGAGTTCGATACATAAATACGTGAACTACCTGTCGGAAGACGCCAAAAAGAGGACTAAACACGTAGAAAGAAAGTAATGTCAGTCGGGAGTACTTAACGGAAATTAGTATTGATCAAATTAAGTTTAAACAGGTGACCCGATGATTAAATAAGAAGTCGGTATAGTACTTCACAAACTTCGTACTAGTCAAACAAGGACGAAGTCCTATAAACGGGAATGACAAGTTGAAGAGACACATGAAAGTGTACTGGGTGACGGATGGGAATACATCCAGACGTTTTTTTTTTTTTTTGTTTTTGACCAAATAATTTGAAGACAAAAATAGTGTTATTGACATATAGTAGAAGATTTCGTCGGTAAAAAGAGATAAGGGAGAGGACCGAATAAAAGTATGAAGTATCTCAGTTTTCTCACCAAGGGTCAGAACCAACGTATAATCCTCTTAGACTTTTCAAACATCCGAAGACTAAGGATCCTTTGAATCCATATAATTCCTTATCACTCTTTAAGTCACACTAGAACGATAGTTCACTCACCTCAAGACCTCTGTTCCAATCTTCACCTAGATACTGACTATCAAGGATAATGGATTTTACGAAAGGATTTTAAATGGATTTTAAAGAAAGTAAAAAAGGACTTTTGAGTTCTTAATAGGAGCGGAGTATCAATGGAAGGGAAAGGACGACAACGAGTGTAGTACCCCACTCAAATCAGCGATTCAACCCAGGAACGTTGGAGGACCTGAGATTGGACGGTCCGAAGAGACAGGTATTATAAAAGGTCCGTTCTCATGACCTCACCCAACGGTAAAGAAAGAAGCCCCCTAGAAGGACTGGGTCCCTAGTTTGAGACCAAAGGACGTAACACCCGTCTAAGAAATGGTTGACTCGATGGTCCCTTTGGTGTAGTACGAAGACAGGTATAGAGACGGGATAACGCATCGTAAATTCGATTCAAAGGAAAAGAATTCGTTAAAGAGATGAATTCATTATGAATAATTCATATAATACTCGGTTTTGATACCGAAAAGGTCATCAACAGATACCCACACTCTCAACCTAGTATTTCTTCCGACTCGTGATTTCTTGACTACGAAAGTTTAACACCATGACCTCTTCTGAGAACTTCCAGAGAACCAGACGTTCCTCTAGTTTTGTCAGTTAGGATTTCCTTTAGTCAAGACTTATACGTAACCATCGTAACTACGACTTCGACTTCGAGGTTATGAAACCGGTGGACTATTCTTATCGGCTGAATAACCTCTTCTGGGACTACAACCCTTTCTAATTACCGTTCTCTTCCCGGTTGTCTCCTATTCTACCAACCTACCGTAGTGACTGAGTTATCTGTACTCAATCTCGTTTGAGACTCTCAATTACCTCTTGTCCCTTCGGACCATACGACGTCAAGTACCCGAGTGTTTCTCAGTCTGTGTTATATGACTGATACTATTGTTACTCGACCCTGAATATTTAGTCGGGATGTACGAGTATATATTTATGTAAAGATGTAATAAACTTTCGGTAGACTAAGAACTTTGAAAATAAGACAATGGAGGATATATGGGACATTTGGACAAATGAAAAGACTTCACTCCGTGATGAAAGTCTATAGACCCCATCTCCAACGATTCACTGATCGTCTACTTACCGGTCAAGTTTCATCACCCACGACGTCTACCTTCCGTGAATGTCTTCTGTTAGACTAATTTTCTTTCCCTAAATCCTCATCAAGATCACTAAATGTAGTCTTGAATGGACTTTTTCAAAAGGGTATCAGAATGGTCGAAGCAAAGAAGACTATTGGTCTCTAACAGTAAGGTTTCAGTGTTAAACTCAGACGGATAGAGTACAAAGTATCTTGTGATAAAAAGAAAAGACGGTATCAGTTTCCTTTCCCTAGAGAAGGTCGGACCTAGAGGAGGACAAAGAAAAAGAACCCCGTATTGTATATCGCAGGAAAGATGTACCTGATTCCGAGACTGTGTTATATTCGTTTTAAAACCTGAGATACTAAAGTAGTAGGTTCTTGAATCCGTGTTGGACTAAGATATCTCTAGTTTCTTTCTCCCTTCCAATTTTTTTTTTTTTTTTTTTTGATCGAGTAATCTCATAGGGTGACCCGACCTAAGTAAGTTTCTTGTTGTATTGGACTTTTCATTGAGAGTCCCCTTTTCCCTATTAAAACTGGTAAGGGTCAAAAATACATTACAACCAAAACATACTGAATTGGAGATAAACCACCTACGGATGTCTATCTCGAAATCGAAAAATTATATCTGAACAAACGATAAAGAAAATTTTTTATAAATAAAAATTAACCTTCTATTAACAAATGTCACAACATGACCCAAGACGTTATGTAATTTTCTTAGTCAGTATCCATAGTTGTTCTGATTCGAGTGAGACGAGTAGTGTATTCTCCGGTTACTTAACTTAGTCTCTACTTTATAACTCCGTTCCTTATGATGAAGTAGGACTCGGTCGACTAATTACAGCGTTTTTTGGTAGAATAACTCCAGATCTTCACGAGAAAGAAATACTAGTCTCTACCCTCCCTCCACTCCTTTGTTTCATTTTTCCGGAACTTAGAACGTTTATAGAGGATCTTACCGTTCGAAATCCGTCCTCTACACACTTAAAGAAGGAAGGACTGTAGGTATCCACCTGTTTCAGGACTTGGTTCCGAGAATTCGAATTGTGGTTCCGTATCCCCGTCCTAAGAGACTCCTTTCAGTAATATATACTGATATTATTGTTTTCGTTCAGTTTCTTTGACAAGGTTGAACCTCAGACTTGACTGAAAAGGAACGTTGTCCATACGTATGTATACAAGGGAGGGAAAGTTGGAAGGGTGGTTGGAAGGGGAGGTGGGGCGGAGAGACCCAACAGTGTTTCGTAATCCTACTCGAGGGACGCAGTATGACGTTTAAGGGCAACCGAAAGATAAAATGCCATTACATATACAAAGTCACGATGAGAGGGTCATCTAGAAACTTATTCCGGTACGAAGTCTACTATTATCAGATTGAGTGTATCGGGAACATGTGTTGTCACGACACCACCGAGTCGCCTTTTTCTTAGGTAGACGTTACATCCTCTACACCGTCACTAGAGACACTCCGTCGTCACTCACCGCCGTTCTTCGCTCTAGAATTTAGGAACGGGTCGACAACTTGGACCCAGGTGGACCTATTTTTGGTCCTTAGGATCGGTGGTTTGGTTGTTCCCGACCTTCGATCTACGATTAAAAGGGACCTAGAAACGGGGGTCTCTTTTTACGTAAATAGTACTTCTGTCTTTGACATTTACGACCATGTTTCAAATAATATTCTCTGTGTCGTGTTGTCGTTCATCCTCTCGTGTGTCTCTTCGTCAAACAAATCCACTCCATCTTCGTTCCGTCTCTACGTATGGACCTCTCTTTCCCACATCCACAGGGGAGATCACTCTTTCTCGTATCGTTTCTCTGTCAATTGAGAAAATATAACTTCCTCCTTTGTCTGTCTTGTCCGAGGTAGAACTTTCGTCCGGAGGTAGAACCCGGCCTGACACCTGAAACTCGATATACGGGTCATAGATACCTTCGTTGTATGGTTGACCTTTTGGTCTGGGGGGGTTTACCTTCTCAGGGTCCCGAACATGGATCTGAGAGACATCGGATTTTTTTTGGAGTTAATAGACACATTAGTTTATGTTAGTATTTAAGATAATACGAATAACCCCATACTGGTGTCCGGATGACTATTGAGGGGTAACAATTGATGAATCCGAACAACGATGACGACGACGAGTCAGCGAAGTCAGCACAGGTTGAGACACGCTGGGGTATCTGCCGGTGTGTGGTCCTAGGGGGCAGGGACCCTAAGAGTTCGGTTCTTGTGACCTCACCCAACGGTAAAGGAAGAGGTTACGTACTTTCACTTTTCACTTTCACTTCAGCGAGTCAGAACAGGTTGAGAAGTCTTGGGGTACCTGACGTCGGATGGTCCGAGGAGGTGGGTACCCTAAAAGGTTCGTTCTTATGACCTCACCCCACGGTAACTTAGTACCCAATTGAAACTAACATAGAAAGAAAAGGTACCCCGAAGGGTCCACCGCGATCACCATTTTCTTGGGTGGACGGTTACGTCCTCTACATTCTCTGCACCTAAGTTAGGGACCCAACCCTTCTAAGGGACCTCCACCCGTACCGTTTGGTGAGGTCATAAGAACGGGTCTCTAAGGGTACTTGTCTCCTCGAACCGTCTGATGTCAGGTACCCCAGTGTTTCTCAGCCTGTACTGAATCGTGACGTGGTAGGTGACAGTATCCGGACCCGACTGAGGGTGTCGTAAGTCACGATGACGATAAACAAAAAGGAAACAAGTCTGACCAAAGTCCCTTAAACCTCTCCACCCAAACCCGTGTATGTGAATCCCATATATTCCAAAAGTGTTTTTGACCAGTCCCAGGAACCGATTCTCCTCTGAAACGGAACCCGGGTGGTCATATTATTTGACGTGAGGTGATAGACGTGACAGGAAGACTCACAAACAAAGGACCTTACTTGTGTCGATGTTGTTATATTCCGTTAAGAAGACTGAAACGGAAGGAAGTCCGGTCAATAGACCAAAGAAAAAGGTGTGGACGGGACGGGACCTTGAGAGAGAATCCCACGTGTACGTGGGGTTTCGGTTCTACCTAGAACTTCACTTCCGAAGACCGTCCTTGTTCTGAGTAATACCGGACCGTAATACGGAACCGAAAACTGAGGTTCCTCGGAAAGACACGTACATATGACAGAGGGAATGGAAAATGAGTCTTCTTAGACACGGGGAGAAACAGGAACGGTACTAATAAGGGAACTCCACATTTGTTCTCTGTTTCTGATCGATAAATGGGACAAGACGAAATAACTGATACGGTTTCGGAAACTGACACACCTAGTGTTATTTGACACCTTTTAAGACTTTCTCTACCCTTATGGTCTGGTGGACTGGACGGAGAACTCTTTAGACATACGTCCAGTCCTTCGTTGTCAATCTTGACCTGTACCTTGTTGTCTGACCAAGGTTTGTCCTTTTCTTCATGCAGTTCCGACATATAACAGTAGGACGAATAAATTGAATATACGTCTCATGTAGTACTCTTTACGACCTGACCTTCTTTGTGTTCGACCTTAGTTCTAACGGCCCTCTTTATAATTAGTGGAGTCTATACGTCTACTGTGGTGGGAATACCGTCTTTCACTTCTCCTCGATTTTTCGGTGAACTTCTTTCACTTTCTCCTCTCGTTTTTTCAACCGGATTTCGAGTTGTAAATCTTTTGCTTCTAGCACCGCAGGCCAGGGTAGTGAAGTACCGTTTCTCTACCCCTTTGTCGCCTTTGTCACAGTCTGAAGTAAAACCCCCCGAGGTCTTAGTACCGTCTACCACTGACGTCGGTACTTTAATTTTCTGGGAACGAGGAACCTTCTTTTCAATACTGGTTGGATCTATCGTATAAGTTTTCGTCTCTGTAATGAAACGTCTGATTCCAGGCAGATCAGTTCCGATACCAAAAGGGTCATCAGTATATACCTACACTCTCAACCTGACACTTCTTCCGACTCGCGGCTTCTTAACTACGAAAACTTGACACCACGACCTCTTCTGAGAACTCTCAGGGAACCTGACGTTCCTCTAGGTTGGTCAGGTAAGACTTCCTCTAGTCGGGACCCTAAAGAAACCTCCCTTACTACGATTTCGACTTTGAGGTCATGAAACCGGTGGAGTACGCTTCTCAACTGAGTAACCTTTTCTGAGACTACGACCCTTCCTAACCCCCGTCCTCTTCTTCCCCTGCTGTCTCCTACTCAACGGACCTACCGTAGTGCCTGAGCTACCTGTACTCAGACTCACTTGAGGCCTTCTACGACTACTTGTCCCTCCGGACCGTACGACGCTAAGTACCCCAGCGTCTCAGTCTGTGCTGACTCACTGACTGAACTTGACTTGACTTGACAACAATGAAAGTAAGGATTTACACCTCGACCAACATTTAAGGAGTCGACCTTGTGTGTATAGAGAATAGAGTCCTTTACGCTTCTTCTCCGACCGACTAACCCTTAAAAGTTGGACCTCGGACAGATAGAGGATGGGTCCTCCTCGACTTCCAAGGTTGGGACCCGACCCTTCTAGGGGACCTCTTCCTTTACCGTTGGTGAAGTCATAAGGACGGATCCTTTAGGGCACCTGTTTCCTCGGACGGTCCAATGTCAGGTACCCCAGTGTTTCTCAGTCTGTACCGACTCGGTGGTTTGTCGATTACCGTTGTTTTATACGGTGAAATTTTAAGATTTTTGTGTTATGTATTGTTCTAGGACCTTGTTTATATACAGATAGTTATCTACTGACGACTTTATTTGCAACTGTTTGTAGATGTCCTTACGATATCTTAGTACTTTACCTTATTTTATCCAGATGGATACGAGTATACCTTACTAACGATTCTCTATAATAATTTATTTGTTTAAAAATTTTGTATGATTACACAATAGTAAATACAAAAAGTAGACATTACGACAGTTGTTCAATAGAGAACAAATCAAAAGGATTACGTACGTAAAAAAAGGTATCTTCTGTACATTTCTATGGACAGAATAGAAAAAGGAAAGAAAAAATAAAAAATTCAATACTTTCATACTATTGTGTAAATGTCTTCTGAACCTTTTATGTCTTGTTTCAATGTATATCACTGTGGAAAAGAATTTTACGTAAAAAGAATTCAAGTAAATCATTTATCGATTTTAATCTTATAAGATGCTTGTCTAAATACCACCAACGACTCGACATTGTAGATAGGTCTAAAAGTACAGGACTAGGATCAAAAGTTCTAAGGTTAAATAGATTTGTTGTGTTAGACCAATGTCATATCACCTGTTCTGACAACACTACGAAACACCATAATTTATATTTTTATTATAGAAACCTGATAAATTTGTGTTTTAATTAACCAAAATGGTAATTATATAAATTCGTTCTCGTCTGAGAAGTTTATACATCCCATTCCTCTGTTAAGTTTAACCTTAGTAAAAATAAAAAGTGGATAGTCGTTAATGACTTTGAAAAAGACTACTTTAAGGTCCATATATCGAGTCTTTAGGTATCGCCTTGAAGGGACTTTAGTCCGGTGAAGACTTTATCGAGTTGTTGTCAAGTTGACTACAACTGTCTGGCGTTTTAGACGGTTTGAAACTACACCAAAAGAAAGTAACGCCAGTCGTCACAAAACGTACTGGATACACTTATAAGGAGAATAAGAAGACTATAGTTGATAAACTTAATTATAAATGTATAAGTCAATACCAGGAGACGGGTAAGAACTGTTTCTTAGTTTAAACATCGAAGAAGGTATCTCGATATTATATATTTGAGACTTTTGAACGATTATTAAGGGTCTTAATATTATCCTGCAGACAAACCTATCTAGAAATAGTCAAGTCAAGTCGAATCAGTGAGTCAACACAGACTGAGAAATACTGGGGTACCTGACGTCGTGAGGTCCGAAGGGACAGGTAGTGGTTGAAGGTCTCGAAGGAGTTTGAGTACAGGTAACTCGGCCACTACGGTAGGTTGATAGACTAGGACAGTAGGGGAAGAAGAGGACGGAATTTAGAAAGGGTCGTAGTCCCAGAAAAGGTTACTCAGTCAAGAAGCGTAGTCCACCGGTTTCATAACCTCAAAGTCAAAGTCGTAGTCAGGAAGGTTACTTATAAGTCTTGACTAAAGGAAATCCTACCTGACCAACCAAGAGGAACGTCAGGTTCCCTGAGAGTTCTCAGAAGAGGTTGTGATGTCATGTTTTCATAGTTAAGAAGAAATATATCAGGTCGAGAGTGAAAGTATGTACTGAAACTGATCTGACCGGAAACAGCCGTTTCATTACAGAGACGAAAAGTTGTACGACAGATCCATCCAGTATCGAAAAGAAAAAAAAAACAAATAAAAAAACAGAGAAAAAAAAATTAAAAATAAAAATGAAATAAAATGAAATGTTATGACATAACCAAAACGGTATGTAACTGTACTTAGGTGGTGCCCACATGTACGCTAGGGTTTGTACTTGGGGGGAGGGTGGAGGGAGGGGTGTTGTAGGGAGACCCAGTAGGGGTACGTGGTCGGGGTTCGTACGACATAGGACGTAGCCTATATCTGACCACTAAGCTAAGAATGTACTATCCTATGTACAAAGTTACGGTAAGAGGGTTTAATAGGGTGGGAGAGGGAGACTCAGGTTTTCAGGCGATATGTGTAGACACAGAAAAGAAGGTTCTTCGTTCGTAGAAAATTAAAGTGACGACGTCAGTGGTAGACGTCACTAAAACCTCGGATTTTTTGTCAGACACTGACAAAGGTAACAAAGGGGTAGATAAACGGTACTTCACTACCCTAGTTTACGGTAGTAGAATCAAAAGACTTACAACTCAAAATTCGGTTGAGAAAATGAGAGGAGAAAGTGAAAGTAGTTCTCCGAGAAACCAAGGAGAAGTCAAAGACGGTATTCCCACCATAGTAGACGCATAGACTCCGATAGAACTAGGGTCGAACACGAAGTAGGCAGTAGGTAAGATGTACTACATGAGACGTATCTTTAATTTATTCGTCTTACTGTTATATGTCGGAACTGCACGGGGAAAGGGATAAACCTTGGTAAGAACAAGGTACAGGTCAAGATTGATATCGAAAAAATTTAGACGTATGTCCAAAGAGTTCTCCGTCCATTCCTCCAGACCATCGGGGTAGAGAACTTCTTAAAAGGTCAAACGACACTAGGTGTGTCAGTTTCCGAAACTGTATTAATTATTTCCTCTTCGTCTTCAAAAAGACCTTAAGAGAACGAAAAATCAACAGTCAAGTGCATGATAACTTCGGAACGAACCTCTTAAAACTCGTAATGAAACGATCACACACTCTACTCACGTTAACACACCATCAAACTTGTAAAAACCGTAACGGAAAAAACCCCCTAACCTTACTTTTGACTGGAAAAGGTCAGAACGCCGGTGACGACTTAAAAGGTTTAAAGGACCGTATAACTCACGTCATGAAAGTCTCGTAGTAGAAAATCCTAAACTTTATCGAGTTGACCTTAAGGTAGTGGAGGAGATCGAAGTAAGCATCACTACGAAGGATTCCGGGTACACTGAAACGTAAGGTCCTACAGACCGAGATCCACTCATTAGTGTGGTAGCACCAATAGACCCAGTACTTCTAGAGAAAACTTATCAAGAAGATACATAAGAACGGTGGACAAGAATTATAGAAGACGAAGACAATCCAGGTATGGTAAAGACAGGAAATAACACGGACATAAACGTTTTTTACAAGGGAACTACAGAGAATAAAAGAACTTCTCTAGAGATCAGAAAGTGTAAGATAATAAAAGGAGATAAAGAAACGTAACTAGTGACTTTCGGAATATTTACACTTGTTTACTTCTCTGTTTCTTTTTATTTTGTTACAAACAGACTTCGACTTCATAAGTGGTGGACTTATTATCCGGGAGTCAGTCAACGTGTATACATTTAATAGTCTGAGGTTTTAAATCTAGATTTATATGTCTGGATGGACGTCTGTAGTAACTGTGTCTTAACTTATAACTTTACAAAACTATCTCAACAATTGTTTCTTACGTTACTCTATGTACCGATCTATTTATGTATAAAAAGAGATTTCAATTTATTTCATTTCGACTCTTCAATACTTATACGATCTAATGAGAGTCTACACAACCAAATAATTTTGTTGTTGTCCCTGATTGTAAAATTCTTTTCTTGAAGACTCGTCATAATAAAATTCATTTCCGTATCTTTTGGATAGATTTTTAGATACAATTTGACTACTATCCAAACAAACCTTTTTTGTGTAAGTCAGTGTACTATACTTTAAATTATGGAGTGTTTGTCTTTATTTGATAATAAAATTTGATGTTTGATTTTGGACATTTGAATCTTTCGAAGTAAACTGTGATTACCTATCCTCCTTCTCTTATGGTGGTTCGGAGGTTGTTTCTTTAGTCGAGAGGACGTATATGTACCCTCTAAGAGTCCTCTCCGTACACCTCACCATAAAAATAAAATAGTTTTACCTCGTACTCGAGGTTAACCCTTTCTAAAGAGTTACCTCCTTTTTATGTTCTTCGTGAAGTCCACTTTCTTGGGACGTCGTCACCTCCTTTGTAACAGGACGAGTTATGTCCTTCAGACACTGACCGTTGGACTATTATGTTTCCCTTCCCCTTGATATCGGAATAAACAGAAATTAAAAGTAAACTTCATCCAGACAAAAACAGAGTACATACCACTTCTTCTTACTTAATATGTATCCCTTCACAACGACTGGTTTCTCGGTTTCATCTTTTCAAGTCCTGAGCTACTTAGTTTACTTTTGTTTCTTTTTACGAGGAACCAGAACAGTTCTCCGTCTTTTTCCCTTAAGTGTTAACCGTTGTTTCTCTCCAAAAATTTTAGGACGACGTGTATTTTCAAGTTTCAATTTATTTATACTTCTTAACTACGAAAACTTGCCACCACAACCTCTTCTAAGAACTCTCAGGGAACCTGACGTTCCTCTAGGTTGGTCAGGTAAGACTTCCTCTAGTCGGAACACTAAAGAAACCTTCCTTACTACGATTTCGACTTTGAGGTCATGAAACCGGTGGAGTACACTTCTCAACTGAGTAACCTTTTCTGAGACTACGACCCTCCCTAACCCCCATCCTCCTTTTCCCCTGTTGTCTCCTACTCTACCGACCTACCGTAGTGACTGAACTACCTGTACTTAGAGTCACTTGAGACCCTCTACCACTATCTGTCCCTCCGGACCGCACGACACTAAGTACGCCAGTGTTTCTCGACCTGTGCTGACTCACTGACTTGACATAAATACTTTTCTCCTTAGTATAGATCTACGAACATAGATATACGAATGAAATTTATTGTTTCATTAATGTCAATCAATTAATACGTATTTTAGATAAATTTCCCGAATGAAGGTCCCTGGTCAAAGTACATTTTCCTCTTCCTTCTGAAAATGTGAAGTAACACATAGAATAGTGTAAACAAACGAAATGTTTCACATACATAATAAAATTGTTGTTTTTATCTTTATTGTTGTTATCATTCATCGTTAGAAATAAAGTAAGATACATTTTCTCTTCTGTTTTTCTTCTTAACTCTTCTTGATATGTGTAGATATCTTCGAGAAAAGAAAGATCCTTGTGAAAATTTATAAAATTCTTCTTATGAAAAATCATCAATATCAATACCTACAATTTGGTACAATTACTCTATTTTAAAATAAACTTCAACTTTTTAATTTTATTACTTAGACAACCTACTTGAGTTCCACACTCGGGAAGAATTAGAGTTTCTTTCAAGTGTCGAATACCACTCCGGCGGACGTGCGAGTGAACGAGTCAACACAAGTTGAGAAACACTGGGGTATCTGACATCGGGTGGTTCAACGAGACAGTACCTCAAAAGGTCCTTTCTTATGACCCCACCCAACGATAAAGGATAAGGTCCCCTAGAAAGACTGGGTCCTTAACTTTGACGTAGAGAACACAGAGGACGTAATCGTCCGTCTAAGAAATGACGACACGATGGACCCTTCGGACACTCCGGAACCAGCACGTCTAAAAATGCAATCTGTCAAGAACGTGTGGTAGGTGTTAGGAGAACATAAGTAAGTTCGTCACGACGACACTGGTCAAGGATCTTCCATATTAGTCGGTCAGTTCGAGTCCAGTACGGATCATTACACCTTGTAGAACGGTACCCCGAAGGGGTTCAGGTACCTATTGGGATCGTTTGTCGAGACGACAGTACACATTCGTGGACCTCAATTGTGGACAACCCGTCCGGTCCTTGGGACAAACTCGGTAACCCTCTTCAGAAAAGTAGGGGACCCCTACTTTATGAGACTACATAAAGTCTTCCGAGAAATCTACCAAGACCGTCCCGACCTATTATCAGAGGTGATTGTCACACGTTGTCCTGGTTTTTTAGGACCGAAAAGGAGAAAGGACAAAGTGAGATAAAATGTTTCCGGGTATAAAACACTGATGTATAGATTTACTCGACGGTTATACGTTCGAAAACAGAGTCCGGACAAAAGACCCCTTAGATCTAAATATAAGGGGTTACAATGTTTTAGAAAACGAGGTTATGGACTTTCAGATCAGTCCACAACGGAGGTACTTTTAAATAATGCTCTATGAATAAATATATAAATGATAATATATTAATAAAAGATTAACAAATATAAAATCCTCGAACTCTGATAACGATCCGTATAAACGACAAATCAACGAGTTAACACAGACTGAAACACTGAGGTACCGGACATCGGGTGGTCTTGGGAGACAGGTATCCTAAGAGGTCCGTTCTTATGACCTCACCCAACGGTAAAGAAGGAGGTCGCCTAGAAGGGTATGGTCCCTAACTTCAGAGAACGTAACGTCCGTCTAAGAAATGGAATTCAAGAGGTATTTTACCTCTACTATCTTCCCATCAGTAGAGACATAATTGAGTTTAGGCTTATGGATCGTCTGTCTTTCGCTAAATTTGAACTGGTACTATGTTTTGTACACTTGTAAAAAGATCGAAACGTACCGATCTTTGTTAAGATATCTGTACTCTTTTTATTATCAAATATAGATACAGTATATGATAGAACAATCGTTCAGATGTCCTCTACTTAGTTCGACTAGAATGTCATCTTTGTTATTTTGTGAAAATTTATTCTTCTTTTGTCCGGTTCTCTTTTTTATGTCTACCTCAGTCTGAAGAAAAAGACTCAAAGAGTCGAGAGAGACAAAAGAGTCTTAGTAGACGACAACTGTCGAAAGGACGGTGTTAAAAGGGTTATACGTAAAATAAGGGTTCAATTATTTACAAAACGAGTATTAAAGTCATTTTTGTCTGAAGAATAAAAATATTTTATAGGTCAGTATTTCGTTTTCCTTCTTTTATTTATACTCTCTATTCGTTATAAAATAATGCGTCTAGAGACGAAGACATTGAGTAATTTAGTCTGTCTCTAGAGTCGTTTTAATTCAAAACACGATGGTGTCGGGGAGGTCGATTACTCACGGAATCCAAGGAAGTGTTTGACGATGAATAAACAGTTAATTTACAAATTAGTATTTTATAATACGACTCATTAAACACGTATACACACAAATTAGAAGTTCAAACACCACAGTCTACCCGTCATGAGACGTGGAGTTGATAAAAAAGAGGACATTCGAAAGGAAGTAGAGATCAAGAGGTAAACATCTTCTTTATAAAGGATCATTCGGAGTATAAAAAAAGGAGGACTTCCAACACGGGTAATAAAGTTCGAAACTTTATAAGGTAGAAAGTGTCGGGAACAATTACTTAACAAGTCATATGACCTAACTTGTTATATTACTTAACAAGTTTCTTGTTATACATATTAACAAGTTATTTATTAAATAATCATAAATAATATCGACCATAGTGAGAGACCTCCTCATAGTAAATAAAGAGAGATCTAATCACAAAATTCTCAGAGGAAAATCCCTTAAGGGACCACTAGACAACCAATCCCAAGACGCGTAGGTGACGCCTCCCATACCCAAGTTAGAAACCAGTCTTTTGATTCTAGGGTGTACGACACTCCGTACCGGGGGGGGTTTTTTTCAGAGGAAATTTACTATCGATACACCGAAGTTCCCACAGAAAAGTGACTTGAAACAGAAATTTATAATCAAGATGTTATATTACTGGTTGGGATCTTAAACCCCTGAAGTATGTAGAACTTTCTAAACGTGATATAGGATTTAGTAACAGACTTTCACTATTTATTATAGGAGACTTGAAATACTTAAGAATTCAAATCCGTGTTCTAGACTCGAGATGTTTGACACGCTCTTGAACAAAGGTACAACGGTCTCTTTAACAGAAAGTGTCCAGATATCGGTTACTGAAGGTCATATTTTGACTGAATATTGATGTTCGTCATTCTTTTATAAGAGTTTTAAAAGAGTCATTCTCTAAGAATTCTTTGTGACCTTAATCATCTCTGTTCGTTCTCTCAACTGTTGTTCTTAAAAAAATTTACACTTTAATCAAATTTCCGTATAGGTGGAAAAATTCGAATCCTCGAAGGGTAAAGAGGAAAAGGTGACCTTAAAGAGATCCTTAACTCTTAATACAAAGAACAGGTATAAGGGGGATCAAGATGTTTTTTCGTTCAAGATATTTGGTTTGTAATTCAGAGGACGTCGTCCATATTATTTAATCACATGAAAGGGACTGGACGAGTAAGTGGGAGTTTATTAGAATTGGAGAAGGGTGTGTTGAACTGGTCGGAACCGTTTCACCAACAAAAACAAAATCAGTGATTCAGTACAGAATGAGAAACACTGGAATACCTGACGTCGTACGGTCCGAGGAGACAGGTACCCTAAAGGGTTCGTTCTTTTGACCTCACCAAACGGGAAAGGAAGAGGACCGTTTCACCATCTGTTCAAGATGGTGATAAGAGAAGATGGTTATAAGAGAAATAAACCTTTGTAAGGTGGAGTACAATAAACGTAAATCACACACAACAAGTTTCAAGAGAATACATGTAGCAGTGTAAGTCAAAAGGGTTAATGGCACAGTCCTACCTCTCTTATACACTAAAAAAGTAAATTACACTCTGACGTCGGAACGAAACCTTTATCACTCTCATTCAAGAGGACACAGAATCTGAGACTTAAATTCTTAAAACCGTCTATTAAACATTATACTGTATAAAGAAGGTACTCGATTAAGGAGTTCCTTGAAGTAAATACAACTATAAAAAATAAAAGGATATTGGTCGTCACGGTCTATTAGTCTGTCCAAAGACTGGTATCCATTATAAATACCCGAGGAAGGAGGTCGTGGGTATAAAACAGTTAAACAGGGCTTTGAGAAACCAAAAGTGACGTATTTATTATCCCAACTCGTAACCTCCATGTTTCTTCATCTCCGACGGTTCTTAACACACGTGTACTCCACCCTAAGGGGCGGGTTTCGCTACTCACTCTTTTCTTTTGTCCCTCCCTCATATTCTCCATTCGTACTGTGTCTATACACACCACGTCCATAAATGACGAAAAACCACTCGAAAGTATCTTCTCTCGGCGTAATGTCGGGCCTACTAGTCGTGTATTCTACTCCGTTATCGACTCTACAGATGGGGTCGTTGGTTGTTCCGGTGGTGGTCTGGTATGTGGGACAACTGGCACCACAGGTGTGTGTGGTAGAAGTGGTGTCGGTACACGAGTGTCATCCACCACCCCTACTGTACGAACCGTACTTTCCCGTAGAAGACCTCCTCCTACCCGTACCCCTCTTACTCGTCCTGTCGAGAGTGATTTGAGTGTTCCGGCTACTCGGGCTACGCCGACAACCTTTCCTACCACCGTATCGCGTCCCCGAGTGTCTACCGGTGTATCGCCAGTTTCCGGTGCCTGTACTCCTACCGTCTGACGTTCCGTCTCTACCTCACCTCCTTCTTGTCGACCTGGTCCGTCGGGAGTTTCGACTACAGTCAGACGAGTTTGGTCTTCTACGTGTCGTGGAACCCCTACCACCAACACCTGTACGGGTCCAGACACTCCCGGTCGTACGGTTCCTCGTCCTTGTACCCGAATACGTCCCTCGCGAGACACCTCTACCACTTCTCCTACCACGTCAAAGGGTCCTACCACTGTTTCATGTACCTTCGCTTTCCTTATCTCTAGGTGAACACAAACAGGAGGTAGGGTCCTTACGGAACCTCTTCCTTCTTTCTCCCCACCGGGACCCTCCGGAACGTCAGTCAGTACGACCGGGGGACCACCTCGTGGACTTTTCTCGCTAAGTCTTTGTCGACTCGGACCTGAAATTTTTCTTAGTTCTAAAAGTTTCATCTTTATTTTCAACCTCAAAATTCTATGTGTTTTTATTAGTACCCCTCCAACCTGTTTCTGTTAGTTTTCCATGTTTCAAAGACAATATTAATCATGATCCCTACATTACACGTTATTACTATTTATACATACTGTCAATTCTCATTTAGGATTCTCAAGAATAGTTTTCCTTTTTATAAAAAAGATAAAGAAATTTTAAAACAAATACGTACTCTACAACCTACAAGTGTTTGGAATCACACTATTAGTAAAGTACTCCATATATTCAATTTAATACGATATGAGAAATTTGAATATGTCCACGACATATAGTTGATTTAGAGTTATTTTGACTTTTTTTCTCTTATAAAAGTTTTGGTGGTGTCTGACAAACTGAAGGTAAACTAGTCTTAACATCCAAAGGTGTCACAAAAGATTTCAAGTTGTGACTTCTAAGTCGTGTCAAACCCAAAAGGACGTTCGGGTGTACACAGGTAGACCGTTCTTTAAATCTGACAATATCAACTTTTATAGGATACTTCGTGACTGAGGGGACAAAAGATCTGACATAAGTCTATTCAATATTAAACATCATTGTGGAACTATACGATTATGACGATAACTGAAGTACGAGGACTAAGGGGGAGATACAACGTCAGATTTTCTTGTTGGACCCTGAGGTTTATTTTTCACTATTATTTACTCTTTTTTCCACCTAAATTTCATCGTATTTTTTATTAAAACTATAGTACTATATATATTAGTTATATTATATCATCGTGTGACATCATAATCTTATCATTATTACACCGTATTTTAATTATAGATTCTCTTATACAAAATAGTATTGATAAAATAATTCCTGTCTAACTAAGTAACAAATAATAGTCTTATACGATTAAAAATTCTTATATAATGTAGATAAAAATTATATAAAAATGAATTTCTGATATTGAATTTTATACACTTTATTTTTATTTAAGTTACTCTTTAATTATTTTATAATGTTTTGGGATAGTCGTTTGTTCTAGTTTATCCAGTTGTTTTCAAAAACTTTTTATTATTTTGAATCCGAATATTATATTAAAGGATAAGTTTTTAAATTTATATATATAAATACTACAATATACATGTCACATTATAATAAGTTGGTATTTTTTTAGAACGGTAAACCCTGTTACACCTATCTGAGTCTCCCAAAAAACGATTCACTTTATCCAGCCTATCCCTTTCTTTTGATGTAAAAGAAAAAGTGAAAATAAACCTTAGATAAACATATAAAAGTGAGCATACTCCTTAGATTTTTTTTTTTTTTCGTTCTTTATCAGAGTTTCTATGTCTCTTGTTTGACAACGGTCTCCCCTTCCACCTTCTTATCTACTTTTTACACTTCCCCTGATTTTCCACGTTTAATGGACAATATTTTATTTATTCAGTGTTCCTACATTACGGATCTTGTCCCTTATATTAGTTATTATAATATTATTTGAATACAAACATTAGATGTTTTTTAACCTATTGATCTGATATTTGGACTTCGATTATATTATAACATTCAGTTGATGTGAAATTAAAAAAATTTTTTTCATAACAATTTTTCCTTCTTTTCCTTTTGAATACTACGTCTATTCCTTATATATGTAAATAATTACTCCTTTTAAAAAATTCTTGTACATAGTGAAAGTATGTCCTTTCGTTAGGTGTCAATAAAATTTTTATGTCTAAATGACAAGTATACCCTGAGTTCCCCTGAGATCACTGATCTTTACATGTTATTACTTATTCTTCCTTTATCCCCTACTCTAAGACTAGTGGACTACGAGTCTCTACTCCGGTGGTCTTACACCGGGAATGAGTGGATCTTGGTGAATGGACTTGCATTCCGTTATTGTCTCACCTTTTGATCAGGGTGTGTGACAGAAGATTATACCTGTACACTCACACATGTGTACATACATCCGTATAGAATCGTTTGTAGGTAAACGGAGAACCTCTCGTGTAAGTAACAGGACGTAAAGGGGTGAGAAGTGGAAGTCCGAAAGAAGTACCACACCGAGAAATTCACTGGATTCATTTCAGGGGGTATTACGGGTCTTAATCGAGAAAAAATTTGAGGGACTAAGGGGTTTGTATTAGTGATAAGTAGTTATGATAATACACATTGTAACTGAGACCTCCAACGGAACACGAGGGTCATCTATTTGGACCAACTAAGTTCCCTAAGACCCTTCGAAGATCACAAAAGGTAAGGACCTCCTCGGACTCTCTGTCCTACACTTCGATTTTGAATTAGATCTTGATCTAATCCCGAAACGTCAAAACCATAGGGTTACCGGGAGTAAGGGTATGTACACATCCATCCTCTCGGTCCTCTCTAAATGAGGTGTCGACCTCCTCAGCACGAGTGTTTACGTTCTCCAGTTGGGGACAACAACTATAGGACTGAAAGTGCGATTGGAAAAACGTCCAGTTACCGAAAAGATACCTGTGAGGGGTCCAGTAAAAGACGTTGAGTGGAAAGGGGTCGGGAATATCAGAGAGCACAATAATCTCAGGGTTGAAAGACGTCACCTTCGACACACCAACACAGGGAGTCGTCTATGTAGAAACGACCGGACAAATATACGAGAGTTCGTGACCTAGGTCTAAACCGGTTGCAAAGAAAAGAGTACTCAGGTCTCCTTCGTTTCATAATTTCAAGTAGTTTTTCATACGACGGTTCTGGTAACGTTTTACGTGTTCCGTCTTGTTTTGGTGGTGTTTTAAAACGTTTTTGATTTGTCCTTATCCTGAGTCTCTCGATCTGAATTTTGGACTACATCACGTTCGAGAAGGACGTCTGTCCGAGACATCCCGCTGAAACAAGTCCCAGTCACAGTTATTCTCACTTTGTCACCGTCTCCTTACACTCACGGTTTTATTTCACGACCCAGTTAGCTATATAATTGTCTTTCTCATGTAGTTATACTTGTATCTACGTGGACGAGTATCTGTGTAGGTGTGTCTAAGGGGACGTCTTCGACACCGAGAAGTCATGTGAAGTCAAGTCAGTGAGTTAGTACAGACTGAGAAACGTTGGTGTACCTGATGTCGTACGGTTTGGAGGGACAGGTAGTGGTTGAGGGTCTCAAATGAGTTTGAGTACAGGTAACTCAGTCACTACGGTAGGTTGCTGGAATAGTGGACAACAGAGGAAGAGGAACGTGAAAGTTGGAAAGGGTCGTAGTCCTAGAAAAGGTTACCCAGTCAAGAAACGTACTCCACCGGTTTCATAACCTCGAAGTCGAAATCGTAGTCAGGAAGGTTACTTATAAGTCCTGACTAAAGGAAATGCTACCTGACCAACCTAGAGGAACGTCAGGTTCCTTGAGAGTTCTCGGAAGAGGTTGTGGTGTCAAGTTTTCGTAGTTAAGAAGCCACGAGTCGAAAGAAATATTAGGTTGAGAGAATGGGTATGCACTGATGACCTTTTTGGTATCGAAACTGATCTGTCTGTAAACAACCGTTTCGTTATAGAGACGAAAAATTATACGACAGATCCAACCAGTATTGAAAAGACGGTTCCTCGTTCGTAGAATATTATAGTACCGACGTCAGTGGTAGACGTCACTAAAACCTCGGGGCTTTTTATTTCAGACAGTGACAAAGATAAGAAAGGGGTAGACAAAGGGCACTTCACTACCCTGGTCTACGGTACTGGAAACAAAAGACTTACACCTCAAAATTGGGTTGAAAAGGTGAGAGGAGGAAGTGAAAGTAGTTTTCCGAAAAATCAAGAAACGAAACACGGTATTCCACCAACAGTAGACGTATAGACTCCAATAACTATAAAGAGGACCGTTAGAACTAAAGTCGAACACGAAGTATTTCAGGTCGTAAAGAGTACTACATGAAACGTAGATTCAATTTATTCGTCCCACTGTTCTATGTCGGAACTACATGAGGAAAGGGATAAACCTTTGTCAGATCACAAGGTACAGGTCAAGATTGACAACGAAGGACTGGACGTATGTCTAAAGAGTCCTCCGTCCAGACCACCAGACAATAAGGGTAAAGAACTTCTTAAAAGGTCTCAAACAACACTAGATGTGTCAGTTTTCAAAACCGTATCAGTTATTTCGTAGTCATCTACAAAAGGACCTTGGGAGGAGGAAAAAGCTCTCGAGTAACGGTACTAGGTTGTCTACAACCGTTAAACTATAGATCAAGGAGATAGAAAAGATTTAGGACGAACTTGTAGACCTTTAAGTATCAACTGTATTATAACTTCGGACCGAACCTCTTAAAACTCGTGATTAAATGATCACACACTCTGCTCACATTAACACACCATCAAACTCGTTAGAAACCGTAACGGAAAGAAACCCTAACCTTACTTTTGACTGGAAAAGGTCAGGACATCGGTGAACTCAAAAGGTGTAAAGGACCGTATAACTCACGTTGTAAAAGTGTCGTAGTAGAAAATTTTAAACTTTATCGAGTTGACCTTAAGGTAGTGAAGGCGATCGAAACAAGTATCACTACGAAGGATTCCGAGTGAACTGAAGCGTAAGGTCCTACAGACCGAGATCCACTCACTAGTGTGGTAGTACTAATAGACCCAGTACTTCTAAAAAAAAAAAAAACCATATCAAGAAGACTCATAAAAACAATGGAGAAGAATTATAGAAGACGAAGACAATCCAGGTATGGTAAAGACAGGAAATAGCTCGGATAAAAACGTACTTTACAAGGGAAGTATAGAGGTTAAAGAACTTCTCGAGAGATCACAAAGGATAAGATAACGAAAGGCGATAAAGAAACGTGACTAGTGACTCCTTCCGAAAGAATAGAGAGGAACGATAAGAAACCTTGAGACGTAAGTTTACCTACATAGAAGAAAAAGAGAAAACGAAAAGGGAAGAGAAGAAAAGTGTTGATAAACATTCCGGAGGAGTCTGTCGGTAAAGGAAAAAGCGTAAAGAAAAAGAACCCGAACCAGAACTAGGGACAGAGGACGTGTTACAGTGCTTGGAGGCAGGTATCAAGTAGTCCGTGAGATACTCTAGATCAGGGAATTTAGATAAAGAGTGAAGCTGACAGATTAGTATTCCCTAAACTAAATCCAGTATAGGCTTACCAGATCACAAAAGGGATGAAAGAAGTTAAATCAAGACTTAAACCATTATTCCTCAAGTACTAGACTCGGTGTCAGTCGAGGGTCAGAACAAAAACGACTGACATATCTCGGAGAAGTAAAAACCGAGGTTTCTTATATTAGTTAGAGTAAAGCTATAACTGGTGGACCACTACAGGTACACATCTCAGAAGAGAAGACAATAACCTTCTCCCACGAACGATACTGGTCACGTAAGAGAACCGTTTTGAGATAATCGGTAACGGGACGAAGTAAGACATGAGGTACCGGTTTAAACGGACAATGAGGTCCACAAAGAACTGAAGGATGAAAACGTAAGGTCAGGAGACATTACTTTTCCTGTAGAAAAAACCCACAATCAAGATTTTCCAGAACATCCAGAAGTATCTTGGTAAGTTGATGTCGAAGAAGTCGAAATGACCAACCCCGTATCTGAATCTAATGGCACTATAACTTACCAAACGGAACCTTTCCTTGTCTCTAGTAAGACAGTAAAAACTCTAACGCGGGTTCAGGAAGTCAAGTCTGAGTAAACAACTGATACTACCGATGAAGTAAAGAAGATTCCCTAAGAACGGGTGTCATCATCTATATTACCAGTAGACTCAATTTAAGTGGGTAAGGTCAGGTAAAATCAAGCGACTAAGGATTTTACAAGTACAAGTGAGAACGGTAGAGGACAAACTAGTGAAGGTTAAACGAAACTAAGTACCTGGATTGTAAGGTCCAAAGATACGTTATAACGAGAAATGTCGTAGCCTTGAACGAAGGTAGTGGACAGTGTAGGTGTTGAACCACAACAAAAACGAAACCGAGACAGAGAAGTAAGAAAGAACCTAATAAAGAGGTGACTAGAGGTCATCGTATGACCCACGGATGGCTGGACCACTGAGGTATAAAGTCACACGATAGAAAAACGGAAAAGTATGACAAGTACCCCAAGAGTTCCGTTCTTATGATTTCACCGAACGGTAAAGGACGAGGTCACCTGGTGCAAAACAGTCTTGAGAGGTGGTATTGGGCAGGTAGAACCCACTGGGATGTACCGTACCGAGTATCAAAATAACTCAATCTGTTCCGACACCAGGAACACTAATTTAACCAATCAAAAGACATTACCACCAAAAGTAAGACAGACGGGGGACTACTTCTTCCTATTCTCCGAATACATTCGAAGGACTACCCTCTCTGACTGACTCCCCCTTTGACCCAGAACAAGACTGCCAGTCCCGGTACGATTCATTTGGAAATTAGGTTAAAAAACAACTTCCCAACCCGACGCAAGGGAGGGACAATAAACTGGACTCCCCCCGTTTATCACCCCCATTACTTCTATTACCGCTGGAGGAAATTTTACAGGGTACGTGTGAGACGAAGTGAGTCACGGGGGTTGGGACGTAGTCCGGTGGTGGTTGGGTTCGGAGGTGGTCTCCGAGGACCTGTGAGTACCCGTTCAGTCCCAACCAGAGAACACCCCAGTGACGAGGAAAGAGGACCCAGGACCACGTGTTTTCAAAGACAAACAGGGAGGTTCCCAGACAAAGGAGTCAGGATACATTCAAGATCGTCGAGATACCACCTTAATTACCGTTGAGGAGGTTCTCCCGAAAACGGTACGGGTCCAGACGACGTGGTCTCGGGGACGGGGACGTCGTCAGGTGACGACTGGGCATGGAGAAGTCCTCTGTGAGTGTGTGTCAAGACAGAGTCAGAGACACTCCAGAGACTCAGGACTGTGTATGTCCATACAAACTCGCGAGAGTCGCAGAGACCACCCATACCCCAAACTAAGATTGACACTAAAACGGGGAGGATGGTAAAACGATCTCGAAGAGGAAACGGGAACCTGTACTCTATAGCGGAGTGTCGGCGACGACTTCGTGGTCCGTCGACGACACCGAGATTATTGTCCGTTTTTAAGACCCGAGTCAGTAAATAAAAAGGTTGACAGGGTTCAACCGGGACTCTCCGATATTACTGTCCATTGTTCTTTTTTTATTAGTAAAGAAGGATCAGGACGAAGGGTAATAAAATAGACACCAGGACAGTTTATGTACTTACGATGATTTCTTTGAAAAGAATGAATTATACGGGGCTTAAGATAGTTCGTGGAAGACAATAACTGGTTTCCTAGGAGTGAAATTAGTTTTGAAAATTGGAATTTAAAGACCTATTAGTGAGGGTAGACTAAAGAGAGGTCTAGGACACACGGAAAGTGATTGTAGTATATACCGTTTATCATCCATCAAATCAACGATTAAGTACAGGATGAGAACGTTAGGGCGGTCCGAGGAGACAGGTACCCTAAGGGATTTGTTCTTATGACTTCACCCAACGGTAAAGACAGAGGTCCCTAGAAGGACTGGGTCCCTGACTTGGGTCCAAAGGACGTAACGGCCGTCAGAGGACGTAACGTCCGTTGAAGAAATGGATAACTCGGTTCTCCATTCGGGTTTATCACCCGTATATATTTACAGTTTACTTACTTATTCGTCTACTTAGTCGAGTAAAATTATACTTGAATTTTATATTGGATAAAGTATTCTAAAGTGTACAAAAACAAAAGAACACAGATATTTGTGGTTTTCGTACGGGTATAAACTTCTGATATTGAAGAGGAATTTACTTAAACATGTAAGTTCCGTTTTAAGTGTGTTTAAAAATAGATGAAACGGACTTTAAAACCGTTTTACTGAGACTTTAATTTACCCTTTTTGTTTATAGACTTCTATTATTAAATTGTCTCCCCTCGAATAAGATGATCTTTAATTTTACGTAATATTTTCAGAAACGAAACTTGTTAATCCAATACCAAATCTTTATTTATTGACCCGTTTTCCGTAGTTGTATCTACGGGTTCACATATTACAGATAATACGTTGATTCCATTATAGAGTTTTGTGACTTCTTTTCGATCTAAGATCTATTTTACTAATTATTAATTTATATACAAAAATCTACTGAAATACTACAATAGAACGGATGATTACAGTTTAGATCCAAAGAAAATAAAATCAGATAAAACCTGTGTGTTTCGAATATTTCTTATTATATCTTATGTAAGAATGTAAGTAATCCATCTAATTCTTTGTTTCACGATGTTTTATAATTCTCGGAGGACACGTCAGATAAGTACATTATAAACAAAATAAAAATAAGAAGTCTCGACTTAATACAGTGAGGGTAAAGGTATTGTAAAATATATAAATTAAAAGTGATGAATTCATACTTAGGAATCAATTCAGTATTATAAAATTTCATATAAAATTTGAACTATATCTATCACAATACGGTACGGTAAAAAGACTTAAAATTAAAAACAAGTAAACACTCTATGTGTATACAAATACGTCCATATTTTAAAATAACCGCCCTATGTCAATACAAAGACGTACATACAGATCTCTTTATAAATAATACGTTTTTTCTTTTTACCGAGAGACCCCTCCAGAATATTTATCGACAATTTTCTTCCCTTCTCTTTTCGTTACCTCTTTTCCTTTCTATATTCGTATACTTACGTCTCAAGGTTTCTTATCGTTGTTCTCTATTCTTTCGGAAGGACTCGCTAGTTACGTTTCTTTATCTCCTTTTGTTATCTTACCCTTCCTGATCTCTAGAGAAGTTCTTTTAATCTCTATGGTTCCCGTGTAAAGTACGTTTGTACCCGAGTTACTTCCTGTCTTTACCATACGTGGATTGTCTTCGTCTTCTATACTTTTTCTCCACCTTTCTTATGTGTGTTCTTGATATGTTTTTTCTAGAAGTGTTGGTTCTATTAGTGTTACCACACTAATGAGTGGATCTCGGTCTGTAGGACCTTACACTTCAGTTCACCCGGAATCTTTCGTAGTGATACTTGTTCGGATCACCTCCACTACCTTAAGGTCAACTCGATAAAGTTTAGGATTTTCTACTACGGCACTTTCACGACGTGAGTTATACGATCGTTTAAACCTTTTGAGTCATCACCGGTGTCCTGACCTTTTCCAGTCAAAAGTAAGGTTAGGGTTTCTTTCCGTTACGGTTTCTTACGAGTCTGATGGTGTGTTAACGTAAGTAGAGTGTACGATGATTTCATTACGAGTTTTAAGAGGTTCCATCCGAAGTCGTTATACACTTGGTACTTGAAAGTCTACAAGTTCGACTAAAATCTTTTCCATCTCCTTAGTCTTTAGTTTAACGGTTGTAGGCTACCTAGTACCTTTTTCGTTCTCTCAAGGTCTTTTTGTAGATAAAGAGGAAATAACTGATACGGTTTCGGAAACTAACACACCTAGTGTTATTTGACACCTTTTAAGACTCTCTCTACCGTTATAGTCTGGTGGACTGGACAGAGAACTCTTTGGATATACGTCCAGTCCTTTGTTGTCAATTTTGACCTGTATTTTGTTGTCTGACTAAGGTTTATCCTTTTCCTCATGCAGTTCCGACATATAACAGTGGAACGAATAAATTGAATATACGTCTCATGTAGTACTCTTTACGACCCAACCTTCTCCGT
This sequence comes from Capra ibex, assembly GCA_006410555.1. Taxonomy (NCBI): domain Eukaryota; kingdom Metazoa; phylum Chordata; class Mammalia; order Artiodactyla; family Bovidae; genus Capra; species Capra ibex. The sequence continues at coordinate 20,065,031 of SJYO01033645.1, read as the reverse complement.
GTGCGACCTTAGTTCTAACGACCCTCTTTATAGTTCTTGGAGTCTATACGTCTACTGTGGTGGGCATACCGTCTTTCACTTCTCCTCGATTGTTCGGAAAACTAGTTTCACTTTCTCCTTTCACTTTTTCAACCAAATTTCGAGTTGTAAGTCTTTTGCTTCTAGTACTGTAGACCACGGTAGTGAAGTACCCTTTATCAATCCCTTTGTCACAGTCTGAAATAAAACTCCCCGAGGTTTTAGTGACGTCTACCACTAACGTCGGTACTTTAATATTCTACGAATGAGGAACCTTCCTTTCAATACTGGTCGGATCTGTCGTATGAGTTTTCGTTTCTGTAATGAAACGGTTGTTTACAGGCAGATCAGTTCCGATACCAAAAAGGCCACCAGTACATACCTTCACTTTCAACCAACACTTCTTTCGACTCACGGCTTCTTAACTACGGAAACTTGACACCATAACCTCTTCTGAGAACTCTTAGGGAACCTGACGTCCCTCTAGGTTGGTTAGGTAAGATTTCCTTTAGTCGGGACCCTAAAGAAACCCTCCTGACTACGATTTCGACTTTGAGGTTATGAGACCGGTGGGGTACACTTCTCAACTGAGTAACCTTTTCTGAGACTACGTCCCTCCCTAACCCCCGTCCTCCTCTTCCCCTGTTGTCTCCTACTCTACCGACCTACTGTAGTCGCTGAGTTACCTGTACTCAAACTCACTTGAGGCCCTCAACCACTACCTGCCCTTCCGGACCGCACAATGTTAAGTTCCCCAGCGTTTCTCAGTCTGTGCTGACTCGCTGACTTGACTTGACTTGACTATTCAGAAAATAATGATGATATACGTAGATATACGAGGAGGATACAAAATAAATCAATTCTGTGGTGTAAATTAAGTAAGGAAACAAACTTAAATTTTTAACATAAATTAATTAAGTAAAAAGAAACTACTCATAAATCCACCAAATATTGACAAACATTTATATTATAATAATAATTATAAGATTATACTCCGATAGAACGAATGAACACTTCACACGGAGTTCGTGAATATAAACCCCACTTTAAAGAACCCACATCTTATAGAGATCGAAAAGATTTCTAATTATTTAACCAAAACTTTCATCAACTAGGTATAAATCGTAGGGTTGTCGACACTAAGGATAAACGATATAATTGTCAATCACTCCTATATCTCTGCTATCACAAAGATGAAGAGTTGTAACTGTGATTAACAGTCATAATAAACTAAGTCAAGTCAAGTCAAGTAAGTGAGTCAACACAGGTTGAGATACCCTGGGGTACTTATTCTTATGTGGTCCGGAGGGTCAGGTAGTGGATGAGGACCACAGGTGGGTTTGGGTACAGAGAGCTCAGCCACTACGGTAGGTTGGTGGAGTAGGAGACAGCAGGGGAAGAGGAGGACGGGAGTTAGTAGGGGTCTTAGTCCCAGAAAAGGTTACTCAGTCGAGAAACGTAGTCCACCGGTTTCACAACCTCAAAGTCGAAGTTGTAGTCAGGAAGGTTACTTGTGGGTCCTGACTAGAAGAAATCCTACCTGACCAACCGACAGAAACGTCAGGTTCCCCGAGAGCTCTCAGAAGAGGTCGTGGTGTCAAGTTTTCGTAGTTAAGAAGTCACGAGTCGAAAGAAGTGTCAGGTTGAGAGTTTAGGTATGTACTGATGACCTTTTTGGTATCGGAACTGATCTGTCTGGAAACAACCGTTTCATTACAGAGACGAAAACTCATACGACATGAGGAAAAGAATAAACCTTGGTCAGACAACAAGGTACAGGTCAAGATTGACAACGAAGGACTGGACGTATGTCTAAAGAGTTCTCTGTCCAGTCCACCAGACAATAAGGGTAGAGAAAGTCTTAAAAGGTGTCAAATAACACTAGGTGTCAGTTTCCGAAACCGTATCAGTTATTTCGTCTTTGTCTATAAAAAGATCTTGAGAGAACGAAAAAGGTACTAGGTCGTCTACAACCGTTAAACTAGAGACCAAGGAGACGGAAAAGATTTTGGTCGAACTTGTAGACCTTCAAGTGCCAAGTGTATAACGACTTCGGACCGAATCTCTTAAAACTCGTAATGAAATCATCGCACACTCTACTCACGTTAACATACCATCAAATTCGTAAGAAACCGTAACGGAAAGAAACCCTAACCTTACTTTTGACTGGAAAAGGTCAGGACACCGGTGACGACTCAAAAGGTTTAAACGACCGTACAACTCACGTCGTGAAAGTGTCGTAGTAGAAAGTCTTAAACTTTATCGAGTTGACCACATGGTAGTGGAGGTGATCGAAACAAGCATCACTACAAAAGATTCCGGGTGAACTGAAGTGTAAGGTCCTACAGACCGAGATCCACTCATTAGTGTGGTAACACTAATAGAACCAACACTTCTAGAAAAAACATGTCAACAACTCACATAAGAACGGTGGAGAAGAATTATAGAAGACGAAGACAATCCAGGTATGGTAAAGACAGGAAATAGCTCGAGTCGAAACGTACTTTACAAGGGAACCATAGAGATTAAAAGAACTTCTCTAGAGATCAGGAAGGGTAAGATAATAAAAGGAGATAAAAAACGTAACTATCGACTCCTTTCGAAAGAATAGAGAGGAACGATAAGAAACCTTGAGGGTAAGTTTACCCAAATAGAAAGGAAAAGAGGTAACGAAAAGAGAAGGGAAGAAAAGTGTCGATAAACATTCCGGAGGAGTCCGTCGGTAAAACAAAAAAACGTAAAGAAAAAGAACCCCCACCAGAACTAGGGACAGAGGACATGTTACAGTGTTTGGAGGTAGGTGTCAAATAGTCCTTGAGATAGTCCAGATCAGGGAAACTAGTAAACTAATAAAACAAAATTAAAATGATTATACTCTTTACACTTTCACTAAGAATGATTTAATGAAATAATGAGTCTACCACCTCCTTTCAAATTATATAAATATAAATTATATAAATATTAAGAAATACGAGTACACCCATAGGGAACAACCGTCATGGAACACATAACAGTATTTACCACTGGTTCTCCTTCATCATGAGAATTCTCAAGGAACCTGACGTTCCTCTAATTTGATCAGTTAGGATTTCCTTTAGTTGGAACTTATAAGTAATCTTCCTAACTACGACTTCGACTTCAAAGGCATGAAACCGGTGAACTACGCTTCTATACTGAGTAAACTTTTCTGACACTAAGACCTTTGTAACTCCCGTCCTCCTCTTCCCCCGTTGTCCCTTACTCTATCAACCTACCGTAACGGTCGAGTTCCCTGTCACAAACTCGTTTGAGATCCTATATCACTTCCTGTACCTTCGGACCACACGACGTCAGATACCCCAACGTTTCCCAACCTGTACTGAATCGTTGACTTGTTGTTACTAAAGTGTCCCTTTTCTACTGATTTTGAGGGGTAAACCTGGGAAGGACCTGAGACAAGACATATAGAAGATGAAGGTAACAAAGTGAGATATAGAAGAACAATATTATTTTAAAATTAGTATTCATAAAAAGATTCAAAAGTACTAAAGAGATCTTTTCATAACTTGTACTCCCATTAGTAACACTGGGGGGGTTAAAAATTAGTAGACCCCTTGGACTTGATCGACTACTGTAGACTTCATTCTCACTAGAACGCCCTTAATGAGAGAGTCTTGAATGTCAAACCGGTTAAGATCTATTGATATTTGTGACCCATCTCTTTGAAGAAGAATCAGTATAATCCGATTTAATTGGTATTCCTTTTAAAAATTACATTTAGTACCATAGTCAATAAATAACAACTATTGTTTTGTGAAGTTTTGATCAACAACTCCTGAAGGTGCCACCATGTCACCTACCCTCAGGTGGACGGTCGCGTCCCCTGTACCAAGGCTAGAGACCAGGTCCTTCTAAGATGTACGGTACTTCGTTGAGTCGGGTACACGGTGTCGATGACTTCCGGTACGTGTCATTTCGAATAAGAGACGTTGTTCTCTTTGGTGACGTTACTCTCCGGGTACGTGACGTTACTTCTCGTAGGGGATGAGTGGAGTTGACCTTTTTCGGACGTACATCATTACTTCTGGGTCACGTTGGTTTATTTATTTATTTAAAATCATTTTTGATCATCGTCTATGGTCGTTAAAATAAAACGAATGTTTAGACTGAAAAATCAGTCACGAGTCTCCCTCTGAAACAAAGACGAGGACATTCATGACCGACGCCGTAAACTTCTGGTCAAGTTAAACCATAGTCTATCTTACGAATTTAGTAGATTTATGACTGAATGAGACTTCAGACCACAGATCCGACTTACTATTTATCCATTCCCGAACTTGTCGATCCTTCGGAGTAATTAGAGAGAGGTAGATATGTACTATAGTACCGTCGAAGCTCCTTCGACCTTACGAATGTGTGTTCACTCTCTCTTTTCTTTCTTTTCCTTTACCTCCTCCTTCTCTACTTTTCCTATTCCCTTCCTTCCGTTTCGAGTCCCTCTCTCCTCTTTTTTTCAGACATAAAGGAAGGTATTGGATCTAAGTTTTCAAGCGTAATCAGTAAAGGTTGTGTATTATATTTATAATACTAATTAGTATTTTGTAGCACGACTCATTAAACACCCAGAAAAAATAGATATACAAACGTCCACACAATTTATGGATGAGAATCATACGCAATCTCTATCCGTCACGAGTTGGTAATAACGAAGACGTTCAAAAGAGGTAAATATCTTCTGTGTGAAGGATGTGTTAGGTATTAAAATAAAAAAGAGGAACACCAACGTGGGTAATAAAGAAAAAAGAAAAAAAAACTATGACTACTGAAGTACATTTTTGAAATAAAAAATAAAAAAAATAAAAAATTTAAAATTTTAGAAATTAAGAATGTACGTAAGGGTTTGTACTTGGGGGGAGGGAGGAGGGAGGGGTGTTGTAGAGAGACCCAGTAGGGGTCCGTGGTCGGGGTTCGTACGACGTGGGATGCAGTCTGTACCTGACCGCTAAGTTAAGAATGTACTATCATATGTACAATCTTAAGGGTAAGAGGGTTTAGTAGGGTGAGAGAGGGAGAGGGAGACTCAGGTTTTCAGGCAATATGTGTAGACACAGAAAAGAGGACAGAACGTATACCCCAGCAGTAACGGTAGAAGGATTTAAGGTATATATACACAATCATATGACATAACCACAAAAAGAAAGACCGAATGAAGTGAGACATATTAACCGAGGTCAAAGTAGGTAGAGTAGTCTTGACTAAGTTTACTTAAGAAAAATTGCCGACTCATTATGAGGTAACACATATACATGGTGTCGAAAGAATAGGTAAGTAGACGACTACCTGTAGATCCAACAAAGGTACAGGACCGATAATATTTGTCACGACGCTACTTGTAACCCCATGTACACAGAGAAAGTTAAGACCAAAGGAGCCACACATACGGGTCGTCACCCTAACGACCCAGTATTCCATCAAGATAAACGTTAAAAAATTCCTTAGAGGTGTGACAAGAGGTATCACCGACATGATCAAACGTAAGGGTGGTTGTCACATCCTCCCAAGGGAAAAGAGGTGTGGGAGAGGTCGTAAATAACGAACGTCTAAAAACCTAGCGTCGGTAAGACTGACCACACTTCACCATGGAGTAACACCAAAACTAAACGTAAAGAGATTATTACTCACTACAACTCGTAGAAAAGTACACAAACAATCGGTAGGCATACAGAAGAAACCTCTTTACAGATAAATCAAGAAACCGGGTAAAAAACTAACCCAGCAAATAAAAAGACCTTAACTCGACGTATTCAACGAACATATAAAAACTCTAATCAACAAACAGTCAACGAAGTAAACGATAATAAAAGAGGGTAAGTCTTCCGACAGAAAAGTGGAACGAATATAAAAGGAAACAACACGTCTTCGAAAATTAAAATTAATCTAGGGTAAACAAATAAAAACGAAAATAAAGGTCTTAAGACCCTCCACCTAGTATCTCCTAGGACGACACTAAATACAGACTCTCACAAAACGGATACAAGAGGAGATCCTCAAAATATCAAAGACCAGAATGTAAATCTAGAAATTAGGTAAAACTCAAATAAAAACACACGCCACAATCTTTCACTAGATCAAAGTAAGAAAATGTTCACCAACTGGTCAAAAGGGTCGTGGTGAACAATTTCTCTAACAGAAATGAGGTAACATATAAGAACGGAGGAAACAGTTTCTATTCCACAGGTATACACACACCTAAATAGAGACCCGAAAGATAAAACAAGGTAACTAGATATACAGACAGAAACACGGTCATGGTATGACAGAACTACTGACACCGAAACATCATCTCGGACTTCAGTCCGTTCAACTAAGGAGGTCAAGGTAAGAAGAAAGAGTTCTAACGAAACCGATAAGCTCCAAAAAACATAAACGTGGGTAATAAAGTTCGAAACTTTATACGGAGGAGAGAGCTGAAACAATAACTTAATAAGTCATATAACCTTGTGAAATAATAATAAATAACATCGACCATGATGTGACCTCTTGAAAAAGTAAGGGGACATCAAATTCATAGTACGACGACGACGACGACGATTCAATGCAGTCAGCACAGACTGAGGCAGGCTGGGGTATCTGCCGTCGGGTGGTCCGGGACAGTAGGGGCCCTAAGAGGTCCGTTCTTGTGGCCTCACCTGACGGTAAAGGAAGAGGTTACGTACTTTCACTTTTCACTTTCACTTCAGCGAGTCAGGACAGACTGAGAAACGCTGGGGTACCTGGCTTCGGATGGTCTGAGGAGGCAGGTACCCTAAAAGGTCCGTTCTCATGACCTGACCCCACGGTAACGGAACTGAGAGATTTATCACCGGTAGAACTGGGATACCACTTATAAGAAAAAGTGGTTTAAGACGGAAGTATCTAACCAGGATGTTATACTACTGTTTAGAATCTTAGTAAAACCAAAGTAGGAAGTACGTAGAAATTAATAAACGTCTTATAGGTATTAGTAACAGATCTTCAGAATTTGTTATTGAAGATTTGACTTACTTAAGGATATAGGCTCGTCTCCTAGTCTCGAGGTCTTCGACGAAGTTCAAGAACAAGTACTGAAGGAGGGTACAGGGGTCTCTTTAACGGAACATCTGCAGACATCGGTTTCTACAAGTCATATTTTGGTTGAAAATATTGATATTGGTAGTTGTCTTAAAGAGTCTTAAGAAAGGAAAATTCTCTAAGACTGTCTGTGACCTTAATCAACTTTTCCAATCCTCTCAACTGAACTCCTTAATTTTATGTTTTAATTAATTTTATGTATACTTGGAAAATTTTAATCTTAAAAGGGTAAAAAGTAATAGACAAGTTTAAAGAGACAATTAACCTCTACTATAAGTGAGGGGTTTAACGGATCAAGAAGTTCCTTCGTTGTTAAGAACTACGGGTTTACATTTGGAAGACGTCGTCCCTATTTTTTTTATTACTGGGATTTACGTTAAATCTTGCAAGGGACAAGGAAGAGTGAGTGGAGTTCGAAAGTGGTGAAAGATAAAGAGGAATTTGTGTGTCCATGTAATGTGGAATCGGAACTACACTGTTTCACCACTCGTTCAATAACAAACGAGAATACAAGAATACCTTTGTATGGTGGGATGAAACACACATGTCATACAATGACAAGGTTCAAGAACAAGAATGTACATACTGGTGTATATTAAACGGGTTGTACATACAGACAATACCTTCTTATACAGTAATAAAAATAAATTGTCTCCTATTGACGGAACGAAACTTTAATGACACTTATTTCCCCCAGAGGATACAGAATCGGGTAGACAGGTTCCTAAAACCTACGATTAGATCTTCATACTGTATAAAAAGGGTACTCGGTTAAGGAGGTCCTTGTCGTAGATGAAAAAAAAAAAGAGAGAGTATGGGTGGTCGTGATTATTAGTCTCTCCAAAGACTAGTACCTATTACAAATATTCGAGGAAGGAGGTCGTGGGTATAAAACAGTTAAACAGGGCTTTGAGAAACCAAAAGTGACGTATTTATTATCCCAACTCGTAACCTCCATGTTCCTTCATCTCCGACGGTTCTTAACACACGTGTACTCCACCCTAAGGGGCGGGTTTCGCTACTCACTCTTTTCTTTTGTCCCTCCCTCATATTCTCCATTCGTACTGTGTCTATACACACCACGTCCATAAATGACGAAAAACCACCCGAAGGAATCTTCTCTCGGCGTAATGTCGGGCCTACTAGTCGTGTATTCTACTCCGTTATCGACTCTACAGATGGGGTCGTTGGTTGTTCCGGTGGTGGTCTGGTATGTGGGACAACTGGCACCACAGGTGTGTGTGGTAGAAGTGGTGTCGGTACACGAGTGTCATCCACCACCCCTACTGTACGAACCGTACTTTCCCGTAGAAGACCTCCTCCTACCCGTACCCCTCTTACTCGTCCTGTCGAGAGTGATTTGAGTGTTCCGGCTACTCGGGCTACGCCGACAACCTTTCCTACCACCGTATCGCGTCCCCGAGTGTCTACCGGTGTATCGCCAGTTTCCGGTACCTGTACTCCTACCGTCTGACGTTCCGTCTCTACCTCACCTCCTTCTTGTCGACCTGGTCCGTCGGGAGTTTCGACTACAGTCAGACGAGTTTGGTCTTCTACGTGTCGTGGAACCCCTACCACCAACACCTGTACGGGTCCAGGCACTCCCGGTCGTACGGTTCCTCGTCCTTGTACCCGAATACGTCCCTCGCGAGACACCTCTACCACTTCTCCTACCACGTCAAGGGGTCCTACCACTGTTTCATGTACCTTCTCTTTCCTTATCTCTAGGTGAACACAAACAGGAGGTAGGGTCCTTACGGAACCTCTTCCTTCTTTCTCCCCACCGGGACCCTCCGTAACGTCAGTCAGTACGACCGGGGGACCACCTCGTGGACTTTTCTCGCTAAGTCTTTGTTGACTCGGACCTGAAATTTTTCTTAGTTCTCAAAGTTTCATCTTTATTTTCAACCTTATAATTCTATGTGTTTTTATTAAGACTAAAAATAATCTTATCTTTTCTTAATATATGATGCCATCATCTAATCATTATTACACCGTATTTTAATTATAGACTCTCTTATATAAAATATCATTGATAAAATAATTCCTGTCTACTTAAATATTAATGGTTTTGTACAGTAATTTAAATGTTCTTATGTAACGTATATAAAACTTACATAAAAGTGAATTTCTGATATTGAGTTTCATATACTTTGTCTGCATCTATCTTTATGTCTCTTTTTAACTATATCATAGTGTAAGGAAAGAGTTGTTTGTTTTCGGTTTATTTGTCCAGTTGTTTTTTGACAAATATTTTATTCTCTTGAACTTTTGAATGTCGTCTTAAGAATAGGTCGATTTATTATGTGTAAATAACGTCCGAATCCTTAGTACCGTTGACAGATTTCGACTTAATCTTATTTCGTCCGTCATTCTAAAACTAGTAACCTTAGAGACTCCACTCCGGTGGTCTTACACTTATATTTCAGGTATCAGTGGATCTTAGTGAATGGACTTACACTCCGTTATTCTCTCACCTTTCGATCAGGGTGTGTCACAGAAGTTTACAGACAAACACTCATGTATGTGTACATACGTCAGTACAGAATCGTTTGTAGGTAAACGGGGAACTTCTCGTGTGAGTACCGGGCCGTAGAGAGGTGAGGAGAGAAAGTCCGTGGGTCTTAGGTACCACACAGAGTAATTTATCGAATTCATTTCCTGGGGTCCCACAGGTTTTAATCGAGAAGCAATGAGGAAGTAGGGGATTTGTACGTGTGATGACCACAATTAACATTCTAACTACGACCTCCAACGGGACTTGAGGGTTTTCTATTACGACCATCTGGAATCCCTACAACCCTTATTGGGACAAAAACCGTCAGGATCTCCTCGAATTCTCTCCCCTTTCACCTTCACTTCAGTGAGTCAACACGGACTGAGAACGCTGGGGTACCTCATATCAGACGGTCCGAGGAGGTAGGTACCCTAAAGGGTCCGTTCTCATGACCTCACCCAGGAATAAAGGAAGAGGTTCCCTAGAACCTCCACTCCCTACTTCAATTTAGACTTAGACCTTGATCTAATCCCGAAACGTCAAGCCTGTGGGGTTTCTGGGATAAGGGTGTGCACACTCGTAAACTCTTGGTCCCTCTGAAACGAAGGACCGAGTTCATAAGTTCGCGTACTTTATCAGTCTCCGTGTTTGGGACAACAACTTTGGGACCATTTTACCACAATCATCAGAGTTCAAGACAGACAGGGAGTCACGAAAGACTGAAGTGAGAAAAAAGAGTCCAATTATCAAAACTAGGTTTGTCAGAGGTCCCGTAAAAGAAGCTATGGTGGAGGAAGTGAGTCGTGGGTGTCGGAGAAGACAGAGTCATAGGATAGTTAGAGACTCAGGTCTACACTGGCACAAAGGGAAGAGTACCAAGGTTTCTTTCGTTTAATAATTTCGGAAATTTTCATAGAGAGGTTCAGGTAACATTTTACGTGTTCTGTCTTGTTTTGGCAGTATTTTTAGAAAGTTTCTACATAGTCTTTACCCCGAGTCCCTCGGTCTGAGATTTAGGACTGCGCCACGTTCAAGACGGACGTCTGTCCGAGACGTCCCTCTGAAACAAGTGTCAGTTCACAGTTGTTCTCACTTTGTTGCCGTCTCCTTACACTCACTGTTTTAATTACACAACACAGTCATCATGTAGTCATCTTTCTCGTGTAGTTGGATGAATACACGAATCAACGAGTCAGTACAGGTTGAAACACGCTGGGGTACCTGATAACTAGTGATCCAAGGAGAGAGGTACCTTAAAAGGTTCGTCCTTATGACCTCACCCAACGGTAAAGGATGAAGTTCTTTAGTAGGGCTGGGTCCCTAGATTGGGTGTAGAGAACATAGTGGACGTAACCGTCCGTCTAAGAAATGGTGACGTAGTGGTATTCCCGTTTGTATCTGCGTGGACGAGTATCTGTCTAGGTGTGTCGAAGGGGATGTCTTTCGACACTGAGATTATTGTACGTCTTTAGAACTCGAGTCAGTAAACAAAAAGAGATACAGGGTACCACCGGGACTTACTGTCCATCGTTGGTTTTTATTGGTAAAGAAAGATCAGGACCCGGACAGTAATAAAATAGGAGTCCGGATAGTTTATGGACTTGTGTTAATGATTTCTTTGGAAAGAAGTATCATACAGGGGTTAAGGTTTTCGTGGAAGATAATAGTTGGTCTCCTAAAAATAAAATCAGTTTTGAAAAGTAGAATTGAAAGACCTATTAGGGTGGTGAGACCCTATTATCGGGGTAGACTAAAGAGACGTTTATCACACAGGGACAGTAATTGTAGTATATACGGTGCATCATCCGAAGGGACCATCGAGTCGACCATTTCTTAGACGGACGTTCATCCTCTAGGGCCGAGTTAAGGACCCAACCCTTCTAGGGGATCTCTTCTCTATCCGATGGGTGAGGTCATAAGAACCCAAAGGGACTACCCCGTCTACCATTTCTTAGACAGACGTTACGACCTCGGGACTCAAGTTAGGGACCTAACCCTTCTAGGGGTACTCCTCCCGTACCGTTAGGTGATGTCATAAGAAAGGACCTGTTAGAGGTACCTGTCTCCTCGGACCACCCGATGTCAGGTACCTCAACGTTTCTCAGTTTGTGCTGACTCTATTCGTGTCGTGTCGTGTACCGTGTAATCACTCAAGTCAGCGAGTCAGTACAGGTTGAGAGACGTTGGGGTGTCTTACGTCGTGCGTTCCAGAGGGACAGGTAGTGGTTGTGGGTCTCAAATGAGTTTGAGTACGGGTAACTCATCCACTACAGTAGGTGGGTAGAGTAGGAGACAACTGGGGAAGAGGAGGGTAGAAGTTGGAAAGGGTCTTAGTCCCAGAAAAGACTCAGTCAAGAAGTGTAGTCTTCCGGTTTCCTAACCTCTAAGTCGAAATTGTAGTCAGGAAGGTTACTTATAAGTCCTGACTAGAGGAAATCCTACCTGACCAACCTAGGGGAACCTCAGGTTCCCTGAGCACTCTCAGAAGAGGTTGTGGTGTCAAGTTTTTGTAGTTAAGAAGCCACGAGTCGAAAGAAATATTAGGTTGAGAGTGTAGGTATACACTGATGACCTTTTTGGTATCGAAACTGATCTACCTAGAAACAACCGTTTCCTTACGAACACGAAAAATTATACGAGAGATCCAATCAGTATCAAAAGGAAGGTTCCTCGTTCGTAGAAAATTAAAGTACCGACGTCAGTGGTAGACGTCACTAAAACCTTGGGGGGGGGGGGGCGGTTTTATTTTAGGTATTGACAAAGGTTAAAAAAGGGTAGATAAACGGTACTTCACTACCCTGGTCTATGTTACTAGAAACAAAAGACTTACAACTCGAAATTCGGTTGAAAAAGTGAGAGGAGAAAGTGAAAGTAGTTGTCCGGGAAATCAAAAAGAAGTGAAAGACGGTATTCCCACCACAGTAGACGTATAGACTCCAATAATTATAAAGAGGGCTGTTGGAACTAGGGTCGAACACGAAGTAGGTCGGGTCACAAAGAGTACTACAAGTCAAGTCAAGTCATCGAGTCAACACAGACTGAGAAACACTGGGTACTTAGCGACGTGTGGTCCGGAGGGACAGGTAGTGGTTGAGGGTCTCAAGTGAGTTTGAGTACAGGTAGTTCAGTCACTATGGTAGGTCGGTAGAGTAGGAGACAGCAGGGGAAGAGGAGGACGGGGGTTAGGGAGGGTCGTAGTCTCAGAAAAGGTTACTCAGTTGAGAAACGTACTCCACCGGACTCATAACTCAAAGTCGAAATCGTAGTCAGGAAGGTTACTTGTGGGTCCTGACTAGAGGAAATCCTACCTGACCAACCTGGAGGAATGTCAGGTTCCCTGAGAATTCAGAAGAGGTTGTGGTGTCAAGTTTTCGTAGTTAAGGAACAGTGAGTGGAAAGAAGTTTCAGATTGAGATTGTAGGTATGTACTGGTGACCTTTTTGGTATCGGAACTGATCTGTCTGGAATCAGCCGTTTCATTACAGACACGAAAAATTATACACTAGATCCAACCAGTATTGAAAGGAAGGTTCCTCATTCGCAGAAAATTAAAGTACCGACGTTAACGGTAGACTTCACTAAAACCTCGAGGGGTTTTTATTTCACACTGTGACAAAGTTGACAAAGGGGTAGATAAAGGGTACTTCACTACCCTGGTCTACGGTACTAGAAGTAAAAGACTTACAACTCGAAATTCGGTTGAAAAAGTGAGAGGAGAAAGTGAAAGTAGTTCTCCGAGAAATCAACAAGTGAAAGACGGTATTCCCACCACAGTAGACGTATAGACTCCAATAACTATAAAGAGGGTAGTTAGAACTAAGGTCGAACACGAAGTAGGTCAGGTCGTAAAGAGTACTACATGAGACGCATACTCAATTATTCGTCCCATTGTTATATGTCGGAACTGCATGAGGAAAAGGATAAATCTTGGTCAGACAACAAGGTACAAGTCAAGATTGACAACGAAGGACTGGACGTATGTCTAAAAAGTTCTCCGTCCAGTCCACCAGACTATAAGGATAGAGAGTCTTAAAAGGTGTCAAATAACACTAGGTGTGTCAGTTTCCGGAAACGTATCAGTTATTTCGTCTTTATCTACAAAAAGACCTTGAGAGAACGAAAAAGGTACTAGGTCACCTGCAACCGTTAAACTAGAGACCAAGGAGACGGAAAAGATTTTGGTCGAACTTATGGACCTTCAAGTGCCAAGTGCATGACGACTTCGGACCGACCCTCTTAAAACTCGTAATGAAATGATCGTACACTCTACTCACGTTAACACGCAATCGCGTAAGAAACCGTAACGGGAAGAAACCTTAACCTTATTTTCGACTGGAAAAGGTCAGGACACCTGTGACGACTCACAAGGTTTAAACGATCGTATAACTCACGTCGTGAAAGTGTCGTAGTAGAAAGTCTTAAACTTTATCGAGTTGACCTTAAGGTAGTGGAGGTGATCGAAACAGACATCACTGCGAAAGATTCCGGGTGAACTGAAGTATAAGGTCCTACAGACCGAGATCCACTCACTAGTGAGGTAGCACTAAGAGACCCAGTATTTCTAGAAAGAACATGTCAAGAACACACATAAGAAAGGTAGAGAAGAATTATAGAAGACGAAGACAATCCAGGTATGGTAAAGACGGGAAATAACTCGGGTACAAACGCACTTTACAAGGGAACCATAGAGATTAAAAGAACTTCTCTAGAGATCAAAGTACCATGTATCACCCATATTAACGGTTTACTTACTTACTTACTTATTCGTTTATCACAGTAAATTTATAATCGATTTATACATAGGAGGTTCCCCAACTCTTGTCCCCCGTGTTCCTCTATCTCCAAACGCTCATGTTATACACGTACTCCTCCATGAACGACCGGTTTTGCCACCCACTTTTTCCTTTTTTTCCGTCCATGTATCTTATGTTCTTAGTGTGTATATACTCGAGGTGTTCACGATTTGCGAGCCTTGACCCGTAGGAAGCTCCCGTCCGCGTTGTGTCGGGCGTCCTAGTCCGGTATCCTTCACCGCTACTCCTGGTGCAGGTACGGTCACTGACTTTCCCGGTGTCGCTCTGGTATTTATCACAACCCGGACTACGACCGTGTCCGGTCAAACCGTTACGGGTATACAAGTGTCATCCACACTCCCTACTACACTACAGGTGTCTTTCCATCCGCAAGATACTCCTACTGTTTCCCCTTTTGTTTCTCTTCCCGTGCCTGGTGTGTACGGTCTGGTTAGAAGGGTTAGTGGTACCGCAACTCCTACCTACGTATTACTTCACCTGCCGTCTATCGGTGCATCGCCAGTTTTCGGTACCGGTCGTCTTGTCGACTAAGACACCGTTTCTAACATACGTGTTTTTTGTAGACCCACTCCGTCGGAACTATCCTATAAGACACCCTGAATTCGGTCTTCTCACAATCGTAAAACCCGTTTCACCAACTTGTTTCATGGTCCAGTCACTATCTGTCGTCCGTGTCCTTCTCCATGTAACCGAGCACGTCTCAAGAGAGGAAGTATTACTACATCTCCTATCAAGGTAACGGTTGGTCTCGTTCCTATATGTACCTCGTCTTCCCCTACCGTCGGGTTTACACGACCAGAGAGTAGGGTCCCTAAGGTTCATCTTATTTACACCTTCCTACCTTCGATCACAGTAACCCCTGTCTACGTCTTTGGTATGACTACGTCTCTTAGTCCGAAGTGGAAGGGCTTTCGATAGTATTCCACTTTATTTAAGTAGGATCTTTGTTAGATAAAGAGGATGTTTAAAAATTAAAGTATGGAAAGAAGGTAAAGATGGTCAAGATGAGGTGCAGTACGGAAGGAGTAAAGAAAGGACTGATTAATTTTATCGAAACATTGATTATACGGGTGAAGATTCTAAAAGTAGAATGTCACTTTGGAGAGGTAAAGACGGATTATAAGATTACACACTTTTAGTAGTCGATAATTATAGTACGTTTATATTGGAAAGAATCACGTACGACACTCCTTATAGAACATAAAAAGAGGAAACCAGTTAAGAGACGGTGAAAGATAGAACAAGACCAGGGACCCTGTGACCCGACGTTACTGTCTCAGGAACGGGAGAGTAAAGACCAAACTACACTGTTACCCTTTTTGGTAGACCTCTGACCTCCCTCCAGTCCCTAAATAAGGAAGTCGAGAGAGGGTCGTTCCAATGACGTTCGACCTGTGTAGAGAGACGGTCGTCGGAAAAACCGAGACCAAAAGAGAAAATCGGTATAAAGAGGAGAACAAGGAAACCAGGTTCCCAACACTGTCACAGACGATAGTGATTGGGTTATTGAAGTATTCGTGAACATTAAAAGAATATGAATGTGGTGTGGAAACTTTCACCAAAGGTACAATACATACGATACATCTTTTCTATGTATTCGGTCAAGGATGAATCTCTTTCTCGGAGACTCCTTTGATTTAAATCAGAGGTTCAGACTTAAAAGGAGTTTACGAAGTTCGTAGAGAACGTGTTGAGTCAAGGGTCCTAACAGTGAGAGAAATACACCAGGTTAGACCTTTTATTCTCTGATCTAAATCTGACGGTCCAAGTTTGAGACTAGACGAACGACAATGAACGATCGACCTAATAGGAGTCGTTTATAAAATACGGAGTCAGAAGTCAAAAGGTTATATTTAAAGTCTATTCTTACAAAATCCCAAAAAAGTTTATTAACTCTTTTAGGATATTTCGTGTATGACGTCAGGATATAAAATTCTTTGCAAACAATGTTATGAGTGACGATGAAGAGCGCGTAAACGTTTACAGCCTCAGTCAATCAGATTGATATCTAAACGGAAAGTCTTCTCCTTCGAAATAAATCAGGGAGTTCAACTTTCTGTATAACCAGAAAGAACTCGAATATTCGATACCAACTTCCGTGACACCAAAGTAGGAGAAAATTTAGTTCTGGTCAAAAGTCTCCATCGGTTTTGATCAGGGGTCAATCAATCCAATCCACCTGAGAGTTCTATGCCCTACCTACCGAGGAGTACTCGGGCAGTTATACCGTTACAGTAACTCCAGGGGAGTAATTAGAGGGAACCTTGGTTCTCTTTTAAGACTATGTACTCAGAAAATTTTATTTCCCCGACACAAAACACGACGATGGTTCTATTTCATTTCTACTTCCTCACGTATAGCAAAGACAATTTCCTTCTTAAAGAGAATCTGTTAAGTCATTCTGTCTCTAGACTAAAACGGTACCTGTCCTGTTTGTCTTGGATCCCATTACGTTATCAATAAGGATCGAAAAACCCGAAACTTTGAAAGACACACTCTTTAACATCCTGTCTTAATTCTCTTAATCTAAACCTCCTACCTTAGGAGTCCGTACCTCCTATAACCTTTAGATTATTCAAACGACTAAGGGATCCAAAAGACTCCCGCGATATCACAGGATCCATGATTTCATGTTCCAACGAAAGATTGTTTACATACATAGAACTGAGGACGGACCGACCGGACTGACTATACTCCCTCTTGTTCTACGTCTTACTCTGTAAGAATGGAGTAATAACGAAATTTTTTTCGATGAGGATCTCGAAACTAACTGACTAGAACTTGGGTACTCGTTTTATCATTCCCTGATTTTAGAGATTGACGTTGTTTTGTTAACTCTATGTTTATTTTCTTTCTGAATGACTACCAAGTAAAACCGTACGTTATTCCGATGGAATTTTGAACTTTCTAAGTTCTTTGACATGGACGACATCATCTCAGTCCACGGTTAGACTCTACTGAAGACCTCATCTGTTCCTGTAGTCATACAAACATCCTAGCAATAGGGAGACATAGAGGAGGGATGGAGACGAGAACCGAAATGTCTCAGAAGTTGTAAAAAGATAGGAAGAACAAGTAATTTGTGAATGAGGGTCATAACTACCAGTCGACGTGATCTCTTTAGAACTAAGTCGTGTTTATCATATAAAGGTCCTAGACTCTAAACCAGAGTAAATAGAGAGGGGAGACTACTGAAAAATCTGGGTTTCCCCGACACTACACCGAGTCTCGTGGTCACGAGGGTCGACGATTTTCATTTTCACTTAAACGTTTCTTCTAGAGACCCCTTTGTGTCTCAGTACAGTCTCAGAAGAGAATTTACGACTTGTAAAAAAATTCAGTCCTCCCTAGTAGTGACAGAGTGTCATTCAATTATGGACGAGTCGGGAACCCTTTTTTTTTTTTTACATAAAACGGTTTAACACAGTTTACTCTTCCCTTTAAGTTTCTCTTTCGTCCGTTGTACCTTATTTTTATCTGACTCTTCTCTAGATATACCTCAACATAAAACGTGTTCAAGGAAACCAAGCGGACAAGAGTTCTTTTATTAGTGACACAAACTAGACTTAAGGAGATCGAACTCAAATTCAGAAATAAGAGAATTGTAAAACACTGAGATAAACCCATTGAAAACAAGAAAAAAGGAAGTAGATTAACATGGTCTACTATTCGATATATATGAGTTTCCATGACAATCAATGTCAGGTCACATTGTATGTACAAAAAAGTTGTTGCGAGATTCCTTCAATGTATAAACAGAAGACTTTATAAGAAGTCACAAGAGGTAGTTTGAAAGTAAACCAAAGTCGATCCATAGGACCTCACCTTTACGTTTTAACTTACAATCCAACTATTTAATTCCGTTGTACATTTCACACATGAACCCTTTATACACTGTCCTTTGTTACCGTAAAGGAGGGTCTTATCCTGCTAGTAGATTCTAATAGATCCTGATCTCACTAAGACTCGATACCCTTATATCGAAAGGTCCCTTCTTCTCTGTGCCACCTGAGTCTAAATAAGGTTCACATGAGTGACCCGTCTAGAGTGTAGTGACATTTGTAGAATCAATAGGACAGTGGTGAGAAGAGGGAGAGTATGGGGTCTGGATCGTAGACTGAGTAACCATAACTTGATATTTATACATAAGTGACGTTTTACGATAAGGGTTAAAACAGACACTTAAAGTGCGTTCAACCACAAATTTAAACACGTTCTAAAAACCTTTCACTAAACTCTCATTCATACTTCTCTGAACCCCAAAGGGTCCACCGAGATCACTATTTCTTAGATAGACGGACTATCACTTCCTCTACATTTTCTGTTACCATGTCAGAGACCTTCTAGGGGACACCTCCGGTACCGTTGGGTGAGGTCATAAGGACGAACCTCTTAGGGTACCCGTCTCCTCGGACCGCCCGATGTCAGGTATCCCAACGTTGTGACAATCTTAACCTGTGATGATTTCCCGAAATCGTGTGTACGTATTTCTTTGAACTTTCTACTAAAGAGAATAAGATCACGAGTGTGTGTCTCCTTAGATAAAATATGTCCTTTATGTCGTCTACCCTTACTCTATATGTCTAAACTTAGGGTCGAGACTATAAAAGATTGACCCTTTAAAGTTTACGTAAAAGTTAAAAAAAGTCTAAGAGTCTAAGGAGTTGTTATTTCATTTCGATTATTAATATGAATTTCAACCACCAAAGTTTTTAAGTGACATCTGACCTTTAAGGACCCCGAAAAATAATATTTTTGACGACTACGCAATTAGGATGGGTATTGGTACGACTAAATTAACTATGTTGTACTTTGGACCTGTAAATGTCGTTCACTTAATAGTTCCGGGACTTCATCTGACATAAACTACACAAACACTTCTAAGTCCTTCCGTTCATACCGTTCTCGTTCCCTCAGTCCATTATCATCATCTACTCTGGTCTCTGTTTGTTCGGCTCCAACACAACCTAAGACGTTATCTCTAAAAAGTAAGAGTATACAGACTGAACAGAAAGGAAAGACACATACACGGAGACTACATAAATCAACCCCCATACACCATCCAACCTGAAGGATCGCCGAGTCATCATTTCTTAATCGAACGGTCACTTCCTCTAAGTCCTCTGGACCCAAACTAGGGACCCAGTCCTTCTAGGGAACCTCCTCCTTTACCGTTGGACGAGGTCATAAGAACGGACCTTTTAAGGTACCTGTCTCCTCGGACCATCCGATGTCAGGTACCCCAAAGTTTCTCAACCTTGTACTGACTCACTGACTCGTGCGTACAAGTGTACACCGACCAAAATCGGTTACTTCAATCTTATCTTTACTGTTCACAGGACAGTGACTTTTTCGTGTTATTTAACACACACACGTACACGTGTGCGTACGATCCATTTCCTCTCACTTTTCACCTTTCGTAAACATGGTTTGTCATTAAGATTCTTACTTAGAATTTACGTACGACCATTCCTCCTCTTTTTTACTCCGTTATACTTTTACATTAATCTAAATAATAATGACGTAACTTTAACTTCCTAATAACATAAGCCTAAGTTCTCTTTCACTTAATCTTTTGTCCTTCATTACCCAGTCCTTGACTTACGGATATTAAATCTAATACTTCTTATGTGTGTGTGTGTGTGCACATATATATATATATATATATACCTTTGTGTTTAAGATTACATAAAAGTTTGTTACTTTATTTACTTCATCTTACCAATTGTCAAAACCTCTTTTTAAGTCTCATGACTTTTAGTTTAACAAAGTCAATAAATATTAACGTAATGTTTGATGAGGAGGTTTCATCACTGAATTTTGTTAAATAATAATAACGATACTAAGACATCTAAATAACTAATATACCCGATAACAGTAAACTCTAAAGAGTGTGTGTGTGTTTACTGACGTTAGTCTAAAAAATACTTCAACATCAGTTCCGTTACCGCGGGGTGAGGTCATGAGAACGGACCTTTTAGGGCACCTACCCCCTCGGACCATCCGACGTCAGGTACCCCAGCGGTTCTCAACCTGTGCTGACTCACTGAAGTGAAAGTGAAAAGTGAAAGTACGTAACCTCTTCCTTTACCGTTGGGTGAGGTCACAAGAACGGACCTCTTAGGGTCCCTTCCCCCTCGGACCACCCGACGACAGATACCCCAGCGTGTCTCAGCCTGTGCTGACTTCACTGAATCGTCGTCGTCGTCAGTAAAGATTCAAAGTAATTTTAACTACGTTAACTAAGACCGATAATTGATTCTTGAGTCTATCTAACAGTTAGTGTATTTGGAAGGTACACCCAACCCTAAGAGTGTTATATTACAGACGCAATATCTCTCTTACAGGTTTTTATGTTATTGTGTTTACTCCTTCCACATTCTAAAGAATTTTAGATCAGAACCTATAGGACTTTGTAATGTAGATAACGTAAGAAAAAAGGTTTCAGAGATTCCGTCGGGTCTATTCTCCCCCATCTTAATGTGGCCTGAAAAACTTCGTTATCGTTCTGGTATAACGTCTGTCATGTACCCTACGTTTTATGACAAAACCGGTAAAACCCTTTTATTTTGGACGTTGTTGCATGTGAAACCGGTGTTATTACTAGAGGAGGATGTACGTTTTACGTAAGTGGAAAAGGGATTCTAAAGGTTCAGAGTAAGTATAGTGCCCTAATCAAGCTTCAGGTCTTAAAGTTGGAAATTTAGTCCTGCTGCACACTTATCCTGAGGAACTCGAGTCAAGGAACGTATCTCTAGGAACTCACGTCAAGGAGAGTTCTGGACACCTCACTTCTTTACCCTTTCTTTAGTTGACGAGTGTGTCCGTTGTATGGTACCACTATATGTCTATTCTATTGACGTTATAAGTAAACATTTTATAACCCTCTTAGCAGAATGTCAGTGATCAGGTAACATCAAAAATTTTTAGGTAACTTTCCATTCATAGTAGCCAAAGAATTATTCTTAGGTGAAGATGAGGAACCCTTACTAAGAGGTACCGAGAACCGATTCAATTCACAATCAGTGAGTTAGCACAGACTGAGAAACACTGGGGTACCTGACATCGGGAGGTCCGAGAAGACAGGAACCTTAAGAGGTTCGTTCTCATGACCTCACCCAACGGTAAGGGAAGAGGTCCCCTAGAAGAACTACGTCCCTAGCTTGGACCCAGAGGGTGTAATACCTGTCTAAGAAATGACAGACTCAGTGGTCCCTTCGGGAAATGCATTAATCGGGTTATAAGGTATACTGGAAACGAAAAGTTACTCTTTGTTTCACACAAATATAGACACATAAAAAAAGTCAGATAAAGGTCTACTTATTTCAACTTTTGGGTTTTAGGGGAAGATTAAAACGTGAGACAGGGAAAACCAGGTTTTACTACCACGAATACAGATAAAACAGAATTTTTAACACTAAAAGATACTGAAAAAACCACAAATGGGGTAATCTGTTTTCAGTATGGATGTTTATAGAAGGTCTAACGGTGGACAGACTAAAACGTACTCCATACGAAGAGACCCTTCTAATTCTAAGAATCTTCGAAGAAATAGATTAATTTTTCTAAATAATCCGTATAGGAATTTATAAAGACATAAGAATTGTTTCCTAGAATGTCTGAGTAGGGTTTCTACTGAAATATGGGACTCCCGTAAAAAAAGAAAACACTCAGGAAACAGTAAACCTTTCTGACAACACACCCATTAATTTTTTTTTTTTTGTTGTTGTTTGAAACTAGGGTTTGTCAGTACTGAAGAAACATAAATGAAATTGTTACTAATTTGTGACTTACAAAAGTAAAATCGAATATTGAGAAATAAACATGAAATAGTATTGACTGTATTTTTATTCCAACCATAAAAACCATAAGATGAAGTTTTAGAGGAGTCGGTTTTCGTAGTCAATTATCAATATAAAAGACAAAAAGTGTCATAACGTTCATACTATAATGGTTTGAAAGATGTTGATATATCAGGAGTAAACAGAAGTCGGAGATCATTATTAAAAGAGTAACAAAAAGTTCTGAAGTAATTGTCGGAGGAGTTCCGGGAAAGTCGAAGACGGACACCGGGATGAGGCGTCTCTTACGACGCACAAAATCTGAAAAAACATATGGTTGTGGTATGAAGGATAATGGTTTAAAATGTTATAAATAGATAACAAAGTACTGATTGGTAAGGGTATAAATAACCGGATTTTATCGTTTAATAATGAGAGTACCAAGATACCGAACCGAAATTGATCTACTTCTCAAGACAGAAAATCAGAAGGCACGCAATATCTCTCTACAGTCAACTCTAGGATATCTATGGACTTCAGAGTCGACCTGACCTTCAAGACCTACCGGATGGTTGTATTGACCGTCAACAACGACTGACAATTGACCTCAGAGTTAACCCCGGTGGGAGATCTTATAAATCTGTACTGAAGAGGTACAACGACCCCTACAAGTAACGTGTCATCAACCTAAGATTCTCCCTTGTGTGGTTCCAGTTCATAAAGTTCTCTGAATCGATCTTTGTCGTTTTTTTTTTTTTTTCGGATTGAAGTCTTTGAAGTTTATAATGATTGTGACTTAAGACAAACATTTTCTTAGGGATTCAGATCACGTCTAAGTTTTCTTCATCTTAATATAAGGTGAACAATTGTACCCTTACCGTTCAAACGTGATGTCTTTTCGTATCTTTTACCTTATATAATAATAACACCAATAGAAACCTTTTATGTTAGATGGTGTGGTTCAATAATTACCAGTAGAGATACCTGTAATTATATTAGTTGTTATAACTATTTTTCGAAAACACGAGTTTCAGTTTTAAGAAATTTTTGACGTTATTCATATCTATTAACTATCATATATAAATTTAAAGTTTAACACTTATTATACTCCTTTATTATATATTATGTTCATTTCTTCATCGATACGACTTGTTTTTCTTGATACGATGAAGGTCCGGGTCCTTCAATGATGTTCTTAGTTCAGATGTCTAAAAGTTTCCTGGTTCTGAAAACTGGACCTTCCTAAATTCTAAAGAATCCATAGTCTTAACATGTTTCTTTATAATTTTTTTTTGGGTTTTGGGTCACTTAATGTTAGATCGGACCCCGGAGATGTAAAAACGGTTCAAGGGATCCACTAACACCGTGGTTGGTTACAAACTCTTGGTACACATCTAATTATTAAAAGGACTTACTAAGAATATTCTTCCATTAGTGAACAATCGAAAATATTGAGAGTTCACCTTTCACAGAAAGTTCCTATAAGGTTTAACCATCTGGAAGAATAGAGAACATTGGATAAATATTATGATTATCAGATAGGAACCTGGGATGCAGGTTCCTCGTCACCTACGCACCCACGGCCTCCCGGATCTCCTCGTAAGGGTGCAACTTTCAGTCCTTACCGCCGTCACTCCTCTATGGGAAGCAGGTTCCATTCCTCGTCGTCGACACGAAACGACCTCGTCGGTACTTTTCTATGGGGTACGGGTTCCATTCTCTTTGGGTTCATTCTACTATCCACAACGTTCTCTTGTAGTCTCCCGTCTGTGTGACTTTGGTATGAGTGTCTTTTTATCAGTTAGATTAGTGTGATCCTGGTGTTGAAAAAGATTGAGTTACTTTGATTCGGTACGGACGTCCCGTTAGGTTCTGCCCGACCAGTACCACCTCTCCAGACTGTCTTACACCAGGTGACCTCTTCCCTTACCGTTTGGTGAAGTCATAAGAACGGAACTCTTGTGGTACTCGTCAAACTTTTCCGTTTTACTATGCTATGACTTTCTCTTTGAGGGGTCCAGTCATCCACGGATTATGCGATGACCTCTAGTCACCTCTTTATTGATGTCTTTCTTACTTCCCTACCTCGGTTTCGTTTTTATTAGGTGTCAACACCTACACTGACCACTATCTTCGTTCCAGGTTACGACATTTCTCGTTATAACGTATCCTTGGACCTTACAGTCCAGGTACTTAGTTCCGTTTAACCTTCACTAGTTTGTTCTCTACCGTTCTCACTTACAGCTGAAAGATCCTTAGTCGTTTGACTTTACCTGACCTTACCCACTTAAATTGAGTCTACTGGTAATATAGATGATGACGCCCGTTCTTAGGGAGTCTTCTTTACCTCATCGGTAGTACCAGTTTTTCTCAGGTTTTACGTCATGAACCTACGTTAGAGTTTTTGCTGTCTTACTAGAGACAAGTAAAGGTTCCGTTTGGTAAGTTATAGTGTCATCAGGTTCAGATACTGGGGTGGTCACTACGACTTCTTCGACTTCAACTTGTCAAGATACTTCTGGATGTTCTGGAACATCTTGATTGTGGGTTTTTTCTACAGGAAAAGTAATATCACCTGACCTTAAGTTTTCATCCTTCAGTTCTTTGTGGACCTCATTGTCCGTTCAAACCGGAACCTTACGTCTTACTTCGTCCCGTTTCCGATTATCTCAAAACGGTTCTTTTACGTCATCAGTATCGTTTGTGGGAGAAGGTTGTTGTGTTCTCTTCTGAGATGTGTACCTGTAGATGTCTACCGGTTGTGGTTTTAGTCTAACTAATATAAGAAACGTCGGTTTCTACCTCTTCGAGATATGTCAGTTGTTTTTGTTCTGGTCCTCGACTGACACCGAGTCTAGTACTCGAGGAATAATGGTTTAAATCTGAATTTAACTTCTTTCGTCCTTTTGGACGATCTGGAGTCCACACTGGATTTAGTTTAGGGAATACTAATGTGTCACCTTCACTCTTTATCTAAATTCCCTTTTCTAGACTATCTATCTCACGGACTACTCGATACCTTACTCCAAGCACTGTAACATGTCCTCTGTCCCTAGTTCTGGTAGGGGTACCTTTTCTTTACGTTTTTTCGTTTTACCGACAAACCCCTCCGGAAGATTTATCGACACTTTTCTTCTCTTTGCTTTTCGTTTACTCTTTTCCTTTCCATATTCGTAGACTTACGTCTCAAGGTTTCTTATCGTTCTTCTCTATTCTTTCGGAAAAAGTCGCTAGTTACGTTTCTTTATCTCCTTTTATCGTCTTCCCTTTCTGATCTCTAGAGAAGTTCTTTTAATCTCGATGGTTCCCTTGTAAAGTACGTTTCTACCCGAGTTATTTCCTGTCTTTGCCATACCTGGATTGTCTTCGTCTTCTATAATTCTTTTCCACCGTTCTTATGTGTCTTCTTCACATGTTTTTTTATAGAAGTGCTGGGTCTATTAGTACTACCACACTAGTGAGTAGATCTCGTTCTGTAAGACCTTACACTTCAATTCCCCCGGAATCTTTCGTAGTGATGCTTGTTTCGATCACCTCCACTACCTTAAGGTCACCTCGATAAAGTTTAGAACTTTCTTCTACGACACTTTCACGACGTGAGTTATACGGTCATTTAAACCTATGTAGTCGTCACCGGTGCCCTGACCTTTTCCAGTCAAAAGTAA
Organism: Capra ibex; assembly: GCA_006410555.1. NCBI lineage: Eukaryota > Metazoa > Chordata > Mammalia > Artiodactyla > Bovidae > Capra > Capra ibex. The sequence continues at coordinate 20,039,167 of SJYO01033645.1, read as the reverse complement.
GGTTAGGGTTCCTTTCCGTTACGGTTTCTTACGAGTTTGATGGTGTGTTCACGTGAGTAGAGTGTACGATCATTTCATTACGAGTTTTAAGAGGTTCGGTCCGAAGTCGTCATGTACTTGGAACTTTAAGGACTACAAGTTCGACCAAAATCTTTTCCGTCTCCTTGGTCTCTAGTTTAACGGTTGTAGGCGACCTAGTACCTTTTTCGTTCTCTTAAGGTCTTTTTGTAGATAAAGACGAAATAACTGATACGGTTTCGGAAACACCTAGTGTTATTTAACACCTTTTAAGACTTTCTCTACCCTTATGGTCTGGTGGACTGGACGGAGAACTCTTTAGACATACGTCCAGTCCTTCGTTGTCAATCTTGACCTGTACCTTGTTGTCTGACCAAGGTTTATCCTTTTCCTCATACAGTTCCGACATATAACAGTGGGACGAATAAATTGAAGATACGTCTCGTGTAGTACTCTTTGCGACCTGACCTTCTTTGTGTTCGACCTTAGGTCTAACGGTCCTCTTTATAGTTCTTGGAATCTATACGTCTACTGTGGTGGGAATACCATCTTTCACTTCTCCTTGATTTTTCGAAGAACTACTTTCACTTTCACCTCTCACTTTTTCAACCGAATTTCGAGTTGTAAGTCTTTTGCTTCTAGTACCGTAGACCAGGGTAGTGAAGTACCCTTATCTACCCCTTTGTTACCTTTGTCACAGTCTAAAATAAAACCCCCCGAGGTTTGAGTGACCTCTACCACTGACGTCGGTACTTTAATTTTCTGCGAATGAGGAACCTTCTTTTCAATACTGGTTGGATCTATTGTATAAGTTTTCGTCTCTATAATGAAACGACTGATTCCAGACAGATCAGTTCCGATACCAAAAGGACACCAGTATATACCTACATTCTCAACCTGACACTTCTTCCGTCTCGCGGCTTCTTAACTACGAAAACTTGACACCACAACCTCTTCTGAGAACTCTCAGGGAACCTGACGTTCCTCTAGGTTGATCAGGTAAGACTTCTAGTTGGAACCCTAAAGAAACCTTCCTTACTACGATTTCGACTTTGAGGTCATGAAACCGGTCGAGTACCTTTCTCAACTGAGTAACCTTTTCTGAGACTACGACCCACCCTAACCCCCGTCCTCCTCTTCCCCTGTTGTCTCCTACTCTACCGACCTACCGTAGTGCCTGAGCTACCGACACTCAGACTCACTTGAGACCTTCAACCACTACCTGTCCCTCCGGACCACACGACGCTAAGTACCCCAGCGTTTCTCAGCCTGACTCGTTGACTTGTCTTGACTTAACTTATCAGATTGGTTTAATATGTACTAGGAGGAGAATACGGTATCCTGAGCCTTTAGATGAAGTATTACCATATCTCTGCAAAACAACTAGATAGAAAAGTCCATGTGTAAAAGAAGTTTAAAACAGAGGGAAGAACTGCAGATATAGGAACAGAGTAACGAAGAATGTTACTACACTTCAACCTCAAGGAGAAGGTTGAGTGTCACCTTCAAATCCTAAAGTATTTTTAAATTCAAAAGTAACATAATATCGAAACTTTTTGTACTTTACACAAGGTTATGACTATACCAATGGACAAGAAAGGGTTTGAGAGTCAGAATACAGTGACCCAGGGAAATTCTTTCTTATCATCCTAATAGAAAAGGGCTTAGACGAACCAAAAGTGAGGTATCTACTAACCTAACTCACGTCCTCCTTACCGATGTATCTCCAATCGTTAGTTATACACCTTCCTCACTCCTTATAACACTGGTTTTGCCACTCACTCCTGTCTCTTATACCGACCATACATCTTATATTCGTACTGTGTTTGTACCCTCGGTGTACACAACTCCCGAAAGACCACCCGTAGGACCCTACCCTCCAATTTCTGTCGTGCTTCTTACTCTCACATCCTCTACGGTCACTCCTAGTCCAGACTACATTGTCAGTAATGTCCGTGTCGTTTTGGTATGGTCTACAACTGCCTCTACAGACGTGTCCGCTCAACCCGTTACGGATACACGAGTGTCATACACACACCTTACTATTCACAAACCGTCTTTCCGTCAGCGAAATTATCCTTGTGCGTACCCTTCTACTATGTCTTCGAGGACGACTGTTATGGGTAATGTTAGAATCATTATTGGACTGCCCACTCTTATCACAATATAGAATCCCCCTTCGTTTATCGTTATATCGCTAGTTTACGGTATCGGTCGTTCCACCGTCTTAGGTACCGTTTCGATATCACCTCTTTTTTGTAGACTCATTCTGTAGGTCCTTTCCACCAAAGGACTCCTGGGTCGGTCTTCTACGACTTACAAAACCCATGTGTATACAATCTGTCCTACTCTAGACATCGGCGGTCGTACCTCTCCTTTTTCTTGTACCCGAACACTTCCGACACGAGGTACTTTTATTCTATCTCTTCCTGTGATAACGGACGTTCTCGGTGTTCCATTTACTATTTCTTCCCTTAGGGCTAGGTTTACACCTTCGCGAGGTCAGGACCCTAAGGGTCGTCCTACTTACTTGGACCTAAGCACTTCGACCAGTTCAACTTACACCGGTAGTACTAGAACCTATCCAACACGGAGCGTCTGACTTTCACTTTTCAAGTACTGACTAACAATTGTAATAGAAGTGTGTACGTAGAGACTCGGAAGAGGACATAGTAGACGAGTGAAAGTCAAGATCTTTCACTATTTGATAGGAAGAGAAGAGAAATGAGTATTTATAAACGTTTCTAAAATCAATGTTAAAATTCCGTATTATCTTCACCATAGTTTTATTAAAAAGGGTCTCTATGTTCAGTACATTGAGATTTCGTTCAGGACGGACCGATGGTCGTTAAGTCCTTTAAAATATTCTTTTATACACGTTTTTTATTATAATCCGTTTCTTTGTAGTGACCAGTCCCTAAAACCTTTTTTTCAAGTCACATTTCGGGTTCCCAGTGTTCCCCGACTTTTCTATCCGAATTACATACTTTGGTTTCGTCTGGTACGTCAGAGAAGAAAAAATAGGGAATGTTTGTATTTCTCTTCTGTTTTAACTCCAACAAATGAGACGGTGAAGTCTATACGGGTCCAACCTTTTCAAAACTTCCAGTCTGTAAGAGGTCATTGAATGATACAGTCTAAACAGAATGACTTTCTTACCTTGGGAGAAGAATTAGGACCTTTTGACGGGGGCGTCTCCCTCGGGTCAGAGGACCGTCGTGATACGTTACCAGAAGAACTGGGATAAATTAGACATTTTAATGAGTCAGAATACTTTGAAGTAGTTTTGACAACTCGGAAAGGAGGTTTGACAGAATAAAACACTGTACTGTGTCTTTAAAAAATGAGGTTGAAGTCATAAGTGAACAAAAAGATGAGCAAGAAAAAATTATATGATAAAATAAATAAATGATTATAAATGCCTACCGACACGACCCAGAAGTAAAGACGTACCCGAAACACACACCACTCACTACACGCAGTCGAAGAACAACGCTACCGAAGAGAAGGGGGCCTCGTACCCGACATTCCACGTGGCCGGGATCATCAAGACTGTGCGTCCGAATCGACGAGACGTCGTGCAATTTAGAGGGGTTTAGAGGACGTGGCCGTTCACCTAAGAGATGGTAACTCGGTGGTCCCTTGCTCGGTGGGAAAAGATGGATAAGGACTCACAACCATAAAAAGTCACGAGACTGGTACAGACAACGAAAGATCCAACTGTTTGAGGTACACCCTTTATAGAGGTTTGTGGTACTGAAATTGACACTGAGGAAACAACTTCTGACAATCCAAATATTAAAACTTTTATAAGGAGAGGAGTCAGAACTTTGATCAATCGAATATGAAAAACGTTGATCAATAGGGTACGGACGGTAGAAGTGAAATTTTGGAGTGTTCACGTGGGCTGAGTCATACAAGGTTTGATGGTGTAAAGAGAAGAGCAACGGGGTCTAGACAAAAAGGATATTACCAAAAGTTGAGTCGTTGACTACCACATTGTGGTAGTTAAAGATATAGATTTTTGGAACTTTAATAGAAACAGTATAGAGGGAGTATAGTCAGTGGGATAAGTAGAAAGTTTGTTAATCGTGTAACGTCCGTGACTAAGGGATTCATACAGATATAATGTAGGTGAAAAATGATGGGTGCGTAACTGATGAGAATGTATGGTAGTAAGGGGTAGTCCTGAAGACGTATCCGATTGAGTTTGTATGAATTATAAAGAACTTTTTAATTTCCGTCTACACTACGTCCCAGATAGGATTGGTCACTCTTTTTCCTTCACCTTTCTAACATTAAGGCCTATCTTTACGATTCTGACCGTCAGTCCTCGTCACAGTCATGGTAGACGAGTTTAGATCCATCCTAGGTAAAGTAATTTTTATAAGTCAATTTTTTTTTTTTTTTCTAAGTCAATGTCCTCTCTGGTTACGTGTCTCTTCGTTTTAATGTGTCCTCTGTCATTTAGCGTTGTTTTTATCGTATTAATTTCTGATTAAATTCACTTTTTATGTCTTAAGACAATTATATGTATAAATACATCGTGTCTCGGGAGATGAATTATGAGACATTACCGGATATACCCTTTTCTTAGAAGATTTTTTCATCATCTATATACATATTGTTATTACATAATACTCTCTACCTTACATTTACGACTATACTCTTAGGTAGACAGAAGATATTCCGGTCTATAGTTTCTCTAAATGTTTTATGTTTGTAACAGTAATTTTATAAATGAATTCCATAAAAATCTTTAGTGATGTCATTTCAGGAAACTGAGTCACCCTTTTAACTGTTATTAATATTTGTTTCAGTACATTTTTATTTAAGATTAGAAATTGTGTATACATCCTATAAGACAGAGTCTTTATTAATTTGAGCTATATTTTGTTCCTACACCATATGACTTCCCAATCTTTTCAGTATTTATGACTAATATAGTAACTACAGGTTGAGACAATTCCCAGACTCCTTTCTTCTTGATGATATTGATAAAATGTTCCCAAATGACACATTGTAAGAATCTTTGATTGAACCGTTTTACATAGTTTTGTATTTTACGCGTATAAGTAACGGGGTCTCATCAAGGTTGATTCCTTATAAAGGTTTCTAAGTCAATTTGTTTAAAATTTTTTACCGTACTTCTATAAGTATCATCATTGTAAATTAGATTTTAAACTCACTTTAATATTGTATTTTTATACTTTTAACTTTTTCACTGTGTTCAAATTGAAAATTATACCTTTACTGAAATTGTAAATGTTAGAGAAACATATTACCTTCTTATATCTCAACTCTTTTTCTTATTCTATTTCGATACAAATACCCTTAATTTTCTACTGTTGTATGTAAATTCGCCTTTTTCTAACGTTACATTACAATAATACAATTATAACTAAACCATAAATACCATAAACGTAAGTTTTCCGACCTCCTTATATGTAGTTGTTAAGATTCGTTATAAAGAGTTTAAGTTCCATTCCACTTCTTTCTTTAAACTTGAAAATTGAAGTACACATACATTGAACAAAATATTTTTGGCTCCTTTGGTCTTAGTTTTCTCTGTGCACATGGGGTTACAAGTAGTGTCGTGACAACTATTATCGGTCCTGTACCTTCGTTGGATCTACAGGTAGTCGTCTACTCACCTATTCTTTCGACACCATGTATATGTGTTACCTCATAATGAGTCGGTAATTTTTCTTATGTAAAGTTAGTCAAGATTACTCCACCTACTTTGACCTCGGCTAATATGTCTCACTTCATTCGGTCTTTCTTTTTGTGGTTATGTCATATGATTGTGTATATATACCTTAAATCTTTCTACCATTGTTATTGGGACATACGCTTCATCGTTTTCTCTGTGTCTACATATCTTGTCAGAAAACCTGAGACTCCCTCTCCCGCTCCCACCCTACTAAACCCTCTTACCGTACCTTTGTACATATTATAGTAGGGTATCTGTCGTCGGGTGGTCCGAGGGGGCAGGGACCCTAAGAGGTCCGTTCTTGTGACCTCACCCAACGGCAAAGGAAGAGGTCCCGTATTTCACACTATTAACGGTGTCACTCCACCTGTTACCTCTGGATTTGCTTACAGTGTCTCCTCTAATTATTTAAAGAAAGTCCCTGTCTTCTGTCTTGACCATTTGACACAGTTAACTATCCTGACTTCCTTTCTCATCATTTTCTTGGTAGTAACAAAAAAGTAGAGACGTTGGAAGTTCGTTTCACACAGAACACAAAAGAACAGAAAGGGACACAGAGGACCGTAATGACTCGCTAACCTTTCTAATAAGTTTTATAAGGGTAAACAAAAGATAGATTATTCCATTCTTTTACCTATAATTAAACTTCTGTGTGTAATTGACCGACACACTGATCATAGGTGTAGAAATGTAGAGAATGACCGTATGGAGGATTGACTTCTTAGATATATGTCGAGAACTAAAAGATGGAGTAGTCCGGGGTACCGAAAAGACTGTGGTGACAGTAGTACGCCAAGGAGCTACGGTGAAATTTCTGGGAGTCACTAAATAAAACAAGTCAAACTTTGTTCATAATATAATTGATTGTGGTCTAAGGTTCACCGTTTCCGGTACTACACAGAGGGTACAGTTTTCCCTCTATTAAACCAGATGGTTATGGGAGTTGTACTGAAAGTCAAAGACTCTTATAAAAACAGACTTAATAAAACGTGGATTCAAACTAGAACCAGTAAAGAAGTCGAATTATCTGAGAGGAAGAGATCCATTGAAGATGAGTAGATGTCATGTGTCGTTCGAAAGGACTTGTTAGGAGTTTAATCTAGTATACGGGTCCATATAAGGACCGTGAGGTGTAATGGGTTTATCTTGTAAATAGTGTAAAATAAATCGAAAGAGGGAAGTATTTACCATTTGAAATTCTCCTGTCTATGGTACAGACGATTAAATTAACAAGATGGGGACGAGTCACAGACGACGTCTCGTAAGTTATTCATAAACAACTTATTTACTCACTGGCTCCACCGGACAACCAGAAGTGAGCGGAACTGAAGTAGTACTTGTGTCAAATGAGTTCATGGATGGGATGGTAAATGGAAGAAGAGGGAGTTAGAACATGGGAAGTGTTGGATGGTTTTGTGTTGTCCGAGGGTGTAGTTGAGACTTTTGCCTTCTAGATCTTTTCGTACTTTTAAACGAAGAGTATAATTTATGAAGATTTGGTTCATTTCTGAGGACGACTGTCTGGATCCTTTTGGTCTGTGACGTTTGGTGACTCTACCAGACCTTCCATCCTGTCTCGATCTACTCTTTTTAATCATCTTGGAACGAGTGGATGGAAGTTTCATCTATTGTTACCTTTCCAGGGACGGAAATGTAAAAGTATGAAACAACTTTGACAGGACATCAGTGATACTACGTAAGAAAAATTATTAGTCATGACAGAGACAGAAACTAATGTCAGGAAAAGTACTGTCTTAGGATTTGTCTTAGAATAGAAGTCGTACGTAAGATCAGGGTGGAATAAATGACCAGACACTGACTAACGACTCGTAAAAGAAGGAGAGAGGATTCAAATCCATATAACGTTTCTGTACGGGATATAGAGGTGTACGACAAAGGAGGTCGTGATTCAATTTATACCTTATTCAGGAAGGTATTGTGGAACTAGTACTTTATAATATTAGATGCGGAATACTAATAAAAAGAAAAATACAACACACGGAAACACTTCTAGAGGGAAGACGGAGAAAACTCCTTTCCCTATGAGTACCAACCAGGTACCCAGTGTCTTTCTGACAACATTCTGAGTAACGTCTTTCATTGGCAAGTGGAGGTAACCCATAAATAAACACAGGGAGGTACCACACATCCTGTCTACCTATAGAATCACGAACGAGGTAGTAGGGGGGTTTGTCCTGTGTAAGTTTTTACGTAAGTGTTTATATTTGGGTGCGAATGTATTTTATAGGATTCAGAGAGTCCACCGTATGATACGACACAAATCAGAGTCAGTACAGGTTGAGAAACACTGGGGTACCTGATGACGGACAGTCCGAGGAGACAGGCACCCCTAAGAGGTCCGTTCTTATGACCTCACCCAACGGTACGGGAGGAGGTCCCCTAGAAAGGTTGGGTCTCTAGCTTGGGTCCAGTAGACGTAACGTCCGTCTAAGAATGGTAGACTCGGTTGTTCCTTCGGGGTCTTATTGCCTCACCCATTGGATAGGGAAGAAGTTCCCTAGAAGGACTGAGTCTTTAACTTGGCCCCAGAGGACGTAACGTTCGTCCAAGAAATAGTCGACTCGATGGTCTCTTCGGGGACTCCGTCGTATGGTTTAAAATTAAAGATTTATCACCCGGGGTCAACCGATATTGGTAAGGATTCAGATAGTACTGCTAAATAAGAGAAATTTAAAAAATTTTATAACAATCGTGAATTGTAAAAATGAAAAGTTTTTTTAGATCTTTGTAAAACCCCATTCGTTACCCTCTCTCTGAGTCTTAATTCGAAGATTATCTATTAATAAAAAGTACAGTATGAGAATGGTATTTATAGTAGAGATAATTATCTTAGAATAAGTTTCAAGATTAGAACCGGAAAAGATAAAGGATCTCGGGTGAGAAAGGGGTGAAGGGAGAGAGGAGAGTGGTGGAGGTAAAGAGTGGTCGAAATAAGGGACGAGTCACTTTGAGTTATTTCAAGTGGTGACCGACTATGGAACCTTCAGGACCAAGACCTTGACAAAACGTTTCAGTCCCATTCTTGGCTTCTGACGTCTTTGTATCGTTAGTTTTTTACCTAGTCTCCCTTTTTTTTCGTCAGGGTCCCAATCACTCTTATCAGTTGTGTTGTTCCCTCTTTCGGTATCCTAGTACGAATGTTATCTCTTCCTATTTGTTTCAGACCTCCTCACCTCACGTTTTTATGAAGGGAACAGTAGAGGTCCCTAATCTCTGTTCAATCTTCTCCTGGAGATGTGGTCTCCCTTCATACCCAGAGTTCAGGGTCCCGGGGTCCGGTTAGATCCCGGACTCGGTCCTAGGTCGGCTTAATTGTGAAAGGGTCGAATCCTTGACTGTAGAGACGAAAATGTTCACCGTCGAACCATTAAGATCTTAGATCCTACCATAATATGGACGTAAAGTCACCCTAGAACTGGATCGAACTAGTCATTAAATTATTTTTGTTTGTTTGTTTTTTTTTTTGTTTGAGGAGGTACGGAGGTCTAGGTCAGGTCTTGAGGATTTTGAAGACCACGTCTCTTACAAAGTAAAATAAAACTTAGGGAACAAAGTATCACCTATTAGTTTTTACAGACAACTTAACTTTGCGTAGATGAAGATCGGAATCTGTTATTTTACGACCTTTGTTAGGGGTGACACCGACGGTAAAAGGGTCCACCCTTCTATAAAGATTTTTGTTTACAGAAAAATCTATAAATGAAGTCACAAGTCTTGACGAACCGTCAAGAGAGGTAGAAGGTAGTCGACTCTTAGTAGTGAAACACGAGTTGAGTAATAAATCTAACGTTCGATCATTACGAAACAATTACACCACGTCTAGAGAGTGTGTTTCACGTCCAGACGTCTGGTATCTGTCGGTCAGATCCATATCAGACAACCATATCTGAAGGCTATCCTTCTGGAAGTTATGCGGACGGGCAGTCAAGTCACTCCATCAGATGAAAGTGACAGATCACCAGTTTTAGACATTAAATAGGGAACAAGGTAAGTAGAGAAGGAAACACGAGATTATGTTATGAATTTGACAAGACCTTTACAAGTCAAAGGTGTTGATACCTTTCCATTATTGAATCTTTTCTGATTTCTTCTCGAAACTCCTTATTCACCTTTTTGTCGATCATTGAATGACACCTGTTTTACAGAAAAAGACATTGAGGTATTTAGGTCTATCTGAGGGTAGTACGTTTTATCCCTAAAGTAAGTAATTCGTTTTTAGTGAAAGAAGTCGTTTATGAATAACGTATGGACATTACTTGATCCTGGAAACGTTCACTACCCTTTCACTACCTTTTTTCCGTCTTAGATTGGACCAGGAGTTACTGTATCAATACATATGATCGTGAGTAGAATAAGTTGAACACTATTCAGGACTTTATTTTTCCTGAAACACATTACTCTTACATATGTTATCTATGATTAGATTATGTGTCTCAATTTCCCCTTATAGACTCCTTCCTAAAAGTTGACTTCGAACTTTTCCTTAAAGGTTCGTTTCTTATTTCTCTTTTGTGTCCATCTTCTCTGTTCTTCTTTAGACTATGTAGACTCTTCGACTTTGAGTCGTTCATGCCACCATATAACAGAATGAAATAATTGCCATCATAGTCACACGGGACACCCTAGTCAAAAAGGTTGAAGAAGTTTTATGTCCCGATTGAAACAAAAAAGACCTTATGGAAAACAGTTGACTCACACATTCTCTCTGTCAACTTAAATCCTGTTTAACGTAAATCCTATTTGTTTATTGATTTTACTATGTGATACCGTAGATTTGACCTATCTCCTCTTTCCTTTTCTCTGTTACCGTACCTCCTTCCCCAAGGACTACTTAAAACACATACGTACTTTGGAAATACCTCTTGTGTACCACACAGTCCATAAAAATATTCTGTCCTACATTCTTCTCCGGATCCAGATTCAAAGATGGAAGTTCCTTAAGTATTATATCCTCATCTAACTATTTATTATTCGTTTATTCACACTACCAAATACTCTGACGATACTTATTTTGTCAGGAACGCACACAGAGAAGATTTGAGAGATTTTGCATAACGTCTGTTTTTCTTTTTTTTTTTCAGTTATGTGTGTATATGTTTCCTGGAATAAAAACTTACAGTCAAAATGAGAAATGAAGAATAAATGAGACTTCCTTAAATTAAACAAGTATAACTAATTTTCGTACCGAAGAAAAATTCAACTCTAAAGTTTTGTCAACCAAAATAGGACCCTGTCAAAGAATTCTCTTATCTACTGAGGATGGGTTTAGGTGGGTTGTGCGTAAGATGGGTGTTACTCAAACAAAACAAAAGGTTTTATTGTCTTATAACTCATACTGTTAGGTTTTCTTTTTTTTTGTTGTACAAACTTTAATGAACGAGTTTCTCAGTCCCTTCACATTTATTTTACTTTTATTTGTATTTCACACTTATTTACATTTAATTCACGTTCCAAGACTAAAAGTACCTTCTAACGAGGAAAATAATCAGAAGGTAAGGGACCTCACTAGGATTCCTGTTATGAATAAATATAGATTTACTACCTTGATAACTTCTCAGAGTTACGTGTTTCACTGTGGTAGTATAAACTGAACATTTTATTTGTGAAACCGAAAATATCTGGTTGACCAAACCTACCTTGTCCCAACCTTGAGTAAATTTTCCTTCTAAAAGTTTCCTAAAGTTCTCTCTGTTCATTATCTATTCCTAGGTCTCGTCGACCGGTACTATTTCCACTCTTACACTACATATATGGGTGACATTACCGAAAATTCGAGAAGTTTGAGTTTATAAGTTGAGTTTATGACTCAAGTAAAACAACCTGTTACTGTATCTTTTTTATTTTCTGTTTGGTGTCGAAACCTTAAGTCCAAACTTCACCACGATAAAGGTCATGTCTTTCTGTCCTTTCCTTCTTGTGAAAAATATCTCTTTCAATGACTTAAAGGTCCAGTCAAAACCTTTTAATTCAAAGTCTTCTGACACTGGATCAGGTCACTTATCGATAGGTTCTTCCTTACCCTATTTCTTGTGTCTTAATCTGTCTGAACCCAAACCTAGAATTTGGAGATAAACAGAAAGCCATTAGTACAAAGACAAAGGAATATTTAATTATAAGAGAGTTCAATAAAAATTTAATTTATATAAAAGTTTTATTAAAATTTAATTTATAAGTTTATATTTAAAAATTCAATTTATATCAATCATATTTAATTTAATTTCAACATTTTATACCCGGTTCCCGTCACTTTTGAAAAAACCTCGTGAGTTAACTTCTTTTATCTATATTTTCTATTAGGTGAAAAACATTAGACAATAACCATCCCTTTTATTGTTTCATTTTTGTTATTTCCTGTCTCCTCCTCCCTAATTATTACATATCTTAGTTCTTGACTTCACACTTCGGGATTCAAACAATCAACATCATCTTTCTTAATTATCGATCAATTTTTCCGTCCTCCGAAACGGAAACTAATTTTTTGACCCTTTGTGTCCCCATCCGACGTGCAATCCTTTATAGATCGGTAGTTTAGAGTTTTAACCCTTATCTTTGATATATTTGGAATGAGAATGACGACAAGACATGGGTAGTAGTCAAAGAGGTATGTTCACCATTCTTTTCGATTTAGTTCTTTTAGAAACTAAAAGATCTTCAGGGTTTCTGAAACAAAGAGGGGAGAGGGAGGACGAATATACAAATAATGTACTCATCTCGAGATTTTAAAGCTCATTTATCATCCATGTTGAAATAAAATACAGAAGGGTACAATACATTTTAAAATAGAATAGTCATAATGGATTTAAAGAGGAAGTCACTACGAGGGGTGAGTAACACAGAAGAAGTTTCATTTCTCCTCTTGTTTAAACAGGACCTAGAAGAACCAGAAGTGAGGTATGTGATATCCTAAATCTCGTCCTCCCTACCGGTGCATCTCCAACCGTTTATTCTACTCGTATAAAGCTCCATGTGACACGGGTTTCGCTACCCGCTCCTACCTCTTCTTCCGTCCACACATTTTGTACTCCTACTGTGTCTGTACCCTTGGTGTCCACGGCTCACGGAAAACCGCCCGTGGACCCCTACTTTCTACTTTCTGTCGTGCCTCCTACTTCTATATCCTCTGTCGTTATTTCTAGTGTAGACTCTGTTGTCAGTACTCTCCGTGACTTTTAGGTATGGTCTACAACTACCTCTACAGTCGCCTCCTTTCGGCTCGTTGTGGATATACGAGTGTCATACACACCCCCTACTAAGCACAAGGTGTCTTCCCGTTGGAGAAGTCGTCTTTCTGTAGACCGTTCTACTGGCTCTTTGAGGAGTGTTGTTACGGGTGGTGTTCGAACTATTAGTGGACTCCTCGGTCCTGCGACCACATAGAGTTCCCCTTCGTCTACCGGTGTATCGCTAGGTCACGGTATCAGTCGTCCTACCGACTCAGGTGATGTTTCGACTTCACCTCCTTCTTGTAAACACACTCTGTCGGTCACTTGCAATAAAGGACCCTCGGTTCGGTCTCCAATGACTCGTCAAACCCGTGGCACCGTCATCTGTTCTACTCCAGGCACCACCGGTCGTCTCTCTCCTTCTTTTTGTACCCGAGTACCTCCGACAGGAGTTGCTGTTATTCCACCTCCTCCCACGGTAACGGGTGTTATCGGTCTTGTATTTACCGTGTTTTCCCTTAGGGTTAGGTCTGCACTTTGAAGAGGTCCGGTCCATAAGGTCGTTCCTATTTCCTCGGTCCTAACATTGTCGAGTTCAATATGTACCAGAAAAGTCAGACCCTAGGTGACCAAAAACTCGGGACTCCTGTTTAGTCAACAGTCTTATATAGTACTTTCTATTGTTAAGGTGGGACCACCACTCGTGAGACCACCACTCGTGAGACCACCACTCGACAACTCCTGTCGTCGACAGTGTAAGTCGCAAGGAGATACTCTTCATGGAAGAAGGGACCTACTTGATCGTAGATATCTTAACTGAACAATAACGGGGGAAACGAAACGGTAACCGGGGTGAAGTAAAGAAATACGTAAACAATTATTCGGTACACTTTATCAATAAAAACATCCAGTCGTTAAAGTATACTAATTTGGATTTATTAGTACAGGGAAATTGGTTACTTCTTATAAATCCTATCCGTATCCAAGTTTACTTCTTTATTTAATACAGACTCCTCTTTCCTCTGTATACTCCCTCTGTCTCTCCTTCTCTCTCTCCCCCTTTATCTTTTTATAATTTTAATAATTTACCCTACTCTGTTCTGTTTTTCCCTCATTAACTGGACATTCCTCATTTATAATACAGAATCTGTGACCTAAACTATTTTATAGACTCCATAAAGTTATTTCATCGCCTTTTTATTACTGCCCCTCCTCTTTTTCTTTCCTGTATAAGGTCACAACACACATGATACCCTCCAAACAATGTGTCTCTAACTTTATGTCAAGTCTAATTCCATACGAATGACCCTACACTGATAATTCTTTTCCCTACCCATGAGTCAGTACAGACTGAGAAACGATGGGGTACTTGACATCGGGTGGTCCGAGGTGACAGGTACCCTAATAAGGTCGTTCTTATGACCTCGTCCAACGTAATGGATGAGATTTCCTAGAAGGGTTGGACCCCTAGTTTGAACTCAGAGGACATAGAGAACGTAACCGTCCGTCTAAGAAATGGTGACACGGTGGACCCTTCGGGTATTCTCTTCCGTAGACAGTCCTTTACACGTTCTGTTCACTCGTTGTAAAGACACTGAGTCTCGCGTCACTCGAGTCTCCTATTAAATACTGAAGTCCCCGTTACGGGATTCGAAACCTCCTAGACGAAGGATTGTAGTTGACCCTCTGTGGAGATCAGTAGTCTCCAGACCCTTTCGGAGGTATGATCTATAGTCGGTCTCACTAAATTGGATCCGTTTCAGTTCACCTCATATAAAAGTGGAGGTTCTCTGCTTTATTTCTGATTATTTCAAAACTAGTCACAAAAGTAAAAGATTAGACGGTCATGAACTTGACGTTTAGGTAGAAACCCTTAGAAGTCAAAATGGGTATATCTCGACCGGAAATTCTACTGAAAATGTAACCTTTATAGTGAACTCAAAATTGAGATAAGACACTAATAAAATATTTCATGAAAACTTTTCTCTTAGTCATTGTAACACTGGTCCCTCGTGTCGTTGTCTTTCCGGGTCGTATTGAACTCAGTAGAAACCCGGTCAAAACCTCTCCAAATCGAGAATATGAGGTAGTGTATAAACGTTTCAGTAAGTTTTTCTAAAATTCCTTCCTTCACCTAAAACACCTGTTCGATATTGTCGAGATATAGTAACATAAACAGTCAAAAGATCTCAAAACACCCGTTCCTCCGTCTTCACCTAACTCGGTACATCTTAAAACTCTAGAGAGAAAGGATGAGGACGAGTTTCGAAATATATCACTCGAAGAGTATCCCTACCAAAACCAACAACGTTCTCGGGACCTAATCGAATTCACTTGTTTTATAGATGAATCCTCCTTACCTTGATCAGGGGTGACAGGTTTCTGTCGAGAGACGGGGAATTTATATAAGATAAAAAAATTCCAACGAAACGAAATTTTTGTATTATTAGTAAAATAAATAAAAAGTGACACGACCCACAAACAACGACACACCCGAGAAGAGATCAATACCTCTCGTCTCCGATGGGAGGTCAAAGTCGGACACCCAAAGAGTAACGATACCGAAGAGAAAAACACCTCGCACCCTAGATCCAACACACCCGAAGTCGTCAACGTCGTCTACTCGAGTTATCACCGTCGAGGACCCGAGATCTCGCGTCTGACTTATCAACACCGTGTACCCGGACACCTTAGAAGGGCCTAGAGGACGTAACGTCCACCTAAGAAATAGCGACTCGGTGGACCCTTTGGGTTCTTATATATAAGATTTAATGAGGAGGTCTCGACTACGTCTGACTTGAGGATGTCCGTGACTTGAAAAATCTTATTTCTCCTGTTATCTGGAACGTTTTAGGAGGGAATTTTTCTACCATTGTAGTAGAGAACATCGTACTTTTTATTTATCTAATTCTTTCGAGTCTTTACATTGACATTTAAATTCGATCTAACGTTGAGTCAGGAAACCTCCTATCTAAATGACGGAGAACTTTTCTTCGTGTAAAGGAGTCCCAGTGTCCTTTTTTTTAATATTATTTTCCTCTTTTATTTGGGGATTAGTAATTTTGATGTTTTCCCTCAGTTTTTTCTTTGTAGGTTTGGTACCAGACGACGAAATCAGTTTTAGTAAACTGACTGGAGTCGGAAAATGGGTCTCTCGAGAAGAAACGAATACTTAGGGGACGGTAATGGCCAGTGTCATGAACCCTTGTAGAAGGAGGGTCTCAGTACAGGAGGTCCCGTGTCGGAGATGAACCTGTGATTTATTTGAGTTCCGATACAATAAACTATTCCAGTATCTCGGTCACATCGTAAATAGAAGAAAGATCAACTAATATCAAAAGTTGAGTGGTTCGAGACAGAAGACAGAGAACGAAGTGTCTTTATCATCCTTCAAAGTTAAATTTCCTTCTTTCGTTTTAAAATCCGACCTCCTCTAAGACTTTCTCTACTTTCTTTTGTAAATACGTAAAAGAATATAGGGGTCCTCTCTGTTGTATCCAATATAGGGGAGGTAAAGGGTAACGGTCCATTCCTTATGTTAGTTTGTATAATTGAAGAGAGGGAACTCTACCTTACTTCAAACTACCAAAGTCATGTGACACCGATAACCTAGGGACTCTCTAAGTCAGATCTTTTAAGTCAGACAACTCTGTCTTAAGAGTATCCGGATTCTTACAAGGACATGAAAACTGAAAGTAATTAATCAGATCAACATATTTGAACGTATTTATAACGTCCAAATGTGAATTTTTGAAGGGACTACTGAGTCAACCATCTCAGATGGACGTTACACCCTCTGAGTCCAAGTTAGGGACCCACCCCTTCTAGGGGACCTCTTCCTTTACCGTTAGGTGAGGCCATAAGAACAGACCCTTTAAGGTGTCTCCTCGGACCACCTGACGCCAGGTACCCCAGTGTCTCAGTCTACGTTTACTCACTGATTGTGAAAGTGAAAAGAAATGTGAATTTTAAAAGATCAGAACTATAACCTTATATTCACGAGGTTGGAAAAGAAGGTTTTGAAAAATTTGAAGGACCGTGAAACGTAATGGTACTATCGAAATTTTAGTTAAAGACTTGAATGTTCTTGTGTATGTGTGTGAACTTACGTACCTTAGATATGTAAGTATACCTTGATGAAATATACAAATATTATGACATATAAACATATTATTCATTCTATTTATACTATATACTGATTTAGTTACATCAGAAAACTAAAAGAGTTATTACCTAAGTCTAAGTCAATTCAGCGAGTCAGCACAGGTTGAGAAACGCTGGGGTACTTAGCGTCGTGCGGTCCGGAGGGACAGGTAGTGGTTGAGGTCCTCAAGTGAGTCTGAGTGTAGGTAGTTCAGTCACGACGGTAGGTCGGTAGAGTAGGAGACAGTAGGGGAAGAGGAGGACGGGGGTTAGAGTGGGTCGTAGTCTCAGAAAGGTTACTCAGTTGAGAAGCGTACTCTACCGGTTTCATGACCTCAAAGTCGAAGTCGTAGTAAGGGACGTTTCTTTAGGGTCCCGACTAGAGGAAGTCTTACCTGACCAACCTAGAGGAACGTCAGGTTCCCTGAGAGTTCTCAGAAGAGGTAGTGGTGTCAAGTTTTCGTAGTTAAGAAGTCGCGAGTCGAAAGAAGTGTCAGGTTGGGAGTGTAGGTATGTACTAGTGTCCTTTTTGGTAAGGGAACTGATCTGTCTGGAATCAGCCGTTTCATTACAGAGACGAAAACTTATATGATAGATCCAACCAGTATTGAAAAGAAGGTTCCTCATTCACAGAAAATTAAAGTACCGATGGTAGTGGTAGACGTCACTAAAACCTCGGGGTTTTTTTATCTCAGGCTGTGACAAAGGTGACAAAGGGGTAGATAAAGGGTACTTCACTACCCTGGTCTACGGTACTAGAAGCAAAAGACTTACAACTCGAAATTCGGTTGAAAAAGTGAGAGATGAAAGTGAAAGTAGTTCTCCGAAAAATCAAGGAGAAGTGAAAGACGGTATTCCCACCACAGTAGACGAATGGACTCCAAGAACTATAAAGAGGGCCGTTAGAACTAAGGTCGAACACGAAGAAGGTCGGGTTACAAAGAGTACTACATGAGACGTATCTTCAATTTATTCGTCCCACTGTTATATGTCGGAACTGTATGAGGAAAGGGATAAACCTTGGTCAG